>JAHIAL010000055.1:0-356901 GCA_021605145.1 Aegilops bicornis
GAAGAAAACAAATGTTAATCATGTATTGGAAAAAATGTTAGGCGTGCATAAAAATGTCACATGCTGCATGTGTCAAACTGATGGTGTAGACCATGTTGCTCACGCAGGACATCACCACAGAAGTTTGATGCAGACTTGTCTCTTTAATTCACAGGATGGATCCAAATTCAAGTTATTTGCTCGAAATTAAACTATTTGGGAATCAGAAGAAAGCTCGAATGGACATAAGATGTTTTTGTTTTGAGAAGGCCATCGATTGTGACTTGACCAATAATAAGCATTTAGTTGAATCAACTATAGAGTAGTACCCATCGGGTTATTTGGAAGCTGCACATGTGCAGTATTATGATGATGCTCTTAAAACCTGTCCAGAAGTAAAATCTGACAAAGATTTAATGTTTATGTTTGAAAAACACTTTGAGACGAACTGAGAGGCATAAGGCTTGTGATGAGAAAAAAGTGGAAAAGTGGTAACACTTGTGCCCTATTTATAAGGAATACAGGGCACCATTGGCATAGCTCAAGTGCAAGAAGGGTAATAAAGATGACATTTTCTACTAGATAAGGAAGAAATTAATCATTGTTGTTAGATAAGGAAGAAAAAGTTTTCCTTCACAATAAGGTATATTTTTTAAGACAATGTTAAATAAGAATTCTCTCATGTACAGATTGGATGCAAGGATAAAGAAGCATAAAACTATGGAAGGAAATTAATGAGCTAAATGTGTGTAGGGCTCTTGCAAGAGAAGCCTTAACATTTCCCAACCTTTTTTAGTTTTCTATCTAGTGACACTGGCTATGGATGGACAAATAGATATCTTCCTCACTACAATTGTGTGTTGTTTGTTGTGTTAGAGGGGCCATGCCCTTGTGATGACAAGTACAAGGTTTCTTGAGCCTATCCAAGCCATGACATGCCAGGACGGCCCAACAGTCATTCACGGGCTGCGCTTTAATGACATCACAAACTTTTTAGTTTTGTTTATATTTTATTTTTTTCAAAATACTAATTGCTTGTATTTAAAAAAGTATTAATTTACTCCCTCCGATCGATATCAGTTTTCGAGGAATCAGATGTTTATAGATTGTTCATAACACATTAAAAATATGTTCATGCAATGTAACCAAAATGTTGGCTCAACATTTAGAAAATGCTTGTACCATACAAAAAATGTATGTGTCCTTTAAAAATATTCGCAAGTTTCACAAATGTAAGTGGCATTTTTAAAAAATGTTCTGGAATAAAAAATTGGGTACATGTTTTTTATTAAATGTTTGGTACCACTCAATATATTGTACATTATATTTTCTAAAATGCTCACGTGTTTCAAAGTTATGTTTGTGTCATTCACAACGATGTATATACAATACAAGGAAATGTTTTCACATTTTCAAATAATATTTGTACCCTTGGATAAAATGTTTCAAAGTGTATTTGGAACATGTTTTGCACGATGAAAAAGTACTCAAAAAACAAGTGTTTGAAATTTTTTACCATGTATTTAAAAATATTAAATGTGTATAGAAAATGTTTAGATTATACAAACATGTACATAGCATGTGAAAAAAGTACACATCAAAACATGTATTTAGAACAAAACAAATGTTAATCATGTATTGGAAAAATGTTAGATGCACATAAAAAATGTCACATGCTGCATGTGTCATAAACTGATGTTATTTGTAGTTGTCTGGTAATTAGTAGTCTTATTTACTTTTCTGCAACCAACAACACTCAAAATCATGTCACTATGATGGCACTAATAAATTCTCTTAAATAAATATTTGTTTCATGTGTGGTTGAAAATAATACATTAGCTAATAAAGACTTATTCATTTTCTCTCTCTCTCCACATTGATAAATACAAATAAGAGTTGCAATACTTCCCAATGCGACTATTGCGATCCCGTGCACTTCTTGGATATCTGCAAAGCACTAAACAAGATTTTCATGTCAATGCCGAGTTGCGGTCAAAAAATATCGGTGGTGTCAATCTTTTTAAATTGATTGGTGCTATTAAATTTTCTTAAAATCCTTATGTGTAAACATATGATTAACGATCACAAATGGTCATATTTGACCTCCAATCAAAAACCGTAGAGTTTGCACTTCTAAGTGCATACCAAATCGCAAAACAAGAAGTATTTTCGAGAAATTAGACGGTAAAGAAATATTAAAAAAATTGGAGTACATGATTGCAATGTTTTACATGGATTGCCTTTTATGCCATTTGTTTTACATTTTTCACATTCTAGAGAGAGAGAGAGAGATGGAGAACAACATAATTTTTTACTTATTTGGATTTCATGGTTGCAACAAGTAACAAAGAAAGAATGTTAGGGTTATGGTAGTGGTGTGAGGGGAATATGCACATGGTAGTGCGGTGTGACTAGTCTTGGCTTCTCCCACTATGCTTTCATGTTATAATTTGGTTAGCCTTTATATCTTCCTTTTCATTTATGTTTTCTAGCTTAGTTTATCTAACTGCTTGATGCACCAATAGAAGATATCACAAGTTTACTAATTATTAATCTCTAGTTTGGATGCGAATGCGACTCGAGACCATGACAACTCTACTTGGGTATGAGGGAATGAATAACCTTAACTCATCCTACTCAACAAATACCTAGTTAATGGTTGTCACGAAAAGGTACGATCGTTATCCATGCACTAGCGGCCGTCAAAGGTACTTTTAAAGCACTGTTGCTGGGGCTCTTATCCCTTAGATGTTTCCTTTAAACTCACACTTATTTTAGTGTATTTTTAATATTCTATCTCTAACCCCTAACAAAACAATTACCAAAAATATTTGATGTGGATATGCCTTTTAGGAATAACAAATGCTACAAAGGATGAATGAATAGCCACAGTACACCAATCAAGTCCGACTATGATGCAAATACAATTGAATCGAATATATTGGGTGAATGAGTACTTATCGATGTTACTTCTCTCATATCCATTGTCTTGAGGGAATTGTGGATCTGGTGAACACATGAACTATCAATGTAAGTATGGGTTTGATCCATAATAGAAACCTATAACTCTAGGGAGAAAAACAATGCTAGTATTGAGGTCATAGAATTCTTACTTTTCACGGTTGCAAGTGAGCCACTTTTTATTAACATAATGACACCGAGCCCTTATTGCAACCTGATGCTACTAAATCTGTTGCTCTTTTTTGGTACCAACAATTAAGAAACTTTTTCCCTGACTTGCTGCATCAAAAACTAAATACATTGAATAATAAAGATTAACATAGAAACCATCTTACTTGACAGGATTAACATGGTAGTGCAACCCATCCATGAGTTTTGCTTGGATAATATTTGTGGGAAGTCATTAATGCTCCAACATTTGTGTCGGTCTTTGAAGTTGTGGGAAGAAGCTAAAAAATATTGATGTTGTCAATTTTTTTTAAATTGACTAGTGTCAATACAGTTTTTTGAGCGCATCTATGTTAACTTGAAGAGGATGAGCACTAAATCATTGGTATCACGTGACACACGGGTTGGATGCGTCTTTCTAACTGAAACTTGGAGATGGAACTTCCTAAGTGTAAACCAAATCGTAAATTCAAGGTATGTTAGAGGAATTAGATAGGAAAGGGGTATTAAAAATTCAAAAGTGCTTGACTAGGATGCCTTGTTGATTGCATTTGATGGCATTTAAAAAAATCAATCTGCTTTTATCAGCAACCAAATCTTTGTAATCCATCCATATACTGCATTTCAACTAGGAGATAGAGTGAGAGAGAGAGAAAGAAAGAGTGCAGGACTTCACTCTTTACTTATTTGACACAAGTCCTTATTTATTTACATAAAATAAGTGAGGCTCTGCTCTTATTTTTTATTAAGGTAGCTAGCATATTATTTAGTACTTTATTACTATAAGACAGAAATCAAGTCTAGTCTTATTTTTGTTTTAGTTTATTAATCCAGGAAGGCTACTCTTTCTACACTAAATTTATTCTGTTTTATGAAGCCAACCAGCCTACTCTTTGTACCCTAAATTTATTTTATTTGACTATAAGCCAGCAGGCATACTCTTTCTACCCTACATTTATTTTTTATTCTACTTATTAAGTGGCAAGGTAATACTACTAGTGAGTACTAGTAATTTATTCAGGAGTGTATGCATGGATAGTCGAAATTCGGAGTGGAAGTTGGTGGGTGCTTCATTCACTTGCGACCAAAGTCAAAGGTGCCGCTTGCTTTGGGGTGCGAGATACCGGAGCAAAACGTGCAATTATTTGTTGACCAAGCTGCATGCAAAATTGCAAATAACCAAGTGTGTCAATAATATATGGATACTCAAAATGTATGGAGCACGCAAAGAGAGAAGGAACTAGGATTACGATCTTTGGATGGTCCTCCTAGCATGACACGCACAATGCTGCAATCTGACTTTGGGGCTGTCGCCGAGGACCTCGGCGAAGAAGAGCCGTGTCCTGGGGACCCCGCTGACGGCCACGAAGTTGACATGGAAGCAGAGCGGGTTGTCGCCGGCGTCCACCCACCGGCAGGAGAAAGGCGTGGCTGTCCACGGGTCCAGATCCGTGAGATCAACATCCTATATAACAGTAATCATTCAGCCAAGATTGATCATCGATGCGTAGCTAAGATGGAGCAAAGAAGAAGGAGATGGAGTAAGTAATGCAGAATACATGATTTTCGGTCTTTGAGCTGCGAGCCTTGTCATGGCCTTTCCGTCTGCTCTCACCTCTAGACGCCATTACCTAAGCTAGCTAGCTACCTGTTGTGGTGTGGTGTGGTTTAGTGCGGTTGCTTGTGATGCGAGATGGATCGATTACAACAAGTATGTATATATGGCCATATCGGGTGAGAAAGGTGAATTTGACCCATCATCACGAGTGTATGATGGATCGAGGTGTGTTCGATTTGTGTGACTTTTCTTTCACCTATCATCATGCAATCCAAAGTGCGTTCGATGTGTTAGCCCGTCAAAGACAGAAACAATATGCATGTCCAAGCATGCGCCGGTGATGCTCCGCCGGTCAGCCACGGTTCAGCGCTCATGTGATCATGCAGCTACCTCTAAAGAGCATGATCCGCCATGCCCCCAAAGATTGATACTGTGTGTGTGTGTGAGAGGTAAGCTGTCAATCCTATTAACCCTTAGGAGTTGAACTTGAGCATGAAGCACCGTTTGAATTTGAAACTATTAATCTAAAAAACAATAATTATTTAGTAACACTAATATTTCTTGAATAAGTAGTTTGACCATAGTTTAACCAAAGATTCAAAAACTTAAATTGCAAAAAGCGGCCCTACGGTGATCGAAATAAAAACCGGGTTTTAAATCTTTGAACATTTTGATATATTATACTTTTTTTCAACATCATTATGCAAAAGTTATAGCCGCTTTTACTTTTTCATAACACTTTTTTCAAAAACATGTCGAAATTTATGTTTTTTATTTTCCTAACTAGTAGATGTAGTAACATAACTAGGTATGGTGTCTATCCAATCCTACCGTCGACTACATCTGCTAGCACCATCGACCAGTCAAACCTAAGGTTAACCAAGCCAGAGTCATGTTCTATTAAAGTGGCAAAAAGAATTACTTTTTAATATAGCAAAACTAATTCTATCGACTATTATTAAAGGCTAAACAAATGTTAATACAAAACAGTAGCAAAATTAATATTAATTACTTATAAAAATTTATCTACTGTTGTCTAGCAGAAGCATACTACAACATGTTAAAATCTCTACAGAAAGAACTAACTAAAAAATAATTGAAAACAACAACTAAAGGACCAAAACAACTATATAAGCAAAAGCGGTACTGTTTTAACTAAAATCTTAATTTAAATTATCCTAAAAATAACCAAATAAATCTTATTGTGACAACAATCTAACATGTGACTAGGAGCAAAAAGAATTAAATTAAAACTATTTTAAACTCAAATTATTCACAATCTATGGTTTGAAGCAAATTTGAACAAATTCATATTTAAATCATTCAAATTTGAAAACTAATGGCACAAACAGAAACTAGACAAAATTTCGAATCTAATGCAAAAAGAATCACTCAAAAATATCAAATATCCTAAAAGACATAAGCAATTCAAAACAGAAAACAAATGGAAAAACAAAAAACAAATTTCAGAACCCATTTAATCCCAGTTGATGGCTCCAACCGGGACTAAAGGTTACACCTTTAGCACCTTTAGTCACAGTTGGAGCCACCAACCGGGACTACCTTTAGTCCCGGTTGGTGGCTCAAATCGGGACTATAGGTTCCATTTGAACGGGACTAATGCCTGCCCGGCGCACTAGCCATCGAACAGGGACTAATGCTCACATTAGTCTTGGTTAAATAATGCAACCGACTAATGTCTAGATTGAGCTTCAACCAAGCCTTGTTTTCTACTAGTGGTGTGTGCGTGTTTGATAGCAACCCATGTTAGTGAAACTGTTATTGTAGGGCCTTAAGGAAATAAGTTTGCCCCCAAATTATTATTACTCCTTCCGTATCTAGACAAATCTAAGACAAGTAATATAGATCAAAGGAATTATTATTATTATTATTATTATTATTATTATTATTATTATTATTATTATTATTATTATTATTATTATTATTATTATCATTTGTACAGGTTATTGTCGCTGGTAGTGTTGTAGTAGTAGTAGTTGTTGTTCTTGTTCTTATTCCCGTTGCTACTACTACATGAAACACGTTCGCGCGCTTGATTCACGTAGCTTGGTTGTTTTGAAATGTTCAAAAATCACATTCTAAATTTTTATAAAATTCTGGAAACAATCACACACTAACATATAGATATATAACACATGTGTGAAAATTGTAATGAGAAAATAAAGTGACCACATAAAGGTAAAACAAAATTGTGAAAATTGTTTTTTTGTAGTGAGAACTGAGAAGTACATCTCAATTTGGTATTTTTGTGCATCTCACATGTCATTGTATTTTCTCATTACAATTTTCAACCATTTAGTATATATCCATATGTGAATGCGTATTTTTCAAAATTGTTTAAATCTTTGAAATGTAATTTTTCAATCGAAAGGCTGCACTCACTACTACTATTACCACCACCAGAGAACAGATTATTTGGCTGAAGAGCACCTTGGGTCTCGGTATCCTGGGCATTGTTATCTGCCTCATGATGGGCCACTCAGGAATTTCCTCAGCACACTAAGCGCAGAATACAAAACCGAATTCATGGGACGGTCGATGGGTTTAAATGCTTTATACTATTATGTTGATTTATTATTATTTAATGCCTGCTAAAAATCATAGAAAACCCTATTTGCTGCTCACTGCGGCATTTGTCTCCCAATGCACATGCGAGAGAAACAGCAAGAGTAAGCGAGCCGGCCCATTTAAGGGTAGACAAAGGCATTCCAGTTCCAGTTACCCATTTGGGAACATTCTAGTAGGTTCCTAGACATGTTTTTTGTTTATTTCATAAGTCGTTTATTTTTGTGTTTCTTTGTATATATTTTTCATTTTATTTTTTCGAATTTCACAAATTTAATTTTTTTTACAACTTCTAAATGTTAACATTTTTAAAAAACTTGTTTTCAAAAACTATTTGAAAAGTTGAAGAAATGTTCATGTTTTAAAGCTACATCCAAAATATGGAAACTGTTCGCAAATTCAAAATAAATGGGCTTTCAAAGAATTTCAAATTTTCAAAAATTCTTCACGTTTTTATTTTTTGTGTTTTCAAAAAATGTTCGCAACTTCATAAAATGTTCGCATTTTCCAAAATTGGTTGAATTTTCAGGAATACTTCCAAATATAAAAAAAATGTGTTTTCTAAAAATCTTAAAATTTTAAAAATATTTAAATTTTGAAAAAAATACATGTTTTGAAATTCTTCACTATATTCTGTTTCACTAGAGTGGGGTTTTCTAATGGAACGAGGATTCCATCACATTAGTGCTTTTATATGTGAATAACACATGTGTTTGTGACAAGCATCACTGACATATCCTAAGCATAGTTTATACAAACTTAATTTTGAAATAGGAGAGAGGGAGGAGATGCGGTTGTTCTCAAGACCAAGGCCGATGAGCTAGGGTGTGAATAGTAAATTCGTTTTAAATCACAAAAGAAAATAAAAAATATCTGGAAAAATTGTGGTGCAAGTTGCTCATGTGCATGATGCTTGTGCAAAATTTGGTGAAGTTTGGACATTCGTGGAGCTCGTGGCAAAAAACAATTTTTTTGGGTGTCTGAGAAACTTCTAAAAACAAAATTGTTCACATCCTATTTTATCTTTTTTTTCGTGAGCTGCTTTAATGTCCAAACACCCCAAAAATTAGCACAAACATCACGCATTTGAGCATCTTGCACCACAAAAATATAGTAGATTTTTTTTAATTTATTTGCTTTTTTTTATTTTACTGTTCACCAGGTGTAGACGAGCCCCAGCACCGCATTGAATTATCGCGAGGGAGATAACATCTCAGTAGCATTGAAGAGGGTCATACTTTGTACCATCGAACCCATATGGATGTCTAGCCCTCCTTTTAGAGATAAAATTTCCGAGAAACACAAAGTATGAATACATGAGGAAATACAACAATAAATAACCCTCCTCTCATCATGATAAACTTTGTCATGATGTGCATAACTACTACTACTACTGTTGCTACTTCTGCATCACTCTTACTCCTACTACTAATCATAATGCTACTCTCTGCTACCACTACCGCATATTGCTATTATTGTCGCCAAGCATCTTCCTGCTGCAAGTTAACACTTTCTAACGTTAGTTTTGCTGAAACACGTAGTTGTACATGGGATGGTCCATCTAAATGGCCAAAATACCTTTGGTTTATTTTCAATTACACCTAACCCATCGGTGCTTCCCTTGCTTTTCCTTCATTTCCTATGTGTTATCCCTCGGTCACCCTCTTCTCCATTGTACACCTCAGAACACCCCTCTATATTCTCTATCTGTAGGAAGCGGGAGGGGCATTCCTCGCACCTTGATTGTAGTTAGTTATTTTGCTTTTCGCCTTTGTGATGTACTAGTGGTTGGGGCCCACGCCATTGCGGACCGCTTTGAGAGGAAGATATCGCACCTCACCATCATGTCAAAACTTTTAAAAAATATTTTCGCATCATTTGGACATCACAACCATCTTAAAAGAAAAAAAGAAAAAGTTTAGAAAAACTTTTGTAAAAAAAGTCTCCCTACTATTTAGAAACTCTAAAAATACCTTTCTCACTGTGACCAACCAGCATGCGCCACATGGCGTGGCTGGTTGGCCACCAATCTAGGCTTCTTAATGGGTGTGAGTAATGCCTCCATGGTTTAACCCTGGATTTTGGCTGTTATGTGGCCCCTCATCTGTGCATACATGGAAAGCGTTGGTCCTGGTGTGCAGGTCCCACCAATCAGATTAGATTGTTAAAAGCGAACTAATGCGTGTGTTGATGCTATGTATCACTACATCGTTTACTATAGTGATGGATTTTTATGAAAAAATGACAAAGTAGCAGGTTTGTGATAACATGGTCATAAATATTGGGTTTTGTGTAACTTACATACGTGTCCTAGATTGTACCATGAGGCCATAGGCAAAACCCGGATGTTGGTATTTCTGTGGGACCCGATGCCATATATACCCAAAGCATCCCAACCTCCTCTCCACAATCTGAAGAGCTCCCTCGTCCCGAAATCTTTTTTTGCGGGTGCCCTCGTCCCTAAATCTAGCTTCAATGCCGTGTGTCGTGGCCTTCATCGACACCTAAATCAACATGTCCACATCACTACCATCCGCACTCGAGGTAGCACATCAGGGAGCAATGCGCTGCAATCACCACGGACAAATTAATTTCGCTGATCCGACATGTCCAGCGAGATGATCACGAAGGAGCACAACGACCAATGTCCTTTCAGGGTGTAGTGGCTGTTGAAATTGTGGCGCTGGCGGCTTCAAGTTGCGTGCAAGGCAATGGCCGTAGCAAGGGGTTGCTAAGAAGCGAGAGGTCTTGCCCGGCGATGGCAACGAATGGGTGATGGCAGAGGCAGCAAGGTGGGCGGCCCAAAGATGGAAGAGATTGGGGAACAATGCGGCATGATCCAACTACCTTTGCCTCTATATCGCTGTCCTCATCATTCTCACCACCACGCCCCGAGCATGCGCCGTGGTGGTCGGGCGGGACAACAAGACGATGGGATAGTGAGGAGCTAATGGCTGCGAGAGGGAGAGAAGAGAAAGAGGCGAGGAGAAGAAGGATTGGAGGGGAAGGGGTCTCGCAAGGAAAGAAACAACAGTGCCTGTTCGCATCCATCTAAAGAGGAAATATACCAAGTCTCCGTGAGTGAACAAATATATACTTGTACATACATGAGGACAAACCAGCCCACAGGCAGAGGAAAATGTTGCTGTCGTACAAACACACCAAACCAAAATAGTACTTCCTAACTCAGGACCAAGCAAACAGCTAATCGGTACGTGCTAACTCACTTTGAAAGCAATGGTGGGCAAACAACAAACCGGGAAGACAAAACCCGTTAAAAAATAGGTCAAAGGCACCCGGCAAAACCAATTTCCACATGTCGCCTGCGGAGCACACTACATGTAACACCGCTGCTCTTGGGGGGGCATCGCCGAGGATCTCCGCAAAGAAGAACCTTACCCCGTGGTGCCCAGCTTCCGGACTGAAGTTGACATGGAAAAGCAGGCCGACATCGTCGACGACATTCACCCAACGGCGATGTAGGGGAACGCAGCAGAAAACAAAAAATTCGACCTCACCCTACGCTTTCAGCCGGGACCACTAAGGAGACTGCATACAAGGTTTGATCTTTTTCGTTACCGACTCGTAGAGCAGCAGAAGTAGAGTCAATGACGATCGGCGGTGCAGATCCCCACAACTAGGATTTACAACCTCCCAACCGCGAGGATGTATACCCTCATCCGCCCCACGGACAGCCCTCCGGGAGGCGGTCGGATGGTCACTCGGACAGCCCTTCAGAAGGCACTCTCAAAACAGCCCCTCGGGCAAAAGGATCAAAACTACGACCTCTCTATGGGGTTGCACACATCACGGTGTCATCTATCCGGTAGGGGTTCGCCATCCAGAACTAGTTCCAGCCGGAACCCAGACAGCCTTTCTGCTCTATGAAACTATTTCACTGGGAGGGAGAGAGAAGTCAGATCATGCATGACACTTGTATGTGAGAAATAGTGTGTGTGAAGAGAGCCTCTCCACCTCTATTTATAAGAAAACCCAAGGGGTAGGGGAAACATGAAAAACCCAAAATGCCCACACTTTATGTCACACATAAAAGGGCATAAAGGGATGACAAGTGGAGCTCCATGGAGGAGCTGCACCTTTGAACGTCCCACCTTCATGGGCGCCCCCAAAGGGGGTTCCTTGATCCCCAAGTCCTTCTAGAAGCCTTTTGGGAAAAGCCCTAAAAGGTGGCTTTCCATAAAAATATCCAAAAATCAATTTTACTATTCATGACGACATTTTTCAGCGTCCGTTCAAACTGAAAATATTTAGGTGGGCTAGAACATTTCCAGTACCCACTAAAATAATTTTCAACATGTTCCGAAACAATTCCGGTTTAGTGATTTTCATCTGCGAAAAGCATCTGAAGTGGCTCCAGCAGCTCCCTGTCCGATACTTTTCCGGTGTCCGAAACTTTCCGGTGATTTTCTCTCAGAATCCCTGTCTAGTATTCAGCAGATAGATGACACTTAAGCATGTGACCCTATAGGTTAGGTGAAGTATAGACATGACCGGAACACTTTCCGAGCAATGATCAACACTTTTCCGATGTGCCTAGTCTTGGCTTCTCCCACTTTGATTTCATGTTATAATTTGTTTAGCCTTTATACTTCCTTTACATTTATGTTTGCCTAAGCTTAGTTTATCTAACCATTTGCTGCACCAATAGAAGATATCACAAGTTTACTAATTTTTAAATTCTAGTTTTCGATGCGAATGCGACTTCGAGACCATGACAACTTCGGGAATGACTAACCTTAACTCATCCGGCTCAACAAATACCTAGTTAATGCTTATGCGAATGGTGCCATCGTTATCCATGCACTAGCGATTGTCAAGGTACTTTTACGCCTTTGTTGCCAGGCTATTAGCCCTTAGATGTTTCCTTTGAACTCACACTTAGTTTAGTGTATTTTTAATATTCTATCCCTAACCCCCTAACAAAAACATTACCAAAAACATTTGATGTGGATATGCCTTTTTATGAATAACAAATGATACAAAGGATGACGGAATAGCCACGAGTACACCAATCAAGTCTGACTATGATGCAAATACAATTGAACGAATATATTGGGTGAATGAGTACTTATCGATGTTACTTGTCTCATATCCATTGTCTTGAGGGAATTGTGGATCTGGTGAACACATGAACTATCAATGTAAGTATGGGTTTGATCCATAATAGAAACCTATAACTCTTGGGAGAAAAACAATGCTAGTATGGAGGTCATAGAATTCATACTTTTCATGGTTGCAAGTGAGCCACTTTTATTAACATAATGACAACGAGCCCTTATTGCACCTGATGCTACTAAATCGGTTGCTCTTTTTGGTACCAACAATTAAGAAACTTTTTCCCTGACTTGCTGCATCAAAAACTAAATACAATGAATAATAAAGATTAACATAGAAACCATCTTACTTGACAGGATTAACATGGTAGTGCAACCCATCCATGAGTTTTGCTTGGATAATATTTGAGGGAAGTCATTAATGCTCAACATTTGTGTCGGTACTGAGTTGTGGGAAGAAGCTTAAAAAATATTGATGTTGTCAATTTTTTTTTAAATTGTCAATACATTTTTTTGAGCGCACTATGTTAACTTGAAGAGGATGAGTACTAAATCCTTGGTATCACGTGACACACGGGTTGGATGCGTCTTTCTAACTGAAACCGGGAGATGGAACTTCCTAAGTGTAAATCAAATCGTAAAATTCAAGGTATGTTAGAGGAATTAGATGGGAAAGGGGTATTCAAAAATTCAAAGTGCTTGACTACGACGCCTTGTTGATTGAATTTGATGGCATTTAAACAAAATCAATCTGTTTTTATCAGCAACCAAATCTTGTAATCCGTCCGTCGCCAATACTTTGCATTTCAACTAGGAGATAGAGTGAGAGAGAGAAAGAGAAAGAGAGTGCAGGACTTCACTCTTTACTTATTTGACACAAGTCCTTATTTATTTACATAAAATAAGTGAGGCTTTGCTCTTATTTTTTATTAAGGTAGCTAGCATATTATTTAGTACTTTATTACTATAAGACAGCCATCAAGTCTAGTCTTATTTTTGTTTTAGTTTATTAATCCAGGAAGGCTACTCTTTCTGCACTAAATTTATTCTGTTTTATTAAGCCAACCAGCCTACTCTTTGTACCCTAAATTTATTTTATTTGACTATAAGCCAGCAGGCCTACTCTTTCTACCCTACATTTATTTTTATTCTACTTATTAAGCCGGCAAGGTAATACTACTAGTGAGTACTAGTAATTTATTCAGGAGTGCATGCATGGCTAGTCGAAATTGAGTGGAAGTTGGTGGGTGCTTCATTCGATTCTTAGACCAAAGTCAAAGGTGCCGCTTGCTCTGAGGTGCGAGATACGAACCAAAAGCGATGCAGTGTTTGTTGACCAAGCTGCATGCAAAATTGCAAATAACCAAGTGTATCAATATATATGGATACTCAAAATGTATGGGCATGCAAAGAGCGAAAGGAACTAGGATTACGTCTTTGGATGGTCCTCCTAGCATGACACAATGCTGCACCCCGACTTAGGGGGCCGTGCCGAGGACCTCGGCAAAGAAGAGCCGTGTCCGTGGGACCCAGACGTGACCCTGAAGTTGACATGGAAGCAGAGCGGTTGTCGCCAAGGTCCACCCACCGGCAGGAGAAAGGCGTGGCTGTCCACGGGTCCAGATCTGTGAGATCAACATCCTATATAGCGTAATCATTAAGCCAAGATCGATCATCAGTACGTAGATAAGATGGGAGCAAAGAAGAAGAAGAAGAAGGAGATGGAGTAAGTAATGCAGAATACATGATTTTCGCTCTAGTGCTGGGCTGCGAGAATATGGATGGGAAGGATTATTATTATTATTATTATTATTATATGTTGTTGTCGCTGGTGGTGGTGTAGTAGTAGTAGTTGTTGTTCTTGTTCTTATTGCTGCTACTACTACTATAGGAAACACGTTTGGTGCGCAAGCTCCATAGAGCTTCGTTGTTTTGAAATGTTAAAAGAATCACATTCTATTTTTTTTAAATTCTGGAAACAATTACACACTAACATATAGATGTATAACACATGTGGGAAAATTTTCATGAGAAAATACAGTGATACACGAGCTACACAAAAAAGCGAAAATTGTTGAGGTTTTTTTTTTGCAGTGAGAAGTACAACTCAATTTGCCATTTTTGTGCTTCTCACATGTCATTGTAGTTTCTCATTACAATTTTCAACCATTTAGTATATATCCATATGTGAATGCGTATTTTTCAGAATTGTTTAAAACTTTGAAATGTAATTTTCAATCAAAAGGCTGCACTCACTACTACTATTACCACCACCCGAGAACAAATTTTTTTTGGCTGACAAGCACCATAGGTCTCGATATCCCGGGCATTGTTATCTGCCTCATGATGAGCCACTCAGGAATTTCCTCAGCTTAGAATCCAAAACCAAATTCATGGCCCGGTGGATGGCTTTAATTGCTTTATACTATTATATGTTGATTTATTATTATTTAATGTCTGTTAAAAACCATGGAAAAAACTATTTGACGCTCGTTGCGGCGTTTATGTAAATCTGAATGCACACGCTGAGCGAACCAGCAAGAAGTAAGTAATCGGCCCATTTAATGGTAGACAAAGGCATTCCAGTTCCGGTTACCCATTTGGAAACATGTTTTTTGTTTATTTCTTGATTCGTTTACTGTTTTTTTTACTTTTGGTTTTTTCTATTTGTTTCTTTTTTCATTTTAGTTTTTCGAATTTCACAAATTTCAATTTTTTACAAATTCTAAATGTTCACATTTAAAAAAAATCATGTTGAGAAACTGTTTGAAAATTTGAAGAAATGTTTACGATTTCAAACAACATCCTAAATTTAGTAATTGTTCGCCAAATTCAAAAAAATCAGGATTTTAACGAATTTCAATTTTTCAAAAAAAAAATCACGTTTTCATATGTTGTGTTTTCAAAAACTATTCGCAAATTCATAAAATGTTTGCATTTGCCAAAATTATTTGAATTTTCAAGAAAACTTCCAATATTTTAATAATTTTTTTTTGTAATTTTTTAATAAAATTTAAAAACTATTTAATTTTTGGAAAAAACCCATGTTTTGCAAACTCTTCGCCCTAGTCTGTTTCACTAGAGTGGGGCTTACAGGAGGTCCGAATAATCAGTGCCTCTAACTTTGCATCTCTGCTTGGTTTTCTAATGGAACGAGGATTGCGCCACGTTAGTGTTTTTATACATGAATAAGACATGTGTTTGTGTACAAGCATCATTGACATATCCTAAGCATAATTTATACAAGCTTAATTTTGAAATAGGAGAGGGGAGGAGATGCGGCTGTTCTGCACCCGCGCTCGGATGAGCCAGGGTGTGAAAGTAAATTCATTTTAAATCACAAAAAAATCAAAAAATATCCAAAAAGAATTGTGATGCAAGCTGCTCATGTGCATGATGCTCGTGCAAACTTTGGTGAAGTTTGGACATTCGAGGAGCTCGTGGCAAAAAAGAAAAAATTAGGGTTTTGAGAAACTTCTGGAAAAAATTGTTCACACCTTTTTTTTACTTTTTTCCGTGAGCTCCTTGAATGTCCAAACACCATTTGCACGTACATCACACATTTGAGCATCTTGCACCACAAAGAAAGCAGTTTTCTTAATTTGTTTGCTCCTTGTTATTTTACTGTTCACCAGATGTAGACGAGCCCCAGCACCGCATTGAATTATCAAGAGGGAGATGACATCTCAGTAGCATTGAAGAGGGTCATGCTTTGTACCATTGAACCAATATGGATGTCTAGCCCCCTTTCAGACATAAATTTTCCGAGAAACGCAAAGTATGAATACATGACAAAATATAACAATAAATAGACCAATTGAACGGTCATGATGTGCATAACTACTACTACTACTGCTGCTGCTGCTGCTCCTAATGCTACTCCTATTGCTACAACTACTCCTACTGCTACCACTACCGCTCTTGCTATTGTTGTCGCCGCCTCATTGCTGCTACTAACTTTAGTTTTGCTGAAACACGTAGTGGTACATGGGATGGTCCATCTAAATGGTCAGAGTACCTTTGGTTTATTTTCAATTACACCTAACCCATCGGTGCTTCCCTCGCTTTTCCTTCATTTCCTATGTGTTATCCCTCGGTCATCCTCTTCTCCATTGTCCACCTTAGAACACCCCTCTACTTTCTCTCCCGGTAAGAAGGGGGAGGGGCTTTCGTCGCACCTTGTTTGTAGTTAGTTGTTTTGCTTTCGCCTATGTGGTCCCTCATCTGTGCATACATGGAGACGTTGGTACTTGTGTGCGGGTCCCACCAATGAGATTCGTTGTTAAAATGAACTAATCTGTGTTTTGATGTTATGTGTCACTACCCTGTTTACTATAGTGATGGATTTTTTTATGAAAAAAATGACAAAGTAGCAGGTTTGTGATAACATGGTCATAAATATTGGTTTTGTGTAACTTACGCACGTGTCCTAGATTTTACCATGAGGCCATTGGCAAAACCTGGATGTTGGTATTTCTGTTGGAACCGATGCCATATATATACCCAAAGCATCCCAACCTCCTCTCCACAATCTGAAGAGCTCCCTCGTCCCGAAATCTTTTTTTTTGCATGTGCCATCGTCCCTAAATCTAGCTTCAATGCCGTGTGTCATGTCCTGCATCAACACCTAAATCAACATGTCCGCATCACTACCATCCTCACTCGAGGTAACATATCAGACTGCAATGCGCTGCAATCACCACGGACAAATTAATTTCGCGCTGATCCAACATGTCCAGCGAGATGATCACGAAGGAGCACATCGACCAATTTCCTGCTCACGGTGTAGGGGCTGTTGAAATTGCGGCGCATGAGCGGCTTCAAGTTGCGTGCAAGGCAACGGCCGTAGCAAGGGGGGTTGCTAAGGAAGAGGTGCGCCGGCAATGGCGACGAATAGGGGATGTCAGAGGCAGCAAGGTGGAGGCGGCGGCCCAAAGATGGAAGAGAGCGGGAACAACGCGGCATGAACCAACTACCTCTGCCCCTATATCGTTGTCCTCATCCTTGTCACCACCACGCCAGAGCATGCGCCGTAGTGGTCGGGCGGGAGCACAAGACGATGGGACAGTGAGGAGCTAATGGCTGCGAGAGGGAGAGAAGAGAAAGAGGCGAGGAGAAGATTGGTGAGGAAGGGTTCTCGCAAGGAAAGAAACAATAATGGCTGTTCGGATCCATCTAAAGAGGAAATATACCGAAGTCTCCGGAGTGAACAAATACATAAATCGCATGGACAAACCAGCCCACAGGCAGAGGAACAAGTTGGTGTCGTACAAACACACCAAACCAAAATAGTACTCGCTAGCTCGCTGAAACGGCAGTGGGCAAACAACAAACCGAGGAAGACAAATCCGGTAAAAAGATTAGGTCAAAGGCACCAGCTAAACCACTTCCACGTGTCGCATGCGGGCACACACTACGTAACCTGCTTCTTTGGGGAGGGGCCATCGCCAAGGATCTCCGTGAAGAAGAACCTTACCCCGTGGTGCCCAGCTTCCGGCCTGAAGTTGACATGGAAACAGAGCCGGACATCATCGAAGGCATCCACCCAACGGCAGGGGAAGGTGTGGTTGTTCACCGGATCCAAATCCTTGAGAATAGCACCCTGCAGACAGAAGGAGGACGTACGTAGTCAAGATCAGTCACGGACAGAGCTAGACGAGGACATGGGTGGACAGATGTGCACCCATTATTTCTTTTCAAAACAATTATATAGGTACATCGTTAAACCATATGATTTAAAAAATAATTTGTTAAATTTGTACATTGTTTATCCCTCACATATGGTTTATTAAATATATTGTCAAATTTGTACACGGGTGCTCCAAAAACAAGTATATTATACTCTAGAATTTTCTATAAATATATTTTTCTAATCATATAATAAACCACTATTACAATATTTGTGAAACCATATGTTCTATAGATATCTAACATACATATGTATGAACTACATAAATTACACAAGTATGGATTTTTTTACGAAGAATAAATTAAATTCAGCGCAATACTTAAGTATTTTTGAATAATGTACATTAGAATATATAACAAATAATTAAATAATATTGTCATATATGCCAAATAAGCAATGAAAAAATATATACTTATTCCCATAAAAATGTATTTTAACACAATAGTATATTAAGTATAAAATTTTAATATAAAATATGTATATATCAGGAGGAGCGGGGTAATAGGGGAAACTGAAATTTCAGACTCGAAATAAAATTTGGACGCTTGTACACCCAAAATTAAAATGCTGACTGCGCCATTAAACTCAATGATTTTTAAGCTGCTTCTTTAAGAGAAACTAGATGGATGAAGTAATTAGGGATTAGATGAGGTGTGTTGTAGTGCATGGCTGCAAGCCTAGTGCCGACGTGCATTTGGCTGTCATATTGGGGGGCATCACAGACGATCTCCGCAAAGAAGAATCTTACCCTGTGGTGCCCAGCTTCCGGTCTGAAGTTGACGTGGAAACAGAGACGGACATCGTTGGCGGCATCCACCCAATGGCAGGATAAGGCGTGCTTGTTCACCGAAGAAGGCCTAGTTAAGATTAGTCACGGACGGAACTATATGAGGACATGGGTGTACAGATGTGCACACATCATTTCTTTTCAAAAACGATTATTTTGTTATATTTGTACATTATTTATCACTCACATATGATTTATTAAATATATTGTCAAATTTGTACACAGGTGCTCCAAAACCAAGTATATTATACTATAGAATTTTGTATAGATATATTTTTAATCATATAATAGAATCAATATTACAATATATTCATGAAACCATATGTTTAGAGATATCTAACATACATATGTATAAACTACATAAATTACATAAGTATAAAAAGATACAAAAAATTGTTACAAAGAAGAAATTAAATTCGGCGCAACACTTAATTATTTTTCAATAATATACGTTACAACATATAACAGTTAATTAAATAATATTGTCAAAGATGCCAAATAAGTAATGAAAAAATATACTCCTTCCCATAAAAAAAATATATCCTTAACACAGTATTATAGTAAGTATAAAATTTTAATATAAAATATGTATATATCAAGAGGAGAGGGGCAATAGGGGAAAATGAAATTTGTGACTAAAAAATTGGACATTTATACAAGCAAAGTTGAAATGCTGGCTCTGCCATTAAGGTCAATGATTTTTAATCAGCTTGTGTGATAGAAATTAGATGGATGATGTAATTAGGTATTACATGAGTTGTGTTGTAGTGCATGGTTGAAAGCCTAGTGCAGACCTGCATCTGGCTGTCATCGTGGTATATGCAGTACTGCTCCTTGATTTGCGAGGAGTGGTTCTTCGCCCTCCAGTCCGTGTACTGGTTGGCAAACCGCCTCCACTGGTCATCGCTATAGTCGCGTCTAGCCTCTGTTATCTTTTTTTTTGCAAAGGAGGATATCCCCCGCTCCCTGCATCCGGGCCCAGCCACCATTGGCTAGTTAGCTGCCGGTAACTTGGATGGATAGATGGATGAACAAGTGTACTAGCTAGCAACTTGTGATGTGAAAGTTTAGTCCATATCATCTCATCTCCGTATGTATATGGGATCGCAACTAATCCATCCATCATCGCGAGCATATGATTCAACTGTCGCCCATGCATTTAATTCATGTGCTTTTCTCTTCTTTCACCCGTAACAGTAGAGCTTTGCTACTCTCTCCGGTTCATATTAATTGATGTTGGTTTAGTACAAAGGTACGGGAGGAAGTACTACAATTACGAGAGTGTAGCATTTTTGCGTATCAGCATGATGGAAATGCTCTGTTAGCCAGTCAGATTAAAGAGAAGCAACATGCATGGCCAAGCCATGTGTTTTGTTTTGGACATGGCTAGATCGAAGGCATGCATCTGTGATACCAATCGGCCGGCCAGCCACGCTTTTGTGTTGCTTTTACCTCACGCTCAAGAGTTTAAAGAAATATGATTGCCACCTACATGCATGGCCAAACCATGATATCATCATCCTCGTCCTTGTCATCATCAGTCGTCATCAACCCATGCGACTACGTGGGCTACCAATGGTATGCAGGAGGAGGACCGGGCATATATGTCCTACGTGGTGCCGCCAATTATCTTGTCTTCAGCCTAGGTAAATCGTACATGTCAAAGCACTCGTTCCATCCGTTAGCGATGATGCGTCCATCTTGTGCCGACATCGAGTAGGAACTACAACATAGATGTCACCACTGCACTGAGCTTGCATTTGAGCTTCCATTTGCGCAGGCAGCACACGTCTTAGCCCGTCCATTCTACAAGCACTTGAAGAATATTGTTCTGCGAGCACTTTGGAACTACAACATAGACACATCTTAACTGCATTGATTACAAAAAAAAGCCCGCATTTTCTGGTACTGTTTGAGACAATTTTTCAACCAATTGTTGGAGCAAGGCTTATGATATACCATTGACAAATTATGGATTAGACAAAACTTTTTCATATAGAACACTTTTTGAAATTCCTTATGGTCTAGGAGTCGTTTTGAAAACCATGCAGCACCCGTCGAGTGGCAGCTACCGTATTTTCTTGAAAATTTTCAAACCACTTGTCGGAACGATGAAGATGATATACCGTTAGAAAGATATTAATGAGACGCAACTTTTTCATGTAGAGCACGCTCTCTAACTTTGAGAAATTTCAAATGTACCAAAATATGAACACTGTTATGTGTACTTGAAGAGCATCATTACGATGACTGGCAACCTGAAGCGGGCAGAGGACTAATGCACAACTTGCACAAGCAGTCGGCTGACCCATCATAATTATCAATTGAGAAGAAGCAGACAGCAGAGCCCAGATTTTAGTTAGTCCAAGATGTCATGTTCCCCAGACTAATGCCTCCAAGCCCAGGTCGGTACTAACCTGCATGAAAAATAGGAACTTGCCAGTCATCGTAATGATTGCCCAATGAGGAAGAAAGGGAGCATGTTCTTTTCATAAATGCTACCCTAATAACAAAATGATAGGGAATGGGCCCTCAAGTATATATTTATCATCAACATGGTGATTGACATACACCATGAATAATTCTTTCTATTTCCATATTATGAAAAGTAAGTTAATTCACAACCACTTATACATTGATTGTGTTTGAATATTCAACATATTTGTAACCGTGCTTTTTCCTAATTTGTAGGAAAAAATGGATCTTGCTTGTCATTGTTCCAAAGCGCAACAAAGTCTACTACCTAGATTATCTCCTTTCACAAAATAAGATCCTCTGGATCTGTCATATATTCAGAAAATCTTGGATATGTACTGAACTCATTGATGATAAAATTTGTATTCATATCTGTTTCCAAAATTGAGTATGGAAAAAGTCATCTTCATCCGTAGTGCATTTTCCTCACACTTTCATTGTGGAGGGAGCCGTGACGATAAGAACAAACCTCTGGTGCATGAGTCCATTTTTCCGCTAAGATACAGAAATCCGCTATGGTCAAAAATTATATCCCAAAGTTCACAAATACTTCCTCCGTTTCTTTTTTACTTCACATATAAGATTTGTCTCAAGTCAAATTTCATAATGTTTGACCATGTTCATAGAAAAAACAACATTCACAGTACCAAATCAATATTACTATATCCATTATCGAATTAATTTTAGTATTTATAACTTTAATATTGTAGATGGTGATATTTCTTAAATATAAATTTGATTAAAGTTTACGAAGTTTGACTTCAGACAAATCTTATATGCGGAGTAAAAAGAAAAGGGGCAAGTACCATGTCTTATGTTAGTCGTTTGTTCAACTTGCTAAATAAACACATTTCTCGGTGTATATTGCTACTTCTTGAGCTTATGCTGGCTTTTCCTTGAAGAGGAAAGGGTGATGCAACAAAATAGAGATAAGTATTTTCCTCAGTTGAGAAACCAAGGTATCAATCCGATGGGAGGAACAAGCAAGTCTCCAATATATGCACCTGCACAAACAATCAAACACTTGCACCCAATGCGATAAAGGGGTTGTCAATCCTTCACGATTACTTGCAAGGATGAGATCTAATAGAGATAGATATAAGCGATAACTAAAAGGTAAAATAAAGTAAATATAAATAAATTGCAGCAAAGGTATTTTTAGGTTTTTGGTTTTATAGATCTGAAAATATATGATGGAAAATAGACACTGGGGGCATAGGTTTCACTAGAGACTTCTCTATTGAAAGAAAACATACGGTTAGTGAACAAATTACTGTTGAGCAATTGATAGAAAAGCGCATAGTTATGACGATATCTAAGGCAATGATCATGAATATAGGCATCACGTCCGTGACAAGTAGACTGAAATGATTCAGCATCTACTACTATTACTCCACACATCGACCAACTCCTGCCTGCATGTAGAGTGTTAAGTTCAAAAGAACAGAGCAACACATTAAGCAAGATGACATGATGTAGAGGGATAAACTCAAGCAATATGATATAAACCCCATCCTTTTATCCTTAATGACAACAATACAATACGTGTCTCGCTACCCCTACTATGTCACTGGGTGAGGACACCACAAGATTGAACCCATCACAAAGCACCTCTCCCATGGCAAGATAGATCAATCTAGTTGGCTAAACCAAACCAATAGATCGGAGAGAAATACAAAGCTATTTAAATCATGTATAAAAGGTTTCAGATAAGACTCAAATAATATTCATAGATAATCTGATCATAAACCCACAATTCATCGGATCTCAACAGCACACCGCAAAAGAAGATTACATCGGATAGAACTCCAAGAACATCGAGGAGAACATGGTATTGAAGATCAAAGACAGAGAATCCATCTAGCTACTAGCTATGGACCTATAGGTATGTGGTAAACTACTCACACATCATCGGTAGGGCAGCAAGGTTGATGTAGAAGCCCTCCGTGATCGAATCCCCCTTTGGCAGATCGCTGGAAAAAGCCCCAAGATGGGATCTCACGAGAAGAGAAGCTTGCGGCAGAGGAAAAATATTTTTGTCGACACTTCTGATGTTCGGGGAATATTTGAGAATATATAGAGCTTGAATTTCCCCACAACAGAAAAAATATAGAGCTTGAATTAGGGTTTGGGGACCTCAAGGGGCCCCTAAGCTAGAAGCGCGCCCTAGAGGCTTGTGGCCTCCTCAAGGCTCCTGTGGCCCTCTCCCCAAGTCTTCTGGTCCAAGAAAAATCATCGTAAAGTTTTATTCTGTTTGGACTCCATTTGATATTCCTTTATGTAGAAGTTAATAACAAAGGAACAAAACAGCAACGACCTTCGGACACTAGGTTAATATGTTAGTCCCAAAAATATATAAAATAATACCAAAGTGCATATAAAACATCGAAGATAGATAATATAATAGCATGGAACCATAAAAAATTATAAATACGTTGGAGACGTATCATATATATCTCTAAAAGAAGAAATAAACAGATCAAGTTTTTGCTAATAGGCATGTACTATGAGAAATGTTGTACACAAAATTCCAGTGTTCTTAGCCGTAATAAGGGACCAATCTCTATGGATTCTATGTTTGCAATCAAATGAATTCCTTATGCTGATTTGGTATGTGTCTAGATTCTGACAACATATTAGAAATAAGTTTGTATTTATAATTACTTTATTTTAGTCTACACGTATGAGATGGTCTTTAAAACATGCAGCTCTTTAAAGTGAAGAGATCTGTCCGGTGACAGCACCTGAGTTGCTAAATAACAAGGGATTCATCGGCACAGCTCTTTGAAGACATTCCAAATTTCAGCAAGCCTTTCGAAAAAAGTATGTTTTCAATTAGTATTGGACTTGTTTTCTGCTAATTATATCTGCATAAATGTATTGTTTCTATGTGATGAAAGGTCTACGCTCTTTCGTAGACTATGATTTTGTCAATGCTTTATTTTAGTCACTGTTGCATATATGTAGATCTGTGCAAAAAAATTGAGCTTAAATGGAAGATATGTGAAATTTAGCTAGATAGAATGGAGTATTTTGCGTACTATTGGTCGATATTGGGATGAATGTGCTTGTTGTGGACAATATTTATTTAAATTCATAATCTCACGAATTTTCTTTTTGCAGGGCCAATTCAAATCTGGTTATTTTGAAGCCCACTGGTTTTATACAACACAGATGGTTCTTGAAATTGAGTGTGTGTGATGCAAAACAACAGATGTTATCGAGAATGAAACCGTGTGCGGTGTACAAGAAAAGAACGAGATGAGAATGGAACCGTGTGTGATACACTCATCATCGCACACGCTACGAAACCACTATATCTGTGTGTGATGGACCCCACATTCCAATTGTTTGCAGAAGTGTTATTTTAAATCATGTACGATAGCAACTCATCCGATATTTGAGCTTCAAACCCACCGTGTCCGATGCCAAACGTAATCCCACTCGTAAACTAGACATGAACCAAGCATCCGATTCCTTTTCCTCACAAAAAGCTCTTTTTGTTCGTCGCCACTCAATACCATGTATACAAGCAATTAAATAGAAAACTGAAAGACAAAATGAAGCTCGTCCACAGAGAAGTGAATCTCAATGCATATCCAACAACTAAGCACGGCTAACTGTAATATTTGGTGCAGGCGTGTTGCATGAAAAATTAATGCCTACGGATCAACAAGTACAAAATAAATTCTCACACAACGTTTTCTATGACCAGCCTCACACACGTGTTGCATGACAAAATAATGCAAACTGACATGCATGGCATAGTCTGTTGTAAACAAGAATATTTTCCTTGTCATGACAGACACCTTCATCGCCCCAAACCCCACCTATATACATATAAATAAAAATAACATCAGCCAATAGGTTTTTTGTTATTGTGCGTTTGAAAATAAATAAATGGATATGGCCTAAACTTGGCCTGGAACTAACCAACGCTTTTCTTGTCCTTCCAAGGAAACTATGCATGCATGCACAAATATATCACGGTCTTCATCAAGGTATAGCTCTGCAAAGAAGAGCTCCTCTTTAGAGTTGTACACGGTGCTTCGCCATGAAGTTCGACGATCGTGCCGCCGCTAGTGATTGCTTTGATGAGCTCACACTTGATCTACATATGTTTAAGGAAAAACAACATAAAATTAGTTTCCAGTTTAGAACATCTAATCTGGAGAGAAGAGAGGGACACACATTTGTGGTATTACCACCCACCTTGTTCATGTCTCGGGCGTTGTAGTGGTTGAGCTCAACGGTCGCATAATAATTAGCTAGTTGTTCGTTAGTGTAATAGTTGCAATCATCATTGTCCAGGTATATATCACCCCTGTCCGAATAGTCAATCTTTTCTAATTCTTCATCGATCTCAAAGTGGCCCCAAACAGGGTGCCAGGTAGGGACGGGTCTTTGCCAACCGTGGCGGGTAGGGACGTGACCAGGAGAGGGGGAGTGACAACTCAGTCCTCCTTCCAAGGAGTCCTAGATTAATTAGAAAAGAATATTTTATTATTTTAAATATGTTTATATAGTATATCTAAGATATTTTCAAAGCAAGTTATATGAAAAAATTGCATATGAGGCCATAGTTTTTGTTATATTTGTGAAATACGTACATATTTGTACATAAAAAAGAGCATACTCAAAACATGGTACATAGTACCTAAAAATTAGTATATATACTGTCTAATCATTGTTATGTACTACAAACTACACGTACATACTCACGGTTTCGACAGATACTACATACAATATACAAAACGCAAGTGGTGGTAACTACCACTGCTTGTAGGAAATATTTGTTAAGTTACACCGTCTGATCCATATAAGTTGTTGTTGTATCAGATGTATATAGAATGGTCATCGCACATTAGAATACGCTCATGCAATGTAAAGAAAAATCTTGGCACAATATTTAGAAAATGCTTGTATAATACAAAAAAAAAGTATGTGTTATTTAAAAATATTCACATGTCTCAAACTGTAAGTGCTATTTTTGAAAAAGGTCCTAAAACAGAAAAAATTCTTTGCATGTTTTTTTTTGAAAAATGTTTCGTACCACTCAATAAATTGTACATTATATTTTCTTAAATGTCCACATATTTCAAAGTTATATTTGTGTATTTCAGAAACATGTTTATACAAATACAATAAAATGTTTTCACATTTAGAAACAATATTTATCTTATTAGATAAAGCATTTTAAATTTTATTTGAAAAATGCTTTACACGTATTCAAAAAATACTCAAAGACATGTATTTGAAAAAAATGTTAACTATGTATTTAAAAATGTTAAACATGTATAAAAAATGTTTAGCTTATACAAAACATATACATAGCGTGTGAAAAAAGTACACATCAAAACATGTATTTAGAAGAAAACAAATGTTAATAATGTATTGGAAAAAATGTTAGACGTGCATAAAAAATGTCACATGCTGCATGTGTCAAACTGATGGTGTAGACCATGTTGCTCCACGGGACATCACCACAGAAGTTTGATGCAGACTTGTCTCTTTAATTCACAGGATGGATCCAAATTCAAGTTATTTGCTCAAAATTAAACTATTTGGGAATCAGAAGAAAGCTCGAATGGACATAAGATGTTTTTCTTTTGTGAAGGCCATCGATTGTGACTTTACCAATAATAAGCATTTAGTTGAATCAACTATAGAGTAGTACCCGTCGGGTTATTTGGAAGCTGCAAATGTGCAGTATTATGATGATGCTCTTAAAACCTGTCCAGAAGTAAAATCTGACAAAGATTTAATGTTTATGTTTGAAAAACACTTTGAGACGAACTGAGAGGCATAAGGCTTGTGATGAGAAAAAGTGGAAAAGTGGCCAACACTTGTGCCCTATTTATAAGGAATACGGGCACCATTGGCATAAGTGCAAGAAGGGTAACAAAGATGACATTGCTACTAGATAAGGAAGAAATTAATCATTGTTGTTAGATAAGGAAGAAAAAGTTTTCCTTCGTCAATAAGGGTATATTTTTTAAGACAATGTTAAATAAGGAATTCTCTCATGTACATATTGGATGCAAGGATAAAGAAGCATAAAACTATGGAAGGAAATTAATGAGCTAAATGTGTGTAGGGCTCTTGCAAGAGAAGCCTTAACATTTCCCAACCTTTTTTTAGTTTTCTATCTAGTGACACTGGCTATGGATGGACAAATAGATATCTTCCTCACTACAATTGTGTGTTGTTTGTTGTGTGAGAGGGGCCATGCCCTTGTGATGACAAGTACAAGGTTTCTTGAGCCTATCCAAGCCATGACATGCCAGGACGGCCCAACAGTCATTCACGGGCTGCGCTTTAATGACATCACAAACTTTTTAGTTTTGTTTATATTTTATTTTTTCAAAATACTAATTGCATGTATTTAAAAAAGTATTAATTTACTCCCTCCGATCGATATCAGTTTTCGAGGAATCATATGTATATAGATTGTTCATAACACATTAAAAATATGTTCATGCAATGTAACCAAAATGTTGGCTCAACATTTAGAAAATGCTTGTACCATACAAAAAATGTATGTGTCATTTAAAAATATTCATAAGTTTCACAAATGTAAGTGGCATTTTTAAAAATGTTCTGGAATAAAAATTGGGTACATGTTTTTATTAAATGTTTGTTACCACTCAATATATTGTCCATTATATTTTCTAAAATGCTCACGTGTTTCAAAGTTATGTTTGTGTCATTCACAACGATGTATATACAATACAAGGAAATGTTTTCACATTTTCAAATAATATTTGTACCATTGGATAAAATGTTTCAAAGTGTATTTGGAACATGTTTTGCATGTATTTAAAAAGTACTCAAAAACAAGTGTTTGAAAAAAATGTTTACCATCTTTTTAAAAATATTAAATGTGTATAGAAAATGTTTAGATTATACAAACATGTACATAGCATGTGAAAAAAGTACACATTAAAACATGTATTTAGAACAAAACAAATGTTAATCATGTATTGAAAAAATGTTAGATGCACATAAAAAATGTCACATGCTGCATGTGTCATAAACTGATGTTATTTGTAGTTTTCTGGTAATTAGTAGTCTTATTTACTTTTCTGCAACCAACAACACTCAAAATCATGTCACTATGATGGCACTAATAAATTCTCTTAAATAAATATTTGTTTCATGTGTGGTTGAAAATAATACATTAGCTAATAAAGACTTATTCATTTTCTCTCTCTCCACATTGATAAATACAAATAAGAGTTGCAATACTTCCCAATGCGACTATTGCGATCCCGTGCACTTCTTGGATATCTGCAAAGCACTAAACAAGATTTTCATGTCAATGCCGAGTTGCCGGTCAAAAAATATCGGTGGTGTCAATCTTTTAAATTGATTGGTGCTATTAAATTTTCTTAAAATCCTTATGTGTAAACATATGATTAACGATCACAAATGGTCATATTTGACCTCCAATCAAAAACCGAGAGTTTGCACTTCTAAGAGCATACCAAATCGCAAAACAAGAAGTATTTTCGAGAAATTAGACGGTAAAGAAATATTAAAAAAATTGGAGTACATGATTGCAATGTTTTACATGGATTGCCTTTTATGCCATTTGTTTTACATTTTTCACATTCCAGAGAGAGAGAGAGAGAGAGAGAGAGAGAGAGAGATGGAGAACAACATAATTTTTTAATTATTTGGATTTCAGGGTTTAAACAAGTAACAAAGAAAGAATGTTAGGGTTATGGTAGTGGTGTGAGGGAATATGCACATGGTAGTGCGGTGTGACTAGTCTTGGCTTCTCCCACTATGCTTTCATGTTATAATTTGGTTAGCCTTTATATCTTCCTTTTCATTTATGTTTTCTAGCTTAGTTTATCTAACTGTTTGATGCACCAATAGAAGATATCACAAGTTTACTAATTATTAATCTCTAGTTTGGATGCGAATGCGACTCGAGACCATGACAACTCTACTTGGGTATGAGGGAATGACTAACCTTAACTCATCCGGCTCAACAAATACCTAGTTAATGGTTATGCGGAAGGTACCATCGTTATCCATGCACTAGCGGCCGTCAAGGTACTTTTCTGGCACTGTTGCTGAGGCTCTTATCCCTTAGATGTTTCCTTTAAACTCACACTTATTTTAGTGTATTTTTATATTCTATCTCTAACCCCTAACAAAACAATTAACAAAAATATTTGATGTGGATATGCCTTTTAGGAATAACAAATGCTACAAAGGATGAATGAATAGCCACGAGTACACCAATCAAGTCTCGACTATGATGCAAATACAATTGAGCGAATATATTGGGTGAATGAGTACTTATCGATGTTACTTGTCTCATATCCATTGTCTTGAGGGAATTGTGGATCTGGTGAACACATGAACTATCAATGTAAGTATGGGTTTGATCCATAATAGAAACCTATAACTCTAGGGAGAAAAACAATGCTAGTATTGAGGTCATAGAATTCTTACTTTTCACGGTTGCAAGTGAGCCACTTTTTATTAACATAATGACAACGAGCCCTTATTGCACCTGATGCTACTAAATCTGTTGCTCTTTTTTTGGTACCAACAATTAAGAAACTTTTTCCCTGACTTGCTGCATCAAAAACTAAATACATTGAATAATAAAGATTAACATAGAAACCACCTTACTTGATAGGATTAACATGGTAGTGCAACCCATCCATGAGTTTTGCTTGGATAATATTTGTGGGAAGTCATTAATGCTCAACATTTGTGTCGGTACTGAGTTGTGGGAAGAAGCTAAAACTTTTTTTGATGTTGTCAATTTTTTTTAAAATTGACTGGTGTCAATACATTTTTTTGAGCGCACTATGTTAACTTGAAGAGGATGAGCACTAAATCATTGGTATCACGTGACACACGGGTTGGATGCGTCTTTCTAACTGAAACTTGGAGATGGAACTTCCTAAGTGTAAACCAAATCGTAAAATTCAAGGTATGTTAGAGGAATTAGATAGGAAAGGGGTATTAAAAAATTCAAAGTGCTTGACTAGGATGCCTTGTTGATTGCATTTGATGGCATTTAAAAAAATCAATCTGTTTTTATCAGCAACCAAATCTTGTAATCCATCCATCGCCACTGCATTTCAACTAGGAGATAGAGTGAGAGAGAGAAAGAGAAAGAGAGTGCAGGACTTCACTCTTTACTTATTTGACACAAGTCCTTATTTATTTACATAAAATAAGTGAGGCTCTGCTCTTATTTTTATTAAGGTAGCTAGCATATTATTTAGTACTTTATTACTATAAGACAGCCATCAAGTCTAGTCTTATTTTTGTTTTAGTTTATTAATCCAGGAAGGCTACTCTTTCTACACTAAATTTATTCTGTTTTATTAAGCCAACCAGCCTACACTTTGTACCCTAAATTTATTTTATTTGACTATAAGCCAGCAGGCCTACTCTTTCTACCCTACATTTATTTTTATTCTACTTATTAAGCCGGCAAGGTAATACTACTAGTGAGTACTAGTAATTTATTCAGGAGTGCATGCATGGATAGTCGAAATTCGGAGTGGAAGTTGGTGGGTGCTTCATTCACTTGCGACCAAAGTCAAAGGTGCCGCTTGCTTTGGGGTGCGAGATACCGGAGCAAAACGTGCAATTGTTAGTTGACCAAGCTGCATGCAAAATTGCAAATAACCAAGTGTGTCAATAATATATGGATACTCAAAATGTATGGGCACGCAAAGAGAGAAAGGAACTAGGATTACGTACTGGATGGTCCTCCTAGCATGACACAATGCTGCACCGACTTTGGGGGGCCGTCACCGAGGACCTCGGCGAAGAAGAGCCGTGTCCCGTGGGACCCCGCGACGGCCCTGAAGTTGACATGGAAGCAGAGCCGGTTGTCGCCGGCGTCCACCCACCGGCAGGAGAAGGCGTGGCTGTCCACCGGGTCCAGATCCGTGAGATCAACATCCTATATAACAGTAATCATTCAGCCAAGATTGATCATCAGTACGTAGCTAAGATGGAGCAAAGAAGAAGGAGATGGAGTAAGTAATGCAGAATACATGATTTTTATTTGTAGTCTTTGGGCTGCGAGCCTTGTGCAGCGCTCCGTCTGCTCTCACCTCTAGACGCCATTACCTAAGCTAGCTAGCTACCTGTTGTGGTGTGGTGTGGTTTAGTGCGGTTGCTTGTGATGCGAGATGGATCAGTGCAACAAGTATGTATATATGGCCATACGGGCGAGAAGGTGAATTTGACCCATCATCACGAGTGTATGATGGATCGAGGTGCGTTCGATTTGTGTGACTTTTCTTTCACCTATCATCATGCAATCCAAAGGCGTTCGATGTGTTAGCCCGTCAAAGATGTAAACAATATGCATGTCCAAGCATGCGTCGGTGATGCCCGCCGGTCAGCCACGGTTCAGCGCTCATGCGATCATGCTGCTACCTCTAAAGAGCATGATCCGCCATGCCCCCAGCATTGATACTGTGTGTGTGAGAGAGAGAGGTAAGCTGTCAATCCTATTAACCCTTAGGAGTTGAACTTGAGCATGAAGCACCGTTTGAATTTGAAACTATTATTCTAAAAAACGATAATCATTTAGTAACACTAATATTTCTTGAATAAGTAGTTTGACCATAGTTTCACCAAAGATTCAAAAAAACTTAAATTGCAAAACGGCCTACGGCGGTCGAAATAAAAACTGGGTTTTCGTGCTGAACATTTTGATATATTATACTTTTTTTCAACATCGTATGCAAAAGTTATAGCCGTTTTACTTTTTCATAACACTTTTTTGCAAAACATGTCGAAATTTATGTTTTTTTATTTTCCTAACTAGTAGATGTAGTAACATAACTAGGTATGGTGTCTATCCAATCCTACCGTCGACTACATCTGCTAGCACCATCCCAGCCAGAGTCAAACCTAAGGTTAACCAAGCCAGAGTCATGTTCTATTAAAGTGGCAAAAAGAATTACTTTTTAATATAGCAAAACTAATTCTATCGACTATTATTAAAGGCTAAACAAATGTTAATACAAAACAGTAGCAAAATTAATATTAATTACTTATAAAAATTTATCTACTGTTGTCTAATGTAGCATACTTCAACATGTTAAAATCTACAGAAGAACTAACTAAAATAATTGAAAACAACAACTAAAGGACCAAAACAACTATATAAGCAAAAGCGGTACTGTTTTAATTAAAATATTAATTTAAATTATCCTAAAATAACCAAATAAATCTTATTGTGACAACAATCTAACATGTGACTAGGAGCAAAAAGAATTAAATTAAAACTATTTTAAACTCAAATTATTCACAATCTATGGTTTGAAGCAAATTTGAACAAATTCATATTTAAATCATTCAAATTTGAAAACTAATGGCACAGACAGAAACTAGACAAAATTTTGAATCTAATGCAAAAAGAATCACTGAAAAATATCAAATATCCTAAAAGATATAAGCAATTCAAAACAGAAAACAAATGGAAAAACAAAAAACAAATTTCAGAACCCATTTAATCCCAGTTGATGGCTCCAACCGGGACTAAAGGTTACACCTTTAGCACCTTTAGTCACAGTTGGAGCCACCAACTGACTACTTTTAGTCCCGGTTGGTGGCTCAAATCGGGACTATAGGTTCCATTTGAACGGGACTAATGCCTGCCCTGCACTAGCCGCTCGAACAGGGACTAATGCTCACATTAGTCTTGGTTCGTAATGCAACCGGGACTAATGTCTAGATTGAGCTTCAACCAAAGCCTTGTTTTCTACTAGTGGTGTGTGCGTGTTTGATAGCAACCCATGTTAGTGAAACTGTTATTGTAGGACGCAAGGAATAAGTTTGCCCCCAAATTATTATTACTCCTTCCGTATCTAGACAAATCTAAGACAAGTAATATAGATCAAAGGAATTATTATTATTATTATTATTATTATTATTATTATTATTATTATTATTATTATTATTATCATCATCATCATCATCATCATCATCATCATTTGTACAGGTTATTGTCGCTGGTAGTGTTGTAGTAGTAGTAGTTGTTGTTCTTGTTCTTATTCCCGTTGCTACTACTACATGAAACACGTTCGGTGCGCCAGATTCACAGAGCTTGGTTGTTTTGAAATGTTCAAAAAATCACATTCTAAATTTTTATAAAATTCTGGAAACAATCACACACTAACATATAGATATATAACACATGTGTGAAAATTGTAATGAGAAAATAAAGTGACACGCAAGGTAAACAAAATTGTGAAAATTGTTTTTTTTTGTAGTGAGAACTGAGAAGTACATCTCAATTTGGTATTTTTGTGCATCTCACATGTCATTGTATTTTCTCATTACAATTTTCAACCATTTAGTATATATCCATATGTGAATGCGTATTTTTTAGAATTGTTTAAAACTTTGAAATGTAATTTTTCAATCGAAAGGCTGCACTCACTACTACTATTACCACCACCAGAGAACAGATTATTTGGCTGAAGAGCACCTTGGGTCTCGGTATCCCGGGCATCGTTATCTGCCTCATGATGGGCCACTCGGGAATTTCCTCAGCACACTAAGCGCAGAATACAAAACCGAATTCATGGGCCGGTCGATGGGTTTAAATGCTTTATACTATTATGTTGATTTATTATTATTTAATGCCTGCTAAAATCATGGAAAACCCAATTTGCTGCTCATCATGCATTTGTCTCCCAATGCACATGCGAGAGAAACAGCAAGAGTAAGTGAGCCGACCCATTTAAGGGTAGACAAAGGCATTCCTGTTCCAGTTACCCATTTGGGAACGTTCTAGTAGGTTCCTAAACAAGTTTTTTGTTTATTTCATAAGTCGTTTATTTTTGTGTTTCTTTGTATATATTTTTCATTTTATTTTTTCGAATTTCACAAATTTAAATTTTTTTACAACTTCTAAATGTTATCATTTTTAAAAAACTTGTTTTCAAAAACTATTTGAAAAGTTGAAGAAATGTTCATGTTTTAAAGAAACATCCAAAATATGGAAACTGTTCGCAAATTCAAAATAAATGGGCTTTCAAAGAATTTCAAATTTTCAAAAATTCTTCACGTTTTTATTTTTTGTGTTTTCAAAAAATGTTCGCAACTTCATAAAATGTTCGCATTTTCCAAAATTGGTTGAATTTTCGGGAATACTTCCAAATATAAGAAAAATGTGTTTTCTAAAAACCTTAAAATTTTAAAAATATTTAAATTTTGAAAAAAATACATGTTTGGAAATTCTTCACTATATTCTGTTTCACTAGAGTGGGGTTTTCTAATGGAACGAGGATTCCATCACATTAGTGCTTTTATATGTGAATAACACATGTGTTTGTGACAAGCATCACTGACATATCCTAAGCATAGTTTATACAAACTTAATTTTGAAATAGGAAAGAGGGGAGGAGATGCGGCTGTTCTGCACCCACGCTCAGATGAGCTAGGGTGTGAATAGTAAATTCGTTTTAAATCGCAAAAGAAAATAAAAATATCTGAAAAAAATTGTGGTGCAAGTTGCTCACGTGCATGATGCTTGTGCAAAATTTGGTGAAGTTTGGACATTCGTGGAGCTCGTGGCAAAAAATAAATTTTTTGGGTGTCTGAGAAACTTCTAAAAACAAAATTGTTCACATCCTATTTTATCTTTTTTTTGTGAGCTCCTTTAATGTCCAAACACCCCAAAAATTTGCACAAACATCACGCATTTGAGCATCTTCCACCACAAAAATATAGCAGATTTTTTTGAATTTGTTTGCTTTTTTTATTTTACTGTTCACTGTGTGTAGATTTGCCCCAAGACCGCATTGAATTATCGAGAGGAGATAACATCTCAGTAGCATTGAAGAGGGTCATACTTTGTACCATCGAACCCATATGGATGTCTAGCCCTCCTTTCAGAGATAAAATTTCCGAGAAACACAAAGTATGAATACATGAGAAAATACAACAATAAATAACCCTCCTCTCATCATGATAAACTTTGTCATGATGTGCATAACTACTACTACTACTGTTGCTACTTCTGCTGCTACTGTTACTCCTACTACTAATCATAATGCTACTCCTACTGCTACCACTACCGCTATTGCTATTGTTGTCGCCACACCCGCTGCTGCTACTAACGTTAGTTTTGCTGAAACACGTAGTTGTACATGGGATGGTCCATCTAAATGGCGAAAATACCTTTGGTTTATTTTCAATTACACCTAACCCATCGGTGCTTCCCTTGCTTTTCCTTCATTTCCTATGTGTTATCCCTCGGTCACCCTCTTCTCCATTGTCCACCTCAGAACACCCCTCTATTTTCTTTCTCGGTAGGAAGCGGGAGGGGCTTTCCTCGCACCTTGTTTGTAGTTAGTTATTTTGCTTTCGCCTTTGTGATGTACTAGTGGTTGGGGCCCGCCATTGCGGACCGCTTGAGAGGAAGATATGCGCACCTCACCATCATGTCAAAACTTCTAAAAAATATTTTCGCATCATTTGGACATCACAACCATCTTAAAAGAAAAAAAAAGAAAAAGTTTAGAAAAACTTTTCTAAAAAAAGGTCTCCCTACTATTTAGAAACTCTAAAAATACCTTTCTCACTGTGACCAACCAGCATGCGCCACATGGCGTGGCTGGTTGGCCACCATTCTAGGCTTCTTAATGGGTTTAATTAATGCCTCCATGGTTTAACCCTGGATTTTGGCTGTTATGTGGCCCCTCATCTGTGCATACATGGAAACGTTGGTCCTGGTGTGCGGGTCCCACCAATCAGATTCGTTGTTAAAACGAACTAATCTGTGTGTTGATGCTATGTATCACTACATCGTTTACTATAGTGATGGATTTTTTATGAAAAAATGACAAAGTAGCAGGTTTGTGATAACATGGTCATAAATATTGGGTTTTGTGTAACTTACGCACGTGTCCTAGATTGTACCATGAGGCCATAGGCAAAACCCGGATGTTGGTATTTCTGTGGGAACCGATGCCAATATACCCAAAGCATCCCAACCTCCTCTCCACAATCTGAAGAGCTCCCTCGTCCCGAAATCTTTTTTTGCGGGTGCCCTCGTCCCTAAATCTAGCTTCAATGCCGTGTGTCGTGGCCTTCATCGACACCTAAATCAACATGTCCACATCACTACCATCCGCACTCGAGGTAGCACATCAGGGAGCAATGCGCTGCAATCACCACGGACAAATTAATTTCGCGCTGATCCGACATGTCCAACGAGATGATCACGAAGGAGCACAACGACCAATGTCCTGCTCAGGGTGTAGTGGCTGTTGAAATTGTGGCGCACAAGCGGCTTCAAGTTGCGTGCAAGGCAATGGCCGTAGCAAGGGGGGTTGCTATAAGCAGAGGAGCGCCGCGCGATGCCAACGAATGGGTGATGGCAAGAGGCAGCAAGGTGGAGGCGGCGGCCCAAAGATGGAAGAGATTGGGGAACAATGCGGCATGATCCAATTACCTTTGCCTCTATATCGCTGTCCTCATCATTCTCACCACCACGCCCGAGCATGCGCCGTGGTGGTCGGGCGGGACAACAAGACGATGGGATAGTGAGGAGCTAATGGCTGCGAGAGGGAGAGAAGAGAAAGAGGCGAGGAGAAGAAGGATGGAGGGAAGGGGTCTCTAAGGAAAGAAACAACAAAGGCCTGTTCGCATCCATCTAAAGAGGAAATATACCAAGTCTCCGGAGTGAACAAATATATCAGTACATCGCAAGGACAAACCAGCCCACAGCAGAGGAAAATGTTGGTGTCGTACAAACACACCAAACCAAAATAGTACTTCCTAACTCAGGACCAAGCAAACAGCTAATCGGTGCGTGCTAACTCACCGAAACAGCAAGTGGGCAAACAACAAACAGGGGAAGACAAAACCCGTTAAAAAATAGGTCAAAGGCACCAGCAAAACCAATTCCACATGACGCCTGCGGGCACACTACATGTAACCTGCTTTCGGGGGGGCATCGCCGAGGATCTCCGCAAAGAAGAACCTTACCCGTGGTGCCCAGCTTCCGACTGAAGTTGACATGGAAACAGAGCCGGACATCGCCGCATTTACATTCACCCAACGGCAGTGTAGGGGAACGCAGCAGAAAACAAAAAAATTCTGACCTACGCACCAGCCCAGGACCACTAAGGAGACTGCATACAAGGTTTGATCTTTTTCGTTACCGACTCGTAGAGCAGCAGAAGTAGAGTCAATGACGATCGGCGGTGCAGATCCCCACAACTAGGATTTACAACCTCCCAACCGCGAGGGTGTATACCCTCATCCGCCCCACGGACAGCCCTCCGGGAGGCGGTCGGATGGTCACTCGGACAGCCCTTCAGGAGGCACTCTCAAAACAGCCCCTCGGGCAAAAGGATCAAAACTACGACCTCTCTATGGGGTTGCACACATACGGTGTCATCTATCCGGTAGGGGTTCGCCATCCAGAACTAGTTCCAGCCGGAACCCAGACAGCCTTTCTGCTCTATGAAACTATTTCACTGGGAGGGAGAGAGAAGTCAGATCATGCATGACACTTGTATGTGAGAAATAGTGTGTGTGAAGAGAGCCTCTCCACCTCTATTTATAAGAAAACCCAAGGGGTAGGGGAAACATGAAAAACCCAAAATGCCCACACTTTATGTCACACACAAAAGGGCATAAAGGGATGACAAGTGGAGCTCCATGGAGGAGCTGCACCTTTGAACGTCCCACCTTCATGGGCCCCCCCAAAGGGGGTTCCTTGATCCCCAAGTCCTTCTAGAAGCCTTTTGGGAAAAGCCCTAAAAGGTGGCTTTCCATAAAAATATCCAAAAATCACTTTTACTATTCATGACGACATTTTTCAGCGCCCGTTCAAACTGAAAATATTTAGGTGGGCTAGAACATTTCCAGTACCCACTAAAATAATTTTCAACATATTCCGAAACAATTCCGGTTTAGTGATTTTCATCTGCGAAAAGCATCTGAAGTGGCTCCGGCAGCTCCCTGTCCGAAACTTTTCCGGTGTCCGAAACTTTCCGGTGATTTTCTCTCAGAATCCCTGTCTAGTATTCAGCAGATAGATGACCCTTAAGCATGTGACCCTATAGGTTAGGTGAAGTATAGACATGACTGGAACACTTTCCGAGCAATGATCAACACTTTCCGATGTGCCTAGTCTTGGCTTCTCCCACTTTGATTTCATGTTATAATTTGTTTAGCCTTTATACTTCCTTTACATTTATGTTTGCCTAGCTTAGTTTATCTAACCGTTTGCTGCACCAATAGAAGATATCACAAGTTTACTAATTTTTAAATTCTAGTTTCGATGCGAATGCGACTCGAGACCATGACAACTCGGGAATGACTAACCTTAAATCATCCGGCTCAACAAATACCTAGTTAATGCTTATGCGAATGGTGCCATCGTTATCCATGCACTAGCGATTGTCAAGGTACTTTTTCCGGCATCAAGTTGCCAGGCTATTAGCCCTTAGATGTTTCCTTTGAACTCACACTTAGTTTAGTGTATTTTTAATATTCTATCCCTAACCCCCTAACAAAAACATTACCAAAAATATTTGATGTGGATATGCCTTTTTATGAATAACAAATGATACAAAGGATGATGGAATAGCCACGAGTACACCAATCAAGTCCTGACTATGATGCAAAGACAATTGAACGAATATATTGGGTGAATGAGTACTTATCGATGTTACTTGTCTCATATCCATTGTCTTGAGGGAATTGTGGATCTGGTGAACACATGAACTATCAATGTAAGTATGGGTTTGATCCATAATAGAAACCTATAACTCTTGGGAGAAAAACAATGCTAGTATGGAGGTCATAGAATTCATACTTTTCACGGTTGCAAGTGAGCCACTTTTTATTAACATAATGACAACGAGCCCTTATTGCACCTGATGCTACTAAATCGGTTGCTCTTTTTTTGGTACCAACAATTAAGAAACTTTTTCCCTGACTTGCTGCATCAAAAACTAAATACATTGAATAATAAAGCTTAACATAGAAACCACCTTACTTGATAGGATTAACATGGTAGTGCAACCCATCCATGAGTTTTGCTTGGATAATATTTGTGGGAAGTCATTAATGCTCAACATTTGTGTCGGTACTGAGTTGTGGGAAGAAGCTTAAAAAATATTGATGTTGTCAATTTTTTTTTAAATGGACTGTGTCAATACATTTTTTGAGCGCACTATGTTAACTTGAAGAGGATGAGCACTAAATCATTGGTATCACGTGACACACGGGTTGGATGCGCTCTTTCTAACTCAAACCGGAGATGGAACTTCCTAAGTGTAAACCAAATCGTAAAATTCAAGGTATGTTAGAGGAATTAGATAGGAAAGGGGTATTCAAAAATTCAAAGTGCTTGACTACGATGCCTTGTTGATTGCATTTGATGGCATTTAAAAAAAATCAATCTGTTTTTATCAGCAACCAAATCTTGTAATCCGTCCGTCGCCACTGCATTTCAACTAGGAGATAGAGTGAGAGAGAGAAAGAGAAAGAGAGTGCAGGACTTCACTCTTTACTTATTTGACACAAGTCCTTATTTATTTACATAAAATAAGTGAGGCTCTGCTCTTATTTTTTATTAAGGTAGCTAGCATATTATTTAGTACTTTATTACTATAAGACAACCATCAAGTCTAGTCTTATTTTTGTTTTAGTTTATTAATCCAGGAAGGCTACTCTTTCTACACTAAATTTATTCTGTTTTATTAAGCCAACCAGCCTACTCTTTGTACCCTAAATTTATTTTATTTGACCATAAGCCAGCAGGCCTACTCTTTCTACCCTACATTTAATTTTTATTCTACTTATTAAGCCGGCAAGGTAATACTACTAGTGAGTACTAGTAATTTATTCAGGAGTGCATGCATGGATAGTCGAAATTCAGAGTGCAAGTTGGTGGGTGCTTCATTCACTTGCGACCAAAGTCAAAGGTGCCGCTTGCTTTGGGGTGCGAGATACCGGAGCAAAACGTGCAATTGTTTGTTGACCAAGCTGCATGCAAAATTGCAAATAACCAAGTGTGTCAATATATATGGATACTCAAAATGTATGGGCATGCAAAGAGAGAAAGGAACTAGGATTACGTACTGGATGGTCCTCCTAGCATGACACAATGCTGCACCGACTTAGGGGGGCCGTCGCCGAGGACCTCGGCGAAGAAGAGCCGTGTCCCGTGGGACCCCGCGACGGCCCTGAAGTTGACATGGAAGCAGAGCCGGTTGTCGCCGGCGTCCACCCACCGGCAGGAGAAGGCGTGGCTGTCCACCGGGTCCAGATCCGTGAGATCAACATCCTATATAGCGTAATCATTAAGCCAAGATTGATCATCAGTACGTAGATAAGATGGGAGCAAAGAAGAAGAAGAAGAAGGAGATGGAGTAAGTAATGCAGAATACATGATTTTCACTGTAGTGCTGGGCTGCGAGCCTTGTGCAGCGCTCCGTCTGGCTCTCACCTCTAGACGCCATTACCTAAGCTAGCTAGCTACCTGTTGTGGTGTGGTGTGGTTTAGTGCGGTTGCTTGTGATGCGAGATGGATCAGTGCAACAAGTATGTATATATGGCCATACGGGTGAGAAGGTGAATTTGACCCATCATCACGAGTGTATGATGGATCGAGGATCGAGGTGCGTTCGATTTGTGTGAATTTTCTTTCACCTATCATCATGCAATCCAGGTGCGTTCGATGTGTTGGCCCGTAAGACAAAAGCAATATGCATGTCCAAGCATGCGTCGGTGATGCCCGCCGGTCTGCCACGGTTCAGCGCTCATGCAATCATGCTGCTACCTCTCATGCTGCCCCCAGCATTAATCCACATGCATGTGTGTGTGCGCGCGCGGGCGTACCCAGGCAGCGAAACTGTTATTGTAGGAAGCAAGAAACAAGTTTGCCCTCAAATTATTATTACTCTCTCCGTATCTAGAAAATCTAAGACAAGAATATGGATGGGAAGGATTATTATTATTATTATTATTATTATATGTTGTTGTCGCTGGTGGTGGTGTAGTAGTAGTAGTTGTTGTTCTTGTTCTTACTGCTGCTGCTACTACTACTACTACTACTACAGGAAACACGTTTGGTGAGCTTCGTTGTTTTGAAATGTTAAAAGAATCACATTCTAATTTTTTTAAATTCTGGAAACAATTACACACTGACATATAGATGTATAACACATGTGTGAAAAATTTCATGAGAAAATACAGTGATACACGAGCTACACAAAAAAGCGAAAATTGTTGAGGTTTTTTTTTCAGTGAGAAGTACAACTCAATTTGCCATTTTTGTGCTTCTCACATGTCATTGTATTTTCTCATTACAATTTTCAACCATTTAGTATATATCCATATGTGAATGCGTATTTTTCAGAATTGTTTAAAACTTTGAAATGTAATTTTCAATCAAAAGGCTGCACTCACTACTACTATTACCACCACCCGAGAACAATTTTTTTTTCGCTGACAAGCACCATAGGTCTCGATATCCCGGGCATTGTTATCTGCCTCATGATGAGCCACTCAGGAATTTCCTCAGCTTAGAATCCAAAACCAAATTCATGGCCCGGTGGATGGCTTTAATTGCTTTATACTATTATATGTTGATTTATTATTATTTAATGTCTGTTAACAATCATGGAAAACCCTATTTGCCGCTCGTTGCGGCGTTTGTCGTCTGAATGCACACGCGAGCGAACCAGCAAGAGTAAGTGATACGGCCCATTTAATGGTAGACAAAGGCATTCCAGTTCCGGTTACCCATTTGGAAACTTGTTTTTTGTTTATTTCATGATTCGTTTACTGTTTTTTTTTACTTTTTGTTTTTCTATTTGTTTCGTTTTTCATTTTAGTTTTTCGAATTTCACAAATTTCAGTTTTTTACAAATTCTAAATGTTCACATTTAAAAAAAATCATGTTGAGAAACTGTTTGAAAATTTGAAGAAATGTTTACGTTTTCAAACAACATCCTAAATTTAGTAATTGTTCACCAAATTCAGAAAAATCAGGATTTTAACGAATTTCAATTTTTAAAAAAAAAAAAATCACGTTTTCATATGTTGTGTTTTCAAAAACTATTCGCAAATTCATAAAATGTTTGCATTTTCCAAAATTATTTGAATTTTCAAGAAAACTTCCAATATTTTAATAATTGTGTTTTCTATTTTTTTTAATAAAATTTAAAAACTATTTAATTTTTGGAAAAAACCCATGTTTTGCAAACTCTTCGCCCTAGTCTGTTTCACTAGAGTGGGGCTTACAGAAGATCCGAATAATCAGTGCCTCTAACTTTGCATCTCTGCTTGGTTTTCTAATGGAACGAGGATTGCGCCACGTTAGTGCTTTTATACATGAATAAGACATGTGTTTGTGTACAAGCATCATTGACATATCCTAAGCATAGTTTATACAAGCTTAATTTTGAAATAGGAGAGGGGAGGAGATGCGGCTGTTCTGCACCCGCGCTCGGATGAGCCAGGGTGTGAAAGTAAATTCATTTTAAATCACAAAAAAATCAAAAAAATCCAAAGACTAGGATGCAAGCTGCTCATGTGCATGATGCTCGTGCAAACTTTGGTGAAGTTTGGACATTCGAGGAGCTTGTGGCAAAAAAGAAAAAATTAGGGTTTTGAGAAACTTCTGGAAAAAATTGTTCACACCTTTTTTTTACTTTTTTCCGTGAGCTCCTTGAATGTCCAAACACCCCGAAAATTTGCACGTACATCACACATTTGAGCATCTTGCACCACAAAGAAAGCAGTTTTTTTAATTTGTTTGCTCCTTGTTATTTTACTGTTCACCAGGTGTAGATGAGCCCCAGCACCGCATTGAATTATCGAGAGGGAGATAACTTCTCAGTAGCATTGAAGAGGGTCATACTTTGTACCATCGAACCAATATGGATGTCTAGCCCTCCTTTCAAACATAAATTTTCTGAGAAATGCAAAGTATGAATACATGACAAAATATAACAATAAATAGACCAATTGAATGGTCATGATGTGCATAACTACTACTACTACTGCTGCTGCTGCTGCTCCTAATGCTACTCCTATTGCTACAGCTACTCCTACTGCTACCACTACCGCTATTGCTATTGTTGTCGCCGTCTCCGCTGCTGCTACTAACTTTAGTTTTGCTGAAACACGTAGTTGTACATGGGATGGTCCATCTAAATGGTCAGAGTACCTTTGGTTTATTTTCAATTACACCTAACCCATCGGTGCTTCCCTCGCTTTTCCTTCATTTCCTATGTGTTATCGCTCGGTCATCCTCTTCTCCATTTTCCACCTCAGAACACCCCTCTACCTTCTCTCTCGGTAAGAAGGGGGAGGGGCTTTCGTCGCACCTTGTTTGTAGTTAGTTGTTTTGCTTTCGCCTATGTGATGTATGCCTCCATGGTTTACCCCTGGATTTTGGCTGTTAGGTGGTCCCTCATCTGTGCATACATGGAGACGTTGGTACTTGTGTGCGGGTCCCACCAATCAGATTCGTTGTTAAAATGAACTAATCTGTGTTTTGATGTTATGTGTCACTACCCTGTTTACTATAGTGATGGATTTTTTTATGAAAAAAATGACAAAGTAGCAGGTTTGTGATAATATGGTCATAAATATTGGTTTTGTGTAACTTACGCACGTGTCCTAGATTTTACCATGAGGCCATAGGCAAAACCTGGATGTTGGTATTTCTGTTGGAACCGATGCCATATATATACCCAAAGCATCCCAACCTCCTCTCCACAATCTGAAGAGCTCCCTCGTCCCGAAATCTTTTTTTTGCGGGTGCCATCGTCCCTAAATCTAGCTTCAATGCCGTGTGTCATGTCCTGCATCGACACCTAAATCAACATGTCCGCATCACTACCATCCGCACTCGAGGTAACATATCAGACTGCAATGCGCTGCAATCACCACGGACAAATTAATTTCGCGCTGATCCAACATGTCCAAATGAGATGATCACGAAGGAGCACATCGACCAATTTCCTGCTCACGGTGTAGGGGCTGTTGAAATTGCGGCGCATGAGCGGCTTCAAGTTGCATGCAAGGCAACGGCCGTAGCAAGGGGGGTTGCTAAGGAAGAGGTGCGCCGGCAATGGCGACGAATAGGGGATGGCAGAGGCAGCAAGGTGGGGGCGGCGGCCCAAAGATGGAAGAGAGCGGGAACAACGCGGCATGAACCAACTACCTCTGCCCCTATATCGTTGTCCTCATCCTTCTCACCACCACGCCAGAGCATGCGCCGTAGTGGTCGGGCGGGACCACAAGACGATGGGACAGTGAGGAGCTAATGGCTGCGAGAGGGAGAGAAGAGAAAGAGGCGAGGAGAAGATTGGTGAGGAAGGGTTCTCGCAAGGAAAGAAACAATAATGGCTGTTCGGATCCATCTAAAGAGGAAATATACCGAAGTCTCCGGAGTGAACAAATATATAAATCGCAAGGACAAACCAGCCCACAGGCAGAGGAACAAGTTGGTGTCGTACAAACACACCGAACCAAAATAGTACTCGCTAACTCGCTGAAACGGCAGTGGGCAAACAACAAACCGGGGAAGACAAAACCGGTAAAAAGAATAGGTCAAAGGCACCAGCTAAACCACTTCCACGTGTCGCATGCGGGCACACTACACGTAACCTGCTGCTGGGAGGGGGGGGGGCATCGCCGAGGATCTCCGCGAAGAAGAACCTTACCCCGTGGTGCCCAGCTTACGGCCTGAAGTTGACATGGAAACAGAGCCGGACATCGTCAAAGGCATCCACCCAACGGCAGGAGAAGGTGTGGTTGTTCACCGGATGCAAATCCTTGAGAATAGCACCCTGCGGACGGACGTAGGACGTACGTAGTTAAGATCTGTCACGGACGGAGCTAGACGAGGACATGGGTGGACAGATGTGCACCCATTATTTCTTTCCAAAATGATTATATAGGTACATCGTTAAATCGTATGGTTTAAAAAATAATTTGTTAAATTTGTACATTGTTTATCCCTCACATATGGTTTATTAAATATATTGTCAAATTTGTACATGGGTGTTCCAAAAACAAGTATATTATACTCTAGAATTTTCTATAGATATATTTTTCTAATCATATAATAAACCACTATTACAATATTTGTGAAACCATATGTTCTATAGATATCTAACATACATATGTATGAACTACATAAATTACACAAGTATGGATTTTTTACGAAGAATAAATTAAATTCAGCTTAATACTTAAGTATTTTTGAATAATGTACATTAGAACATATAACAAATAGTTAAATAATATTGTCAAATATGCCAAATAAGCAATGAAAAAATATATACTTATTCCCATAAAAAATGTATCTTAACACAATAGTATATTAAGTATAAAATTTTAATATAAAATATGTATATATCAAGAGGAGCGGGGTAATAGGGGAAACTGAAATTTGAGACTCGAAATAAAATTTGGACGCTTGTACACCCAAAATTGAAATGCTGACTCCGCCATTAAACTCAATGATTTTTAAGCTGCTTATTTAAGAGAAACTAGATGGATGAAGTAATTAGGGATTACATGAGGTGTGTTGTAGTGCATGGCTGCAAGCCTAGTGCCGACGTGCATTTGGCTGTCATATTGGGGGGCATCACGGACGATCTCCGCGAAGAAGAATCTTACCCTGTGGTGCCCAGCTTCCGGTCTGAAGTTGACGTGGAAACAGAGACGGACATCGCTATGCATCCACCCAATGGCAGGATAAGGCGTCCTTGTTCACCGAAGAAGGCCTAGTTAAGATTAGTCACGGACAGAAGTATATGACGACATGGGTGTATAGATGTGCACACATCATTTCTTTTTCAAAAACGAGTATTTTGTTCACATATGGTTTATTAAATATATTGTCAAATTTGTACACAGGTGCTCCAAAACCAAGTATATTATACTATAGAATTTTGAATAGATACATTTTTAATCATATAATAGAATCACTATTACAATATTCGTGAAACCATATGTTTAGAGATATCTAACATATATATGTATAAACTATATAAATTACACAAGTATGAAAAGATGCAAAAAATTGTTACAAAGCAGAAATTAAATTTGGCGCAACACTTAATTATTTTTCAATAATATACGTTACAACATATAACAGTTAATTAAATAATATTGTCAAATATGCCAAATAAGTAATGAAAAAATATACTCCTTCCCATAAAAAAATATATCCTTAACACAGTATTATAGTAAGTATAAAATTTTAATATAAAATATGTATATATCAAGAGGAGAGGGGCAATAGGGGAAATGAAATTTGTGACTAAAAAAATTGGACATTTATACACGCAAAGTTGAAATGCTGGCTCTGCCATTAAGGTCAATGATTTTTAATCTGTTTGTGTGATAGAAATTAGATGGATGAAGTAATTAGGTATTACATGAGTTGTGTTGTAGTGCATGGCTGAAAGCCTAGTGCAGACGTGCATTTGGCTGTCATCGTGGTATATGCAATACTGCTCCCTGATCTGCGAGGAGTGGTTCTTCGCCCTCCTGTCCGTGTACCGGTTGGCAAACCGCCTCCATTGGTCATCGCTATAGTCGCGTCTAGCCTCCGTCATATTTTTTTTGCAAAGGAGGATATACCCCGCTCCCTGCATCCGGGCCCAGCCACCATTGGCTAGTTAGCTGCCGGTAACTTGGATTGATAGATGGATGAACAAGTGTACTAGCTAGCAACTTGTGATGTGAAAGTTTAGTCCATATCATCTCATCTCCGTATGTATATGGGATCGCAACTAATCCATCCATCATCGCGAGCATATGATCGAACTGTCGTCCATGCATTTAATTCATGTGCTTTTCTCTTCTTTCACCCGTATCAGTAGAGCTTTGCTACTCTCTCCGGTTCATATTAATTGATGTTGGTTTAGTACAAAGGTACGGGAGGAAGTACTACAATTACGAGAATGTAGCATTTTTGCGTATCAGCATGATGGAAATGCTCTGTTAGCCGGTCAGATTAAAGAGAAGCAACATGCATGGCCAAGCCATGTGTTTTGTTTTGGACATGGCTAGGTCGAAGGCATGCATCTGTGATGCCAACCGGCCGGCCAGCCACGATTTTGTGTTGCTTTTACCTCAACCTCAAGAGTTTAAAGAAACATGATTGCCACCTACATGCATGGCCAAACCATGATATCATCGTCCTCGTCCTCGTCATCATCAGTCGTCATCAACCCATGCGACTACGTGGGCTACCAATGGTATGCAGGAGGAGGACCGGGCATATATGTCCTACGTAGTGCACGCCGATTATCTTGTCTTCAGCCTAGGTAAATCGTACATGTCAAAGCACTCGTTCCATCCATTAGCGATGATGCGTCCATCTTGTGCCGACATCGAGTAGGAACTACAACATAGATGTCACCACTGCATTGAGCTTGCATTTGAGCTTTCAGCACACGTCTTAGCCCGCCCATTCTACAAGCACTTGAAGAATATTGTTCTGCGAGCACTTTGGAACTACAACATAGACACATCTTAACTGCATTGATTACAAAAAAAAAGCCCGCATTTTCTGGTACTGTTTGAGACAATTTTTCAACCAATTGTTGGAGCAAGGCTTATGATATACCATTGACAAATTATGGATTAGACAAAACTTTTTCATATAGAACACTTTTTGAAATTCCTTATGGTCTAGGAGTCGTTTTGAAAACCATGCAGCACCCGTCGAGTGGCAGCGACCGTATTTTCTTGAAAATTTTCAAACCACTTGTCGGAACGATGAAGATGATATACCGTTAGAAAGATATTAATGGGACGCAACTTTTTCATGTAGAGCATGCTCTCTAACTTTGAGAAATTTCAAATGTAAAAAAATACGAACACTGTTATGTGTACTTGAAGAGCATCATTACGATGACTGGCAACCTGAAGCGGGCAGAGGACTATGCGCAGAAGGGCGCGGACATTGCTAATGCAGGCTGACCCATCATAATTATCAATTGAGAAGAAGCAGACAGCAGAGCCCAGATTTTAGTTAGTCCAAGACGTCATGTTCCCCAGACTAATGCCTCCAAGCCCAGGTCGGTACTAACCTGCATGAAAAATAGGAACTTGCCAGTCATCGTAATGATTGCCCAAAGAGGAAGAAGGGAGCATGTTCTTTTCATAAATGCTACCCTAATAACAAAATGATAGGGAATGGGCCCTCAAGTATATACGCTGTCAACATGGTGATTGACATACACCATGAATAATTCTTTCTATTTCCATATTATGAAAAGTAAGTTAATTCACAACCACTTATACATTGATTGTGTTTGAATATTCAACATATTTGTAACTTCGTGCTTTTCCTAATTTGTAGGAAAAAATGGATCTTGCTTGTCATTGTTCCAAAGCGCAACAAAGTCTACTACCTAGATTATCTCCTTTCACAAAATAAGATCCTCTGGATCTGTCATATATTCAGAAAATCTTGGATATGTACTGAACTCATTGATGATAAAATTTGTATTCATATCTGTTTCCAAAATTGAGTATGGAAAAGTCATCTTCATCCGTAGTGCATTTTCCTCACACTTTCATTGTGGAGGGAGCCGTGACGATAAGAACAAACCTCTGGTGCATGAGTCCATTTTTCCGCTAAGATACAGAAATCCGCTATGGTCAAAAATTATATCCCAAAGTTCACAAATACTTCCTCCGTTTCTTTTTTACTTCACATATAAGATTTGTCTGAAGTCAAATTTCATAATGTTTGACCATGTTCATAGAAAAAAACAACATTCACAGTACCAAATCAATATTACTATATCCATTATCGAATTAATTTTAGTATTTATAACTTTAATATTGTAGATGGTGATATTTCTTAAATATAAATTTGATTAAAGTTTACGAAGTTTGACTTCAGACAAATCTTATATGCGGAGTAAAAAGAAACGGGGCAAGTACCTTGTCTTATGTTAGTCGTGTGTTCAACTTGCTAAATAAACACATTTCTCGGTGTATATTGCTACTTCTTGAGCTTGCGTTGGCTTTTCCTTGAAGAGGAAAGGGTGATGCAGCAAAATAGAGATAAGTATTTTCCTCAGTTGAGAAACCAAGGTATCAATCCAGTAGGAGGAACAAGCAAGTCTCCAATATATGCACCTGCACAAACAATCAAACACTTGCACCCAATGCGATAAAGGGGTTGTCAATCCTTCGCAGTTACTTGCAAGGATGAGATCTAATAGAGATAGATATAAACGATAACTAAAAGGTAAAATAAAGTAAATATAAATAAATTGCAGCAAGGTATTTTTAGGTTTTTTGGTTTTATAGATCTGAAAATATATGATGGAAAATAGACCTGGGGGGCATAGGTTTCACTAGAGACTTCTCTATTGAAAGAAAACATACGGTGAGTGAACAAATTACTGTTGAGCAATTGATAGAAAAGCGCAGAGTTATGACGATATCTAAGGCAATGATCATGAATATAGGCATCACGTCCGTGACAAGTAGACTGAAATGATTCTGCATCTACTACTATTACTCCACACATCGACCAACTCCTGCCTGCATGTAGAGTGTTAAGTTCAAAAGAACAGAGCAACACATTAAGCAAGATGACATGATGTAGAGGGATAAACTCAAGCAATATGATATAAACGCCATCTTTTTATCCTTAATGACAACAATACAATACGTGTCTCGCTACCCCTACTATGTCACTGGGTGAGGGCACCACAAGATTGAACCCATCACAAAGCACCTCTCCCACGGCAAGATAGATCAATCTAGTTGGCTAAACCAAATCAATAGATCAGAGAGAAATACAAAGCTATTTAAATCATGCATAAAAGGTTTCAGATAAGACTCAAATAATATTCATAGATAATCTGATCATAAACCCACAATTCATCGGATCTCAACAGCACACCGCAAAAGAAGATTACATCGGATAGAACTCCAAGAACATCGAGGAGAACATGGTATTGAAGAGCAAAGAGAGAGAAGCCATCTAGCTACTAGCTATGGACCTATAGGTATGTGGTAAACTACTCACACATCATCGGTAGGGCAGCAAGGTTGATGTAGAAGCCCTCCGTGATCGAATCCCCCTTTGGCAGATCGCCGGAAAAAGTCCCAAGATGGGATCTCACGAGAACAGAAGCTTGCGGCAGAGGAAAAATATTTTTGTGGACACTTCTGATGTTCGGGGAATATTTGAGAATATATAGAGCTTGAATTTCCCCACAACAGAAAAAATATAGAGCTTGAATTAGGGTTAGGGGACCCTCAAGGGGCCCACAAGCTAGGGGGCGCGCCCTAGAGGCTTGTGGCCTCCTCAAGGCTCCTGTGGCCCTCTCCCCAAGTCTTCTGGTCCAAGAAAAATCATCGTAAAGTTTTATTCTGTTTGGACTCCATTTGATATTCCTTTATGTAGAAGTTAATAACAAGGAACAAACAGCAACTGACACTGGACACTAGGTTAATATGTTAGTCCCAAAAATATATAAAATAATACCAAAGTGCATATAAAACATCGAAGATAGATAATATAATAGCATGGAACTATAAAAAATTATAAATACGTTGAAGACGTATCATATATGTCTCTAAAAGAAGAAATAAACACATCAAGTTTTTGCTAATAGGCACGTACTATGAGAAATGTTGTACACAAAATTCCAGTGTTCTTAGCCGTAATAAGGGACCAATCTCTATGAATTCTATGTTTGCAATCAAATGAATTCCTTATGCTGATTTGGTATGTGTCTAGATTCTGACAACATATTAGAAATAAGTTTGTATTTATAATTACTTTATTTTAGTCTACACGTATGAGATGGTCTTTAAAACATGCAGCTCTTTAAAGTGAAGAGATCTGTCCGGTGATGGCACCTGAGTTGCTAAATAACAAGGGATTCATCGGCACAGCTCTTTAAAGACATTCCAAATTTCAGCAAGCCTTTCGAAAAAAGTATGTTTTCAATTAGTATTGGACTTGTTTTCTGCTAATTATATCTGTATAAATGTATTGTTTCTATGTGATGAAAGGTCTACGCTCTTTCGTAGACTATGATTTTGTCAATGCTTTATTTTAGTCACTGTTGCATATATGTAGATCTGTGCAAAAAAATTGAGCTTAAATGGAAGATATGTGAAATTTAGCTAGATAGAATGGAGTATTTTGCGTACTATTGGTCGATATTGGGATGAATGTGCTTGTTGTGGACAATATTTATTTAAATTCATAATCTCACGAATTTTCTTTTGCAGGGCCAATTCAAATCTGGTTATTTTGAAGCCCACTGGTTTTATACAACACAGATGGTTCTTGAAATTGAGTGTGTGTGATGCAAAACAACAGATGTTATCGAGAATGAAACCGTAAAGTGTGTACAAGAAAAGAACGAGATGAGAATGGAACCGTGTGTGATACACTCATCATCGCACACGCTACGAAACCACTATATCTGTGTGTGATAGACCCCACATTCCAATTGTTTGCAGAAGTGTTGTTTTAAATCATGTACGATAGCAACTCATCCCATATTTGAGCTTCAAACCCACCGTGTCCGATGCCAAACGTAATCCCACTCGTAAACTAGACATGAACCAAGCATTCGATTCCTTTTCCTAACAAAAAGCTCTTTTTGTTCGTCGCCACTCAATACCATGTATACAAGCAATTAAATAGAAAACTGAAAGACAAAATGAAGCTCGTCCACAGAGAAGTGAATCTCAATGCATATCCAACAACTAAGCACAGCTGACTGTAATATTTGGTGCAGGCGTGTTGCATGAAAAATTAATGCCTACGGATCAACAAGTACAAAATAAATTCTCACACAACGTTTTCTATGACAAGCCTCACACACGTGTTGCATGACAAAATAATGCAAACGGACATGCATGGCATAGTCTGTTGTAAACAAGAATATTTTCTTGTCATGACAGACACCTTCATCGCCCCGAACCCCACCTATATACATATAAATAAAAATAACATCAGCCAATAGGTTTTTTGTTGTTGTGCGTTTGAAAATAAATAAATGGATATGGCCTAAACTTGGCCTGGAACTAACCAAAGCTTTTCTTGTCCTTCCAAGGAAACTATGCATGCAGGCACAAATATATCACGGTCTTCATCAAGGTATAGCTCTGCAAAGAAGAGCTCCTCTTTAGAGTTGTACACGGTGCTTCGCCATGAAGTTCGACGATCGTGCCGCCGCTAGTGATTGCTTTGATGAGCTCATACTTGATCTACATATGTTTAAGGAAAAACAACATAAAATTAGTTTCCAGTTTAGAACATCGTCTAATCTGGAGAGAAGAGAGGGACACACATTTGTGGTATTACCACCCACCTTGTTCATGTCTCGGGCGTTGTAGTGGTTGAGCTCAACGGTCGCATAATTATTAGCTAGTTGTTCGTTAGTGTAATAGTTGCAATCATCATTGTCCAGGTATATATCACCCCTGTCCGAATAGTCAATCTTTTTCTAATTCTTCATCGATCTCAAAGTGGCCCCAAACAGGGTGCCAGGTAGGGACGGGTCTTTACCAACCGTGGCGGGTAGGGACGTGACCAGGAGAGGGGGAGTGACAACTCAGTCCTCCTTCCAAGGAGTCCTAGATTAATTAGAAAAGAATATTTTATTATTTTAAATATGTTTATATAGTATATCTAAGATATTTTCAAAGCAAGTTATATGAAAAATTGCATATGAGGCCATAGTTTTTGTTATATTTGTGAAATACGTACATATTTGTACATAAAAAAGAGCATACTCAAGACATGGTACATAGTACCTAAAAATTAGTATATATACTGCCTAATCATTGTTATGTACTACATACTACACGTACATACTCACGGTTTCGACAGATACTACATACAATATACAAAACACAAGTGGTGGTAACTACCACTGCTTGTAGGAAATATTTGTTAAGTTACACCGTCTGATCCATATAAGTTGTTGTTGTATCAGATGTATATAGAATGGTCATCGCACATTAGAATACGCTCATGCAGTGTAAAGAAAATCTTGGCACAATATTTAGAAAATGCTTGTATAATACAAAAAAAGTATGTGTTATTTAAAAATATTCACATGTTTCAAACTGTAAGTGCTATTTTTGAAAAATGTTCTAAAACAGAAAAAATTCTTTGCATGTTTTTTTTTGAAAAATGTTTCGTACCACTCAATAAATTGTACATTATATTTTGTTAAATGTCCACATATTTCAAAGTTATACTTGTGTATTTCAGAAACATGTTTATACAAATACAATAAAATGTTTTCACATTTAAAAACAATATTTATCTTATTAGATAAAGTATTTTAAATTTTATTTGAAAAATGCTTTACACGTATTCAAAAAATACTCTAAGAAAAGTGTTTGAAAAAACGTTTAACTTGTATTTAAAAATATTAAACATGTATAAAAAATGTTTAGATTATACAAACATGTACATAGCATGTGAAAAAACTACACATCAAAACATGTATTCAGAAGAAAACAAATGTTAATCATGTATTGGAAAAAATGTTAGACGTGCATAAAAAATGTCACATGCTGCATGTGTCATAAACTGATGTTATTTGTAGTTGTCTTTTAATTAGTAGTCTTATTTACTTTTCTGCAACCAACAACACTCAAAATCATGTCACTATGATGGCACTAATAAATTCTCTTAAATAAATATTTGTTTCATGTGTGGTTGAAAATAATACATTAGCTACTAAAGACTTATTCGTTTTCTCTCTCTCCACATTGATAAATACAAATAAGAGTTGCAATACTTCCCAATGCGACTATTGCGATCCCGTGCACTTCTTGGATATCTGCAAAGCACTAAACAAGATTTTCATGTCAATGCCGAGTTGCCGGTCAAAAAATATCGGTGGTGTCAATCTTTTAAATTGATTGGTGCTATTAAATTTTCTTAAAATCCTTATGTGTAAACATATGATTAACGATCACAAATGGTCATATTTGACCTCCAATCAAAAACCGAGAGTTTGCACTTCTAAGTGCATACCAAATCGCAAAACAAGAAGTATTTTCGAGAAATTAGACGGTAAAGAAATATTAAAAAAATTGGAGTACATGATTGCAATGTTTTACATGGATTGCCTTTTATGCCATTTGTTTTACATTTTTCACATTCCAGAGAGAGAGAGAGCGAGAGAGAGAGAGAGAGAGAGAGAGAGAGAGAGAGAGAGATGGAGAACAACATAATTTTTTACTTATTTGGATTTCATGGTTGCAACAAGTAACAAAGAAAGAATGTTAGGGTTATGGTAGTGGTGTGAGGGGAATATGCACATGGTAGTGCGGTGTGACTAGTCTTGGCTTCTCCCACTATCTTTCATGTTATAATTTGGTTAGCCTTTATATCTTCCTTTTCATTTATGTTTTCTAGCTTAGTTTTTCTAACTGTTTGCTGCACCAATAGAAGATATCACAAGTTTACTAATTATTAATCTCTAGTTTGGATGCGAATGCGACTCGAGACCATGACAACTCTACTTGGGTATGAGGGAATGACTAACCTTAACTCATCCGGCTCAACAAATACCTAGTTAATGGTTATGCGAAAGGTACCATCGTTATCCATGCACTAGCGGCCGTCAAGGTACTTTTCTGGCACTGTTGCTAGGGCTCTTATCCCTTAGATGTTTCCTTTAAACTAACACTTATTTTAGTGTATTTTTTATATTCTATCTCTAACCCCCTAACAAAACAATTAACAGAAATATTTGATGTGGATATGCCTTTTAGGAATAACAAATGCTACAAAGGATGAATGAATAGCCACGAGTACACCAATCAAGTCTGACTATGATGCAAATACAATTGAACAAATATATTGGGTGAATGAGTACTTATCGATGTTACTTGTCTCATATCCATTGTCTTGAGGGAATTGTGGATCTGGTGAACACATGAACTATCAATGTAAGTATGGGTTTGATCCATAATAGAAACCTATAACTCTTGGGAGAAAAACAATGCTAGTATGGAGGTCATAGAATTCATACTTTTCACTGTTGCAAGTGAGCCACTTTTTATTAACATAATGACAACGAGCCCTTATTGCACCTGATGCTACTAAATCTGTTGCTCTTTTTTTGGTACCAACAATTATGAAACTTTTTCCCTGACTTGCTGCATCAAAAACTAAATACATTGAATAATAAAGATTAACATAGAAACCATCTTACTTGACAGGATTAACATGGTAGTGCAACCCATCCATGATTTTTGCTTGGATAATATTTGTGGGAACTCATTAATGCTCAACATTTGTGTCGGTACTGAGTTGTGGGAAGAAGCTAAAGAAATTTTGATGTTGTCAATTTTTTTTAAAATTGACTGGTGTCAATACATTTTTTTGAGCGCACTATGTTAACTTGAAGAGGATGAGCACTAAATCATTGGTATCACGTGACACACGGGTTGGATGCGTCTTTCTAACTGAAACCGGGAGATGGAACTTCCTAAGTGTAAATCAAATCGTAAAATTCAAGGTATGTTAGAGGAATTAGATGGGAAAGGGGTATTCAAAAATTCAAAGTGCTTGACTACGACGCCTTGTTGATTGAATTTGATGGCATTTCTTAAAATTTTCTAACTGTTTTTATCAGTAACTAAATTCTGTAATTCGTCCATCGGCACTGCATTTCAACTAGGAGATAGAGTGAGAGAGAGAGAAAGAGAAAGAGAGTGCAGGACTTCACTCTTTACTTATTTGACACAAGTCCTTATTTATTTACATAAAATAAGTGAGGCTCTGCACTTATTTTTTATTAAGGAAGCTACCATATTATTTACTACTTTATTACTATAAGACAGCCATCAAGTCTAGTCTTATTTTTGTTTTAGTTTATTAATCCAGGAAGGCTACTCTTTCTACACTAAATTTATTCTGTTTTATTAAGCCAACTAGCTTACTCTTTTTACCCTAAATTTATTTTATTTGACTATAAGCCAGCAGGCCTACTCTTTCTACCCTACATTTATTTTTATTCTACTTATTAAGCCGGCAAGGTAATACTACTAGTGAGTACTAGTAATTTATTCAGGAGTGCATGCATGTATAGTCGAAATTCGGAGTGGAAGTTGGTGGGTGCTTCATTCACTTGCGACCAAAGTCAAAGGTGCCGCTTGCTTTGGGGTGCGAGATATCGGAGCAAAACGTGCAATTGTTTGTTGACCAAGCTGCATGCAAAATTGCAAATAACCAAGTGTGTCAATAATATATGGATACTCAAAATGTATGGGCATGCAAAGAGAGAAAGGAACTAGGATTACGTACTGGATGGTCCTCCTAGCATGACACAATGCTGCACTGACTTTGGGGGGCCGTCGCCGAGGACCTCGGTGAAGAAGAGCCGTGTCCTGTGGGACCCCGCGACGGCCCCGAAGTTGACATGGAAGCAGAGCCGGTTGTCGCCGGCGTCCACCCACCGGCTGGAGAAGGCGTGGCTGTCCACCGGGTCCAAGTCCGTGAGATCAACATCCTATATAACAGTAATCATTCAGCCAAGATTGATCATCAGTACGTAGCTAAGATGGAGCAAAGAAGAAGGAGATGGAGTAAGTAATGCAGAATACATGATTTTCGCTGTAGTGCTGGGCTGCGAGCCTTGTGCAGCGCTCCGTCTGGCTCTCACCTCTAGACGCCATTACCTAAGCTAGCTAGCTACCTGTTGTGGTGTGGTGTGGTTTAGTGCGGTTGCTTGTGATGCGAGATGGATCAGTGCAACAAGTATGTATATATGGCCATACGGGTAGAAGGTGAATTTGACCCATCATCACGAGTGTATGATGGATCGAGGTGCGCTCGATTTGTGTGACTTTTCTTTCACCTATCATCATGCAATCCAAAAGGCTCGATGTGTTGGCCCGTAAGACAAAAGCAATATGCATGTCCAAGCATGCGTTGGTGATGCCCGCCGGTCAGCCACGGTTCAGCGCTCATGCGATCATGCAGCTACCTCTAAAGAGCATGATCCGCCATGCCCCCAGCATTGATACTGTGTGTGTGAGAGAGAGGTAAGCTGTCAATCCTATTAACCCTTAGGAGTTGAACTTGAGCATGAAGCACCGTTTGAATTTGAAACAATTATTCTAAAAAACAAGAATTATTTAGTAACACTAATATTTCTTGAATAAGTAGTTTGACCATAGTTTCACCAAAGATTCAAAAAAACTTAAATTGCAAAAACGCTACACGGATCGAAATCAAAACCGGTTTTCGTCTTTGAACATTTTGATATATTGTACTTTTTTTCGACATCGTATGCAGAAGTTATAGCCGGTTTACTTTTTCATAACACTTTTTTGCAAAACATGTCGAAATTTATGTTTTTTTATTTTCCTAACTAGTAGATGTAGTAACATAACTAGGTATGGTGTCCATCCAATCCTACCGTCGACTACATCTGCTAGCACCGTCCCAGCCAGAGTCAAACCTAAGGTTAACCAAGCCAGAGTCATGTTCTATTAAAGTGGCAAAAAGAGTTACTTTTTAATATAGCAAAACTAATTCTATCGACTATTATTAAAGGCTAAACAAATGTTAATACAAAACAGTAGCAAAATTAATATTAATTACTTATAAAAATTTATCTACTGTTGTCTAACAGAAGCATACTACAACATGTTAAAATCTACAGAAAGAACTAACTAAAAATAATTGAAAACAACAACTAAAGGACCAAAACAACTATATAAGCAAAACGGTACTATTTTAATTAAAATCTTAATTTAAATTATCCTAAAAATAACCAAATAAATCTTATTGTGACAACAATCTAACATGTGACTAGGAGCAAAAAGAATTAAATTAAAACTATTTTAAACTCAAATTATTCACAATCTATGGTTTGAAGCAAATTTGAACAAATTCATATTTAAGTCATTCAAATTTGAAAAATAATGGCACAAACAGAAACTAGACAAAATTTTGAATCTAATGCAAAAAGAATCACTCAAAAATATCAAATATCCTAAAAGATATAAGCAATTCAAAACAGAAAACAAATGGAAAAAGAAAAAACAAATATCAGAACCCATTTAATCCCAGTTGATGGCTCCAACCGGGACTAAAGGTTACACCTTTAGCACCTTTAGTCCCAGTTGGAGCCACCAACCGGGACTACCTTTAGTCCCGGTTGGTGGCTCAAATCGGGACTATAGGTTCCATTTGAACCGGGACTAATGCCTGCCCGGCGCACTAGCCGCTCGAACAGGGACTAATGCTCACATTAGTCTTGGTTCGTAATGCAACCGGGACTAATGTCTAGATTGAGCTTCAACCAAAGCCTTGTTTTCTACTAGTGGTGTGTGTGTATTTGATAGCAACCCATGTTAGTGAAACTGTTATTGTAGGACGCAAGGAATAAGTTTGCCCCCAAATTATTATTACTCCTTCCGTATCTAGACAAATCTAAGACAAGTAATATAGATCAAAGGAATTATTATTATTATTATTATTATTTTTATCATCATCATCATCATCATCATCATTTGTACAGGTTATTGTCGTTGGTAGTGTTGTAGTAGTAGTAGTTGTTGTTCTTGTTCTTATTCCCGTTACTACTACATGAAACACGTTTGGTGCGCCAGATTCATAGAGCTTGGTTGTTTTGAAATGTTCAAAAAATCACATTCTAAATTTTTATAAAATTCTGGAAACAATCACACACTGACATATAGATATATAACACATGTGTGAAAATTGTAATGAGAAAATACAGTGACACGCGAGGTAAACAAAATTGTGAAAATTGTTTTTTTTTTGTAGTGAGAACTGAGAAGTACATCTCAATTTGGTATTTTTGTGCATCTCACCTGTCATTGTATTTTCTCATTACAATTTTCAACCATTTAGTATATATCCATATGTGAATGCGTATTTTTCAGAATTGTTTAAAACTTTGAAATGTAATTTTTCAATCGAAAGGCTGCACTCACTACTACTATTACCACCAGCAGAGAACAGATTATTGGCTGAAGAGCACCTTCGGTCTCGGTATCCCGGGCATTGTTATCTGCCTCATGATGGGCCACTCAGGAATTTCCTCAGCACACTAAGCGCAGAATACAAAACCGAATTCATGGGCCGGTCGATGGGTTTAAATGCTTTATACTATTATGTTGATTTATTATTATTTAATGCCTGCTAAAAATCATGGAAAACCCTATTTGCTGGTCACTGCGGCATTTGTCTCCCAATGCACATGCGAGAGAAACAGCAAGAGTAAGTGAGCCGGCCCATTTAAGGGTAGACAAAGGCATTCCAGTTCGAGTTACCCATTTGGGAACGTTCTAGTAGGTTCCTAAACATGTTTTTTGTTTATTTCATAAGTCGTTTATTTTTGTGTTTCTTTGTATATATTTTTCATTCTATTTTTTCGAATTTCACAAATTTAAATTTTTTTACAACTTCTAAATGTTATCATTTTTAAAAAACTTGTTTTCAAAAACTATTTGAGAAGTTGAAGAAATGTTCATGTTTTAAAGCAACATCCAAAATATGGAAACTGTTCGCAAATTCAAAATAAATGGGCTTTCAAAGAATTTCAAATTTTCAAAAATTCTTCACGTTTTTATTTTTTGTGTTTTCAAAAAATGTTCGCAACTTCATAAAATGTTCGCATTTTCCAAAATTGGTTGAATTTTCGGGAATACTTCCAAATAAAAAAATGTGTTTTCTAAAAATCTTAAAATTTTAAAAATATTTAAATTTTGAAAAAAATACATGTTTGGAAATTCTTCACTATATTCTGTTTCACTAGAGTGGGGTTTTCTAATGGAACGAGGATTCCATCACATTAGTGCTTTTATATGTGAATAACACATGTGTTTGTGACAAGCATCACTGACATATCCTAAGCATAGTTTATACAAACTTAATTTTGAAATTGGAGAGAGGGGAGGAGATGCGGTTGTTCTGCAGACCAGATGAGCTAGGGTGTGAATAGTAAATTGCTTTTAAATCGCAAAAGAAAATAAAAAATATCCTAAAAAATTCTGGTGCAAGTTGCTCATATGCATGATGCTTGTGCAAAATTTGGTGAAGTTTGGACATTCGTGGAGCTCGTGGCAAAAAACAAATTTTTTGTGTGTCTGAGAAACTTCTAAAAACAAAATTGTTCACATCCTATTTTATCTTTTTTTCGTGAGCTCCTTTAATGTCCAAACACCCCAAAAATTTGCACAAACATCACGCATTTGAGCATCTTGCACCACAAAAATATAGTAGATTATTTTTGAATTTGTTTGCTTTTTTTTATTTTACTGTTCACCAGGTGTAGACGAGCCCCAACACCGCATTGAATTATCGAGAGGGAGATAACATCTCAGTAGCATTGAAGAGGGTCATACTTTGTACCATCGAAACCATATGGATGTCTAGCCCTCCTTTCAGAGATAAAATTTCTGAGAAACACAAAGTATGAATACATGAGAAAATAAAACAATAAATAACCCTCCTCTCATCATGATAAACTTTGTCATGATGTGCATAACTACTACTACTACTGTTGCTACTTCTGCTGCTACTGTTACTCCTACTACTAATCATAATGCTACTCCTACTGCTACCACTACCGCTATTGCTATTGTTGTCGCCCCCGCTCCTGCTACTAACTTTAGTTGTGCTGAAACACGCAGTTGTACATGGGATGGTCCATCTAAATGGCCAAAATACCTTTGGTTTATTTTCAATTACACCTAACCCATCGGTGCTTCCCTTGCTTTTCCTTCATTTCCTATGTGTTATCCCTCGGTCACCCTCTTCCCCATTGTCCACCTCAGAACACCCCTCTATTTTCTCTCTCGGTAAGCAGCGGAGGGGCTTTCCTCGCACCTTGTTTGTAGTTAGTTATTTTGCTTTCGCCTTTGTGATGTACTAGTGGTTGGGGCCTGCCGTTGCAGACCGCTTGAGAGGAAGATATGCGCACCTCACCATCATGTCAAAACTTTTAAAAAATATTTTCGCATCATTTGGACATCACAACCATCTTAAAAGAAAAAAAAAGAAAAAGTTTAGAAAAACTTTTCTAAAAAAATGTCTCCCTACTATTTAGAAACTCTAAAAATACCTTTCTCACTGTGACTAACCAGCATGCGCCACATGGCGTGGCTGGTTGGCCGCCATTCTAGGCTTCTTAATGGGTTTAATTAATGCCTCCATGGTTTAACCCTGGATTTTGGCTGTTATGTGGCCCCTCATCTGTGCATACATGGAAACGTTGGTCCTGGTGTGCGGGTCCCACCAATCAGATTCGTTGTTCAAACGAAATAATCTGTGTGTTGATGCTATGTATCACTACATCGTTTACTATAGTGATGGACTTTTTATGAAAAAATGACAAAGTAGCAGGTTTGTGATAACATGGTCATAAATATTGGGTTTTGTGTAACTTACGCACGTATCCTAGATTGTACCATGAGGCCATAGGCAAAACCCGGATGTTGGTATTTCTGTGGGACCCGATGCCATATATACCCAAAGCATCCCAACCTCCTCTCCACAATCTGAAGAGCTCCCTCGTCCCGAAATCTATTTGTGCGCGTCCCCTCGTCCCTCAAGCTAGCTTCAATGCCGTGTGTCGTGGCCTTCATCGACACCTAAATCAACATGTCCACATCACTACCATCCGCACTCGAGGTAGCACATCAGGGAGCAATGCGCTGCAATCACCACGGACAAATTAATTTCGTGCTGATCCGACATGTCCAACGAGATGATCACGAAGGAGCACAACGACCAATGTCCTGCTCAGGGTGTAGTGGCTGTTGAAATTGTGGCGCACGAGCGGCTTCAAGTTGCGTGCAAGGCAATGGCCGTAGCAAGGGGGATTGCTAAGGCAGAGGTGCGCCGGCGATGCCAACGAATGGGTGATGGCAGAGGCAGCAAGGTGGAGGCGGCGGCCCAAAGATGGAAGAGATTGGGGAACAATGCGGCATGATCCAATTACCTTTGCCTCTATATCGCTGTCCTCATCATTCTCACCACCACGCCCGAGCATGCGCCGTGGTGGTCGGGCGGGACAACAAGACGATGGGATAGTGAGGAGCTAATGGCTGCGAGAGGGAGAGAAGAGAAAGAGGCGAGGAGAAGAAGGACTGGAGGGGAAGGGGTCTCGCAAGGAAAGAAACAACAGTGCCTGTTCGCATCCATCTAAAGAGGAAATATACCGAAGTCTCCGGAGTGAACAAATATATACTGTACATCGCAAGGACAAACCAGCCCACAGGCAGAGGAAAATGTTGGTGTCGTACAAACACACCAAACCAAAATAGTACTTCCTAACTCAGGACCAAGCAAACAGCTAACTGGTACGTGCTAACTCACTGAAACAGCAGTGGGCAAACAACAAACCGGGGAAGACAAAACCCGTTAAAAAATAGGTCAAAGGCACCAGCAAAACCAATTCCACATGTCGCCTGCGGGCACACTACATGTAACCTGCTACTGGGGGGGGGGGAGGCATCGCCGAGGATCTCCGCAAAGAAGAACCTTACCCCGTGGTGCCCAGCTTCCGGACTGAAGTTGACATGGAAACAGAGCCGGACATCGTCGACGACATTCACCCAACGGCAGTGTAGGGGAACGCAGCAGAAAACAAAAAATTTCCGACCTACGCACCAGCCCAGGACCACTAAGGAGACTGCATACAAGGTTTGATCTTTTTCGTTACCGACTCGTAGCGCAGTAGAAGTAGAGTCGATGACGATCGGCGGTGCAGATCCCCACAGCTAGGATTTACAACCTCCCAACCGCGAGGGTGTATACCCTCATCCGCCCCACGGACAGCCCTCCGGGAGGCGGTCGGATGGTCACTCGGACAGCCCTTCAGGAGGCACTCTCAAAACAGCCCCTCGGGCAAAAGGATCAAAACTACGACCCCTCTATGGGGTTGCACACATACGGTGTCATCTATCCGGCAGGGGTTCGCCGTCCAGAACTAGTTCCAGCCGGAACCCAGACAGACTTTCGGCTCTATGAAACTAGTTCGCTGGGAGGGAGAGAGAAGTCAGATCATGCATGACACTTGTATGTGAGAAATAGTGTGTGTGAAGAGAGCCTCTCCACCTCTATTTATAAGAAAACCCAAGGGGTAGGGGAAACATGAAAAACCCAAAATGCCCACACTTTATGTCACACATAAAAGGGCATAAAGGGATGACAAGTGGAGCTCCATGGAGGAGCTGCACCTTTGAACGTCCCACCTTCATGGGCCCCCCAAAGGGGGTTCCTTGATCCCCAAGTCCTTCTAGAAGCCTTTTGGGAAAAGCCCTAAAAGGTGGCTTTCCATAAAAATATCCAAAAATAACTTTTACTATTCATGACGACATTTTTCAGCGTCCGTTCAAACTAAAAATATTTAGGTGGGCTAGAACATTTCCAGTACCCACTAAAATAATTTTCAACATGTTCCGAAACAATTCCGGTTTAGTGATTTTCATCTGCGAAAAGCATCTGAAGTGGCTCCGGCAGCTCCCTGTCCAAAACTTTTCCGGTGTCCGAAACTTTTCCGGTGATTTTCTCTCAGAATCCCTGTCTAGTATTCAGCAGATAGATGACACTTAAGCATGTGACCCTATAGGTTAGGTGAAGTATAGACATGACCGGAACACTTTCCGAGCAATGATCAACACTTTCCGATGTGCCTAGTCTTGGCTTCTCCCACTTTGATTTCATGTTATAATTTGTTTAGCCTTTATACTTCCTTTACATTTATGTTTGCCTAGCTTAGTTTATCTAACCGTTTGCTGCACCAATAGAAGATATCACAAGTTTACTAATTTTTAAATTCTAGTTTCGATGCGAATGCGACTCGAGACCATGACAACTCGGGAATGACTAACCTTAACTCATCCGGCTCAACAAATACCTAGTTAATGCTTATGCGAATGGTGCCATCGTTATCCATGCACTAGCGATTGTCAAGGTACTTTTCTGGCACTATTGCCAGGCTATTAGCCCTTAGATATTTCCTTTGAACTCACACTTAGTTTAGTGTATTTTTAATATTCTATCCCTAACCCCCTAACAAAAACATTACCAAAAATATTTGATGTGGATATGCCTTTTTATGAATAACAAATGATACAAAGGATGATGGAATAGCCACGAGTACACCAATCAAGTCTGACTATGATGCAAATACAATTGAACGAATATATTGGGTGAATGAGTACTTATCGATGTTACTTGTCTCATATCCATTGTCTTGAGGGAATTGTGGATCTGGTGAACACATGAACTATCAATGTAAGTATGGGTTTGATCCATAATAGAAACCTATAACTCTTGGGAGAAAAACAATGCTAATATGGAGGTCATAGAATTCATACTTTTCACGGTTGCAAGTGAGCCACTTTTTATTAACATAATGACAACGAGCCCTTATTGCACCTGACGCTACTAAATCGGTTGCTCTTTTTTTGGTACCAACAATTAAGAAACTTTTTCCCTGACTTGCTGCATCAAAAACTAAATACATTGGATAATAAAGATTAACATAGAAACCATCTTACTTGACATGATTAACATGGTAGTGCAACCCATCCATGAGTTTTGCTTGGATAATATTTGTGGGAAGTCATTAATGCTCAACATTTGTGTCGGTACTGAGTTGTGGGAAGAAGCTTAAAAAATATTGATGTTGTCAATTTTTTTTTAAATTGACTGGTGTCAATACATTTTTTTGAGCGCACTATGTTAACTTGAAGAGGATGAGCACTAAATCATTGGTATCACGTGACACACGGGTTGGATGCGTCTTTCTAACTGAAACCGGGAGATGGAACTTCCTAAGTGTAAACCAAATCGTAAAATTCAAGGTATGTTAGAGGAATTAGATAGGAAAGGGGTATTCAAAAATTCAAAGTGCTTGACTACGATGCCTTGTTGATTGCATTTGATGGCATTTAAAAAAAATCAATCTGTTTTTATCAGCAACCAAATGTTGTAATCCGTCCGTCGCCACTGCATTTCAACTAGGAGATAGAGTGAGAGAGAGAAAGAGAAAGAGAGTGAAGGCTTCACTCTTTACTTATTTGACACAAGTCCTTATTTATTTACATAAAATAAGTGAGGCTCTGCTCTTATTTTTTATTAAGGTAGCTAGCATATTATTTAGTACTTTATTACTATAAGACAGCCATCAAGTCTAGTCTTCTTTTTGTTTTAGTTTATTAATCCAGGAAGGCTACTCTTTCTACACTAAATTTATTCTGTTTTATTTAGCCAACCAGCCTACTCTTTGTACCCTAAATTTATTTTATTTGACTATAAGCCAGCAGGCCTACTCTTTCTACCCTACATTTATTTTTATTCTACTTATTAAGCCGACAAGGTAATACTACTAGTGAGTACTAGTAATTTATTCAGGAGTGCATGCATGGATAGTCGAAATTCGGAGTGGAAGTTGGTGGGTGCTTCATTCACTTGCGACCAAAGTCAAAGGTGCCGCTTGCTTTGGGGTGCGAGATACCGGAGCAAAACGTGCAATTGTTTGTTGACCAAGCTGCATGCAAAATTGCAAATAACCAAGTGTGTCAATAATATATGGATACTCAAAATGTATGGGCACGCAAAGAGAGAAAGGAACTAGGATTATGTACTGGATGGTCCTCCTAGCATGACATAATGCTGCACCGACTTTGGGGGGCCGTCGCCGAGGACCTCGGCGAAGAAGAGCCGTGTCCCGTGGGACCCCGCGATGGCCCTGAAGTTAACATGGAAGCAGAGCCGGTTGTCGCCGGCGTCCACCCACCGGCAGGATAAGGCGTGGTTGTCCACCAGGTCCAGATCCGTGAGATCAACATCCTATATAACAGTAATCATTCAGCCAAGATTGATCATCAGTATGTAGCTAAGATGGAGCAAAGAAGAAGGAGATGGAGTAAGTAATGCAGAATACATGATTTTCGCTGTAGTGCTGGGCTGCGAGCCTTGTGCAGCGCTCCGTCTGGCTCTCACCTCTAGACGCCATTACCTAAGCTAGCTAGCTACCTGTTGTGGTGTGGTGTGGTTTAGTGCGGTTGCTTGTGATGCGAGATGGATCAGTGCAACAAGTATCTATATATGGCCATACGGGTGAGAAGGTGAATTTGACCCATCATCACGAGTGTATGATGGATCGAGGTGCGTTCGATTTGTGTGACTTTTCTTTCACCTATCATCATGCAATCCAGGTGCGTTCGATGTGTTAGCCCGTCAAAGACAGAAACAATATGCATGTCCAAGCATGCGTCGGTGATGCCCGCCGGTCAGCCACGGTTCAGCGCTCATGCGATCATGCAGCTACCTCTAAAGAGCATGATCCGCCATGCCCCCAGCATTGATACTGTGTGTGTGTGTGAGAGAGAGGTAAGCTGTCAATCCTATTAACCCTTAGGAGTTGAACTTGAGCATGAAGCACCGTTTGAATTTGAAACTATTATCCTAAAAAACAATAATTATTTAGTAACACTAATATTTCTTGAATAAGTAGTTTGACCATAGTTTCACCAAAGATTCAAAAAAACTTAAATTGCAAAACGGCCTACGGCGGTCGAAATCAAAACCGGGTTTTCGTGCTGAACATTTTGATATATTATACTTTTTTTCGACATCGTATGCAAAAGTTATAGCCGTTTTACTTTTTCATAACACTTTTTTGCAAAACATGTCGAAATTTATGATTTTTTATTTTCCTAACTAGTAGATGTAGTAACATAACTAGGTATGGTGTCCATCCAATCCTACCGTCGACTACATCTGCTAGCACCGTCCCAGCCAGAGTCAAAACTAAGGTTAACCAAGCCAGAGTCATGTTCTATTAAAGTGCCAAAAAGAATTACTTTTTAATATAGCAAAACTAATTCTATCGACTATTATTAAAGGCTAAACAAATGATAATACAAAACAGTAGCAAAATTAATATTAATTACTTATAAAAAATTATCTACTGTTGTCTAGCAGAAGCGTACTACAACATGTTAAAATCTACAGAAAGAACTAACTAAAAATAATTGAAAACAACAACTAAAGGACCAAAACAACTATATAAGCAAAACGGTACTGTTTTAATTAAAATCTTAATTTAAATTATCCTAAAAATAACCAAATAAATCTTATTGTGACAACAATCTAACATGTGACTAGGAGCAAAAAGAATTAAACTAAAACTATTTTAAACTCAAATTATTCACAATCTATGGTTTGAAGCAAATTTGAACAAATTCATATTTAAATCATTCAAATTTGAAAACTAATGGCACAAACAGAAACTAGACAAAATTTTGAATCTAATGCAAAAAGAATCACTCAAAAATATTAAATATCCTAAAAGATATAAGCAATTCAAAACAGAAAACAAATGGAAAAACAAAAAACAAATTTCAGAACCCATTTAGTCCCGGTTGATGGCTCCAACCGGGACTAAAGGTTACACCTTTAGCACCTTTAGTCCCAGTTGGAGCCACCAACCGGGATTACCTTTAGTCCCAGTTGGTGGCTCAAATCGGGACTATAGGTCCCATTTGAACCGGGACTAATGCCTGCCCGGCGCACTAGCCGCTCGAACCGGGACTAATGCTCACATTAGTCTTGGTTCGTAATGCAACCGGGACTAAAGGTGCGGGGCCATGTTTTCAACCAAAGCCTTGTTTTCTACTAGTGGTGTGTGTGTGTGTTTGATAGCAACCCATGTTAGTGAAACTATTATTGTAGGACGCAAGGAATAAGTTTGCCCCCAAATTATTATTACTCCTTCCGTATCTAGACAAATCTAAGACAAGTAATATAGATCAAAGGAATTATTATTATTATTATTATTATTATTATTATCATCATCATCATCATCATCATCGTCATTTGTACAGGTTATTGTCGCTGGTAGTGTTGTAGTAGTAGTTGTTGTTGTTCTTGTTCTTATTCCCGTTGCTACTACTACATGAAACACGTTTGGTGCGCCAGATTCATAGAGCTTGGTTGTTTTGAAATGTTCAAAAAATCACATTCTAAATTTTTATAAAATTCTGGAAACAATCACACACTGACATATAGATATATATAACACATGTATGAAAATTGTAATGAGAAAATACAGTGACACGCGAGGTAAACAAAATTGTGAAAATTGTTTTTTTTTGTAGTGAGAACTGAGAAGTACATCTCAATTTGGTATTTTTGTGCATCTCACATGTCATTGCATTTTCTCATTACAATTTTCAACCATTTAGTATATATCCATATGTGAATGCGTATTTTTCAGAATTGTTTAAAACTTTGAAATGTAATTTTTCAATCAAAAGGCTGCACTCACTACTACTATTACCACCACCAGAGAACAGATTATTTGGCTGAAGAGCACCTTGGGTCTCGGTATCCCGGGCATTGTTATCTGCCTCATGATGGGCCACTCAGGAATTTCCTCAGCACACTAAACGCAGAATACAAAACCAAATTCATGGGCCGGTCGATGGGTTTAAATGCTTTACACTATTATGTTGATTTATTATTATTTAATGTCTGCTAATAATCATGGAAAACCCTATTTGCTGCTCACTGCGGCATTTGTCTCCCAATGCACATGCGAGAGAAACAGCAAGAGTAAGTGAGCCGGCCCATTTAAGGGTAGACAAAGGCAGTCCAGTTCCAGTTACCCATTTGGGAACGTTCTAGTAGGTTCCCAAACATGTTTTTTGTTTATTTCATAAGTCGTTTATTTTTGTGTTTCTTTGTATATATTTTTCATTTTATTTTTTCAAATTTCACAAATTTAAATTTTTTTTACACTTCTAAATATTCACATTTTTAAAAAACTTGTTTTCAAAAACTGTTTGAAAATTTGAAGAAATGTTCATGTTTTAAAGCAACATCGAAAATATGGAAACTGTTAGCAAATTCAAAATAAATGGGCTTTCAAAGAATTTCAAAATTTTCAAAAATTCTTCACGTTTTTATTTTTTGTGTTTTCAAAAAATGTTCGCAACTTCATAAAATGTTCGCATTTTCCAAAATTGTTTGAATTTTCAGGAATACTTCGAAATATAAAAAAAATGTGTTTTCTAAAAATCTTAAAATTTTAAAAATATTTAAATTTTGGAAAAATATACATGTTTGGAAATACTTCGCTATAGTTTGTTTCACTAGAGTGGGGTTTTCTAATGGAACGAGGATTCCATCACATTAGTGCTTTTATATGTGAATAACACATGTGTTTGTGACAAGCATCACTGACATATCCTAAGCATAGTTTATACAAACTTAATTTTGAAATAGGAGAGAGGGGAGGAGATGCGGCTGTTCTGCACCCGCGCTCAGATGAGCTAGGGTGTGAATAGTAAATTCGTTTTAAATCACAAAAGAAAATAAAAAATATCTGGAAAAATTGTGGTGCAAGTTGCTCATGTGCATGATGCTTGTGCAAAATTTGGTGAAGTTTGGACATTCGTGGAGCTCGTGGCAAAAAACTAATTTTTTGGGTGTATGAGAAACTTCTATAAACAAAATTGTTCACATCCTATTTTATCTTTTTTTCGTGAGCTCCTTTAATGTGCAAACACCCCAAAAATTTGCACAAACATCACGCATTTGAGCATCTTGCACCACAAAAATACAGCAGATTTTTTTGAATTTGTTTGCTATTTTTTTATTTTACTGTTCACCAGGTGTAGACGAGCCCCAGCACCGCATTGAATTATCGAGAGGGAGATAACATCTCAGTAGCATTGAAGAGGGTCATACTTTGTACCATCGAACCCATATGGATGTCTAGCCCTCATTTCAGAGATAAACTTTCCGAGAAACACAAAGTATGAATACATGAGAAAATACAACAATAAATAGCCCTCCTCTCATCATGATAAACTTTGTCATGATGTGCATAACTACTACTACTACTGTTGCTACTTCTGCTGCTACTGTTACTCCTACTACTAATCATAATGCTACTCCTACTGCTACCACTACCGCTATTGCTATTGTTGTCGCCGCCCCCGCTCCTGCTACTAACTTTAGTTGTGCTGAAACACGCAGTTGTACATGGGATGGTCCATCTAAATGGCCAAAATACCTTTGGTTTATTTTCAATTACACCTAACCCATCGGTGCTTCCCTTGCTTTTCCTTCATTTCCTATGTGTTATCCCGCGGTTATCCTCTTCCCCATTGTCCACCTCAGAACACCCCTCTATTTTCCTCGCACCTTGTTTGTAGTTAGTTATTTTGCTTTCGCCTTTGTGATGTACTAGTGGTTGGGGCCCGCCGTTGCGGACCGCTTGAGAGGAAGATATGCGCACCTCACCATCATGTCAAAACTTTTAAAAAATATTTTCGCATCACATGGACATCACAACCATCTTAAAAGAAAAAAAGGAAAAAGTCTAGAAAAACTTTCTAAAAAAAAGTCTCCCTTCTATTTAGAAACTCTAAAAATACATTTCTCACTGTGACCAACCAGCATGCGCCACATGGTGTGGCTGGTTGGCCACCATTCTAGGCCTCTTAATGGGTTTAATTAATGCCTCCATGGTTTAACCCTGGATTTTGGCTGTTATGTGGCCCCACATCTGTGCATACATGGAAACGTTGGTCCTGGTGTGCAGGTCCCACCAATCAGATTCGTTGTTAAAACGAACTAATCTGTGTGTTGATGCTATGTATCACTACCCAGTTTAATATAGTGATGGATTTTTTATGAAAAAATGACAAAGTAGCAGCTTTGTGATAACATGGTAATAAATATTGGGTTTTGTGTAACTTACGCACGTGTCCTAGATTGTACCATGAGGCCCTTCTTCTTTTTTCATCTTTTTTCTACTTATACTTCTTTTCTTTTCTTCTTTTCTTCTTCTTCTTCTTTTCTTCTACATATTCTTTTTTCTTCTACTTCTTTTCTTCTTTTCTTTCTCTTCTTTTTTCATCTTTTTCATCCAAAACCCATGCACTAAATCTAACATTAACACATATCTAGCACTAAATCTAACACTAACACTAACACATATCTAGCACTAAATCTAACACAAACAATTAAAGAGCAAAAAAAAAAGAAAAAACAGAAAAAAAGAATACTCACCGGAGCCGGGGGCGACGCTGGTACCGGGGTGGTGGGCAGGTGGGGGTGGTGGGGCTCTGGCAAAGGGACGGTCGGGCAGGTGGGGAGGGGCGGAGGGCGCATACCAAGCAAGGGATGGTGGGGCGGTGGAAGGGAGGGGGCGTGAGGGGGGTGACCGGGCGACGGGGCGGGCGATGGGCGGGGCGGCAGGGGATGGGCGGCGGGCTGGTGGGACATCGGCGGTGGGGAGGGATGGGCGACATGGCGACGGGGAGGCGGCGCAGGGCGGCAAGGCGGGCGTAGGTGGTGGATCTGGCCGGGAGGAGAGAGAGGGAGAAAGCAGAGAGTAATCTGGGCGCTGGGGTGTGGGCTCGGCCGTTAGTTAGGTTAGCCTTTGCCATCCACTTTTTGTTTATCTTTGCCGTCTGCTGCGGATGGCAAAGAGGGGGGACGTTAAGTTTCTTCTAATTAGGTCGTTAGTGGGTGCCACCTCCCTCTTTGCCGTCAGCCAGCGGACGGCAAAGAAATGGCAGATGGCAAAGACCTTCTTTGCCGTCTGCCAGTTGTTTCCCGTCTGCTTCTTGGTAGCTGTGCTTATCTGTGGTGACAATGGGATATCATGTGCCACATGATGTATGTTTTGGTGATCAACTTGCGGGTTCCGCCCATGAACCTATGCATAAGGGTTGACACACGTTTTCGTCTTGACACTCCGGTAGAAACTTTGGGGCACTCTTTGAAGTACTTTGTGTTGGTTGAATAGATGAATCTGAGATTGTGTGATGCTTATCGTATAATCATGCCCACGGATACTTGAGGTGATAATGGAGTATCTAGGTGACATTAGGGTTTTGGTTGATTTGTGTGTTAAGGTGTTATTCTGGTATGAACTCCATGATGGATTGAGCGGAAAGAATAGCTTCATGTTATTTTACTACGAACTCTTGAATAGATAGAACAGAAAGGATAACTTTGAGGTGGTTCCGTACCCTACCATAATCTCTTCGTTTGTTCTTCGCTATTACTGGCTTTGGAGTGACTCTTTGTAGCATGTTGAGGGATTGTTATATGATCTATCTATGTTATTATTGTTGAGAGAACTTGCACTAGTGAAAGTATGAACCCTATGCCCTGTTTCCTACCATTGCAATACCGTTTACGCTCACTTTTACCACTTGTTACCTTGCTGTTTTTATAATTTCAGATTACAAATACCTTTATCTACCATCCATATTGCACTTGTATCACCATCTCTTCACTGAACTAGTGCACCTATACAATTTACCATTGTATTGGGTGTGTTGGGGACACAAGAGACTCTTTGTTATTTGGTTGCAGGGTTGTTTGAGAGAGACCATCTTCATCCTCGCCTCCCTACGGATTGATAAACCTTAGGTCATCCACTTGAGGAAATTTGCTTCTGTCATACAAACATGTGCACTTGCAGGCCCAACAACGTCTACAAGAAGAAGGTTGTGTAGTAGACATCAAGCTCTTTTCTGGCGCCGTTGCCGGGGAGTTGAGTGCTTGAAGGTATATCTTAAGATCTTGCAATCGAGTCTTTTAGTTTCTTGTTTTATCACTAGTTCATTTAAAAAAAAAACTACAAAAAAATAGAATTTAGTTTGTCTCATACGCTTCGTCTTTTTAATATCTTTCGTGAGTATGATGGAAAGGAAAATTTTGCTCAAGTGCTAGAATAAGAAATCTATAAAATGTTTATCACTAAATCTTTGAATGATGAGCATGATTGCAATGTTGTTAGTATGAATTCCTTGAATATCCATGATGCTAATGATATGCAAAGCCACAAGCTTGGGGATGCTATGTTTGATGAATATGATATTTTTTGTCCCCCAAGTTTTGATGAGAATATTTATTATGATGAAAGCATGCCTCCTATTTATCATGATTATATTGATGAAAGTGGATTTGGAAGAGTGTCAACTTTATTTAGTGATGATTCCACTATTTCGGAAGAGGTTCCAATTGATTATGAGAACAAAGTTGCTATCTATGATGATTATTGTGATGACTTGTATGCTATTAAGAATAATGATAACTATGAAACTTGTCGTCATGATTTTAGTTTTCAATTGGATTATGCCTCACATGATAGTTATTTTGTTGAGTTTGCTCCCACTATTATTCATGAGAAGAATTTTGCTTATGTGGAGAGTAGTAAATTTTCTATGCTTGTAGATCATGAAAAGAATGTTTTAGGTGCTGGTTATATTGTTGAATTCATTCATGATGCTACTGAAAATTATTATGAGGGAGGAACATATGCTTGTAGGAATTGCAATAATGTCAAGTTTCCTCTCTATGTGCTTAAAATCTTGAAGCTAGGCTTGTGTTACCTTCCTATGCTAGTGGATTATTGTTCCCATAAGTTGTTTGCTCACAAAATACCTATGCATAGGAAGTGGGTTAGGCTTAAATGTGCTAGTCATATGCTTCATGATGCTCCCGTTATGTCTCAATTCTTATCTTTTATGTGAGCATCATTGTCATCATCATGCCTAGCTAGAAAGGCATTAAAGAAAAGCGCTTGTTGGGAGACAACCCAATATTTACCATTACTGTTTTTGTGTGTCCACATGATTATGCTACTGTAGTAATCATGTTTTATAGCTTTTGTTTCAATAAAGTTCCAAGTAGAGCCTTTGGGAAGACTTGGGTGAAGTCTTTATGATCTTGCTGTAAAAAACAGAAACTTTAGCGCTCACGAGAATAGCTGCCATGTTTTACTGGAGAGGGCTTTTAGGTCGATTCTTTTTGCAGATGATTAATAGACAAATTTCTCAGGTCCACCAATTTAATTCATAATTTTTGCGGTTCCATAAGTATACGTTTTATACAGATTACTACAGACTGTTCTGTTTTTGACAGATTCTGTTTTCATTGTGTTGTTTGCTTATATTGATGCATCTATGGCTAGTATGTAAGGGTATGAACCATAGAGAAGTTGGAATACAGTAGGTTTAACACAAATATAAATAAAGAATGAGTTCATTACAGTACCTGAAAGTGGTGGTTTGTTTTCTTGTACTAACGGAGCTTACGAGTTTTGTTTTGAGTTTTGTGTGGTTGAAGTTTTCAAGTTTTGGGTAAATATTCGATGGACTGTGGAATAAGGAGTGGCAAGAGCCTAAGCTTGGGGATGCCCAAGGCACCCCAAGGTAATATTCAAGGACAACCAAGCAACTAAGCTTGGGGATGCCCCGGATGGCATCCCCTCTTTCGTCTTCGTTCATCGGTAACTTTACTTGGAGCTATATTTTTATTCACCACATGATTTGTGTTTTGCTTGGAGCGCCATTTTCTTCTATTATTATTTGCTTGTTGTTATTTATAATAATGTTTTGCATCTTTATTTTCAATAAAAATGTCAAGGATAGCCTTTACCATGCTTATTTTGCTAGTATACATGTTGCTGTTTGAAAACAGAAAGTTTACGGCTGTTGCAAAAATTTCCTAGAAAAGTCAGAGAGTGATATAATGTTGAACCTTTTTGCATAACGAGATCTGATAAATCTTTTACAGCGTAGTATTTTTCTCATAATTTTTGGAGTTAGGGAAGTATGATGAATCTTGCATTCTTTACAGACTGTACTGTTTTGGCAGATTGCTGTTATGTTTGCATTGTTTGCATATGCTTGCTTGTTTAATGATTCTATTTGAGGATAGGAGTATTAAATATGCAGAGAAATTTAGTATGCAATGTTGAATAATAATGTTAGTGATTTTTTACAGTAGAAGATGATAAGGTTTTGCATTGTTTTATACTAACTTATCTTACGAGTTCTTGTTGAGTTTGGTGTGGATGAAGCTTTCGAGATTTAGGAAACCGTGATATAAAAGCAATTAAGGAGACACCAAAGCTCAAGCTTGGGGATGCCCAAGGCAACCCAAGATAATATTTCAAGAAGTCTCAAGCATCTAAGCTTGGGGATGCCCCGGTAGGCATCCCACCTTTGTTCTTCAACAATTATCGGTTAGTATCGGTTGAACCTAAGTTTTTGCTTCTCCACATGAGTTGTGCTATCCTTGCAATGTCATTTTGTTTTGATTTGCTTGATGTATGAATAAAATTTCAAGATCTGAAATCCTTAAATGAGAGAGAGTCTTCACATAGCTACATAATTATTTAAATACTCATTGATCTTCACTTATATCTTTTCGGAGTAGTTTGCCATTTACTCTTGTGCTTCAATTTTATCCTATGAGTAAATGGTTGAATGAGTTGAATGTCATAAATCTGAAATTATATATGTTTCATATGCTTATACCATGGGGAGTAATGACTTCACATCTAAGAAGTAGAGGTTGTAAATTTATTGACGGTTAGCAAGCATTGTATTAGTCATTTGAACAATTCATGAAAGAATATTGAAGGAAGAGATTTCACATATAAATATATTATCATAGACATCTTTTATAATTGTGAGCACTCATTAAGTATGACATGCTAAAGAGTTGATGTTGGACAAGGAAGACAACGTAATGGGTTATGTTTTATCACATGTCAGTTAAAGTATATTATCATGGATCATTCAAACATGTTGAGCTTGTCTTTCCCCCTCATGCTAGCCAAAAAATTCCTAGCACCAAGTAGAGATACTACTTGTGCTTCCAAATATCCTTAAACCCAGTTTTGCCATGAGAGTTCACCATATCTATCTATGGATTGAGTAAGATCCTTCAAGTAAGTTGTCATCAGTGCAAGCAATAAAAATTGCTCTCTAAATATGCATGACTTATTAGTGCGAAGAAAATAAGCTTTGTACGATCTTGTTATGGAAGCAATAAAAGCGACGGACTGCATAATAAAGGTCCATATACAAGGGGCAATATAAAGTGACGTTCTTTCATATTAAGATTTTGTGTATCCAACCCTAAAAGTGCATGGCAACCTCTCATTCCCTCTGCGAAGGGCCTATCTTTTACTTTATGTCTTTTACTTTATGCAAGAGTCAAGGTGATCTTCACCTTTCCCTTTTTCATTTTATCCTTTGGCAAGCACTTTGTGTTAGGGTGATCCTGATATATATATATATCCAATTGGATGTACGTTAGCATGAAATATTATTGTTGACATCACCCAAAGGTGAATACATTTGGAGGCAACATTATAAGCCCCTATCTTTCTCTGTGTCTGATTAAAACTTCATAACCACAAGTATTGCGTGAGTGTTAGCAATTGTAGAAGACTATATGATAGTTGACTATGTGAAGTTTGCTAAATCAAAGCTCTGACATAGACCCTTCCTGAAAATAAGATGAATTGCAATTGTTTGATGACTAAGAATGAAGTTTGCTAGTTTTCAAGAAAGTTTATAGTATATGCTTTAACATGTGAATTGTTTGTTACTTGATCATAAAAAGTTTTATGAGATGAACTACTGTTATGACATATAATGATGCTAGAAAAGGTGATTGAAATTATCATTGATCAAACTTGTGCACCTACTAGCATTCACACTTCATAAATTCTTTTTTTATCATTTACCTACTCGAGGACGAGCAGGATTAAGCTTGGGGATGCTGATACGTCTCCAATGTATCTATAATTTATGAAGCATTCATGCTATTTTATTATCTGTTTTGAATGATTATGGGCTTTATTATACACTTTTATATTACTTTTGGGACTAACCTATTAACCGGAGGCCCAGCCCATATTGTTGTTTTAATGCCTGTTTCAGTATTTCGAAGAAAAGGAATATCAAACGGAGTCCAAACGGAATGAAACCTTCGGAAAAGTTACTTTTGGAACAGAACCAATCCCAGGAACTTGGAGTGCAAGCCAGGGGATCATCGAGGAGGCCACGAGAAAGGGGGCGCGCCCACCCCCTAGGCACGCCCTACCCTCTCGTGGGCCCCTCGAGGCTCCCCCAACCGACTTCTTTCGCCTATATAAGCCTCATTACCCTAAAACATCGAATATCAAGATAGATCGGGAGTTCCACCGCCGCCAAGCCTATGTAGCCACCAAAAACCTCTCGAGAGCCCGTTCCGCACCTGCCGGAGGGGATCCCTCACGGGTGGCCATCTTCATTATCCCGGCACTATCCATGACGAGGAGGGAGTAGTTCACCCTCGGGGCTGAGGGTATGTACCAGTAGCTATGTGTTTGATTCTCTCTCTCGTGTTCTCTGTCGTGTTCCCTCTATGGCACGATCTTGATGTATCGCGAGCTTTTCTATTATAGTTGGGTCTTATGATGTTTCTCCCCCTCTACTCTCTTGTAATGGATTGAGTTTTCCCTTTGAAGTTATCTTATCGGATTGAGTCTTTAATGATTTGAGAACACTTGATGTATGTATTGCCGTGCTTATCTATGGTGACAATGGGATATCATGTGCCACTTGATGTATGTTTTGGTGATCAACTTGCGGGTTCCGCCCATGAATCTATGCATAAGGGTTGACACACGTTTTCGTCTTGACTCTCCGGTAGAAACTTTGGGGCACTCTTTGAAGTACTTTGTGTTGGTTGAATAGATGAATCTGAGATTGTGTGATGCTTATCGTATAATCATGCCCACGGATACTTGAGGTGACAATGGAGTATCTAGGTGACATTAGGGTTTTGGTTGATTTGTGTCTTAAGGTGTTATTCTAGTATGAACTCTATGATGGATTGAGCGGAAAGAATAGCTTCATGTTATTTTACTACGAACTCTTGAATAGATAGAACAGAAAGGATAACTTTGAGGTGGTTTCGTACCCTACCATAATCTCTTCATTTGTTCTTCGCTATTAGTGGCTTTGGGGTGACTCTTTGTTGCATGTTGAGGGATTGTTGTATGATCTATCTATGTTGTTATTGTTGAGAGAACTTGCACTAGTGAAAGTATGAACCCTATGCCTTGTTTCCTGCCATTGCAATACCGTTTATGCTCACTTTTACCACCTGTTACCTTGCTGTTTTTATAATTTCAGATTACAAATACATTTATCTACCATCCATATTGCACTTGTATCACCATCTCTTCGCCGAACTAGTGCACCTATACAATTTACCATTGTATTGGGTGTGTTGGGGACACAAGAGACTCTTTGTTATTTGGTTGCAGGGTTGTTTGAGAGAGACCATCTTCATCCTACGCCTCCGACGGATTGATAAACATTAGGTCATCCACTTGAGGGAAATTTGCTACTGTCCAACAAACCTGTGCACTTGCAGGCCCAACAACGTCTACAAGAAGAAGGTTTTGTAGTAAACATCAGAGAGCACCGGGATGATGACGATGGCCACCGGTGAGGGATCCTCCTCTGGCAGGGTGCTGGAACAGGGTCCCGATTGGTTTTTGGTGGCTACTGAGGCTTGCGGCGGCGGAACTCCCGATCGATTGTTCTCCTCGATGTTTTTAGGGTATATGGAGATATATAGGCGAAAGAAGTCGGTCAGGGGACGCTCGAGGGGCCCATGAGAGAGGGGGGCGCGCCCCCCACCCTCGTGGCCACCTCGAAGCTTCCTTGACTTCAACTCCAAGTCTCCTGGATCACATTTGTTCCAAAAATCACGCTCTCAAAGTATTCACTCCGTTTGGACTCCGTTTGATATTCCTTTTCTTCAAAACACTGAAATAGGCAAGAAAACAGCAATATGGGCTGGGCCTGCGGTTAATAGGTTAGTCCCAAATATAATATAAAAGTGTATAATAAAGCCCGTAAACATCCAAAACAGATAATATAATAGCATGAATGCTTCATAAATTATAGATACATTGGAGACATATCAGCATCCCCACGCTTAATTCCTGCTCGTCCTCGAGTAGGTAAATGATAAAAGAAAGAATTTATGAAGTGTGAATACTAGCAGGTGCACAAGTTTGATCCATGATAATTTCAATCACGTTTTCTAGCATGATTATATGTCATAACAGTAGTTCATCTCATAAAACTTCTCAAGATCAAGTAACAAGCTATTCACATGTTAAAGCATAGACCATAAACTTTCTTGAAAACTAGCAAACTTCATTCTCGGTCATCAAACAATTACAATTCATATTATTTTCAGGAAGGGTCTATGTCAGAGCTTTGATTTAGCAAACTCCACATACTCAACTATCATATAGTCTTCCATGATTGCTACCACTCAAAGCATATTTTTAGAACAAATAGCATCCATCGAACACGAGGAGAAAGATAGGGGCTTAGTGTTTCGCCTCCCAACTCACTTATCATATAGATAATTGTCAACAAAAATAATTCATGATCAAATATATTTGCATGGCCATATATGCTTAGATCTTTCCCCAACACCCGATGCTTGCCAACTAAAGAGTAGGTAGGAATGAGAAGGAATACTACTGACTCTTGCATAAAAGTAAAAGATAGGCCCTTCGCAGAGCGAAGCAGGGATTTGCATAGGTGCCAGAGCTCGATTTTGAAATAGAGATAAATAATTTTGAGAGGTATGATCTCAGTGTCAACATAACAACCAAGAGTTCCCAATATCTTCCATACTACATACATTATAGGCGATTCCCAAACAGAATGGTAAAGTTTTTACTCCCCCTCCACCAACAGTCATCAATCCATGGCTTTCCGGAAACAACGGGTGCCTCCAACTATCATCAATCCTGGTGGAGTTTTTGTTTGCAATTATTTTGATTTGATTTTGATCTTTTGATCATGGTACTGGGCATCCCAGTTACCAGCCATTTTTCTCGTGAATGATGAGCGGAGTCCACTCATCGTGAGAATAACCCACCTAGCATGGAAGATACTGACAGCCCCTAGTCGCTACATGAGCGATTCGGGCATACAAAATAGATTCTTATTTGAAGCTTTAGAGTTTGGCACATGCAAATTTACTTGGAACGGTAGGTAAATACCGCATATAGGTAGGTATGGTGGATGCTCTTGGAAGAAACTTGGTTCAAGGAATTTGGATGCACAAGCAGTATTCCCGCTTAGTACAGATATTTAGGTCAGCAAAGGATTCCAAACAGCAAGCACCCACATGTTGGAGGATCTATAACTAATATAACTTCTATACAAATACACCCAAGCATAACTCATTATATTGTCTTCCTTGTCCAACTTCAACTAATTTCCTCAGGTTTGAAAATAATTAATGGGGCTCACAATCATAGAAGATGTCTAGGATAGTATATTTATATCTAAAATTTCTCTTCCTTGAATATTCTTTCATTAATTGTTCAAGTGACCAATACAATTCTTGCTAACCTTCAGTCAATTTACTACCTCTACTTCTTAGATGTGAAGTCATTACTCCCAACAGGGTAAGCATATGAAACATATATAATTTCGGATTTATGACATTCAACTCATTCAACCATTTACTCATAGGATATAAGTGAAGCACACGAGTAAATGACAAACTACTCCAAAAAGATATAAGGTGAAGATCAATGAGTAGTTAAATAATTATTTAGCTATAAGACTCTCTCTCATTTAAGAATTTCAGATCTTGGTATTTTATTTAAAAAGCAAGCAAATACTAACAAAAGAAATTGACGCTCCAAGCAAGACACATATCATGTGGTAAATAAAAAAATAGCTCCAAGTAAAGTTACCGATGAACGAAGACGAAAGAGGGGATGCCTACTGGGCATCCCCAAGCTTAAACTCTTGGTTGTCCTTGAATATTACCTTGGGGTGCCTTGGGCATCCCCAAGCTTAGGCTCTTGCCACTCCTTATTCCATAGTCCATCAAATCTTTACCCAAAACTTGAAAACTTCACAACAAAAAAGTCAACACAAAACTCGTAAGCTCCGTTAGTATAAGAAAACAAACCACCACTTTAAGATACTGTAATTAACTCATTCTTTATTTATATTGGTGTTAAACCTACTGTATTCCAACTTCTCTATGGTTCATACCCTCCGATACTACTCATAGATTCATCAAAATAAGCAAACAACACAAAGAAAACAGAATCTGTCAAAAACAGAATAGTCTGTAGTAATCTGTATCAAACGTATACTTATGGAACTCCAAAAATTCTAAATTAAATTTCTGAACCTGAGTAATTTGTCTATTAATCATCTTCCAAAATAATCAACTTAAAAGCACTCTCCAGTAAACAATGGCAGCTAATCTCGTGAGCGCTAAAATTTCTGTTTTTTACAGCAAGATCATATAGACTTCACCCAAGTCTTCCCAAAGGTTCTACTTGGCAGAAACACTAATTAAAACATAAAACCACATCTAACCAGAGGCTAGATGAATTATTTATTACTAAACAGGAACAAAAAGTAAAGAAAAAAGAAATAACATTGGGTTGCCTCCCAACAAGCACTAACGTTCAACGCCCCTAGCTAGGCAAGATGATTTCAATGATGCTCACATAAAAGACAAGAATCGAAACATAAAGAGAGCATCATGAAGAATATGACTATCACATTTAAGTCTAACCCACTTCCTATGCATAGGGATTTTGTGAGCATACAACTTATGGGAACAATAATCAACTAGCATAGGAAGGCAAAACAAGCATAACTTCAATATTTTAAGCACATAGAGAGGAAACTTGATATTATTGCAATTCCTAAAAGCATGTGTTCCTCCCTCATAATAATTTTAGGAAGCATCATGAATTAATTCAACAATATAACCAGCACATAAAGCATTCTTTTCATGATCTACTTGCATAGAAAATTTATTACTCTCCACATAAGAAAAATTCTTCTCATTCGGAATGGTGGGAGTATCATAAGAGACTTGAATACTATAAATTGTTTCCACATTAAAAGAGTAATGTTCAGAAAAAGGGTAATCATAATCATGACAAGTTTTATAAATATAATAATCACTACTTTTTATAGCATAAGTTTCATCACAATAATCATCATAAGTAGCAACTTTGTTCTCGTCATAATCGATTGAAACCTCTTCCAAGATAGTGGAATCATCACTAAATAAAGTTGACACTCTTCCAAATCCACTTTCATATTCATCACAATAATATTCAACATCCTCCAAAATAGTGGGATCGTTACTTCCTAAAGTTGACACTCTTCCAAACCCACTTTCATCAATATAATCATCATAGGTAAGAGGAATGCTATCATCATAACAACTTTGCATATCAAAACTTGGGAGGCTAAAATATCATCTTCATTAAAGCGTAGCATCCCCAAGCTTGGGACAAACATTAATTTCAGCAAATATATTCTCAAATATTTCATCCTCATCAAACATAGCTTCCCCAAGCTTGGGCCTTTTCATACCATAAGCATAATCACTCTCATCATTAATAGTGTGGATAGCACCAAAGTATAGCAATTATCATCATCACAATGAGTAGTAGGAGCAACATAATTTGGGAGGGATACCTTTTTACCTTTGCTTCTCCGTTTTTTTTTCTTCCTCACATCATGTGTGGGTTCAAACCTCTTCTTTGAGCTACTTATTGATGAGATTGGTTGTATAGAAGGCTCCTCCTCGATACCAGATTCCTAATAAGAAATAATAGGAGGATAATGGAAGTCTCTTCCTTTTATTAGTATTCACTTCATCTTCTATTTGCTTTCTTTTCTTTAGGTAATGGGCAATATAAGGATTTTCAATGCAATTCACCGCACAATACAAATAAATTTTCTCTAGATCAAAATCAAGAAGTTTATAACGGGCAAATTCTGGAAGGTGCTTAATTAAATGTTCCATTTATTCATAACCCATAAGCAAACGAAGCTCATTATAATGTGCAAGGGAGATCAAATCATCACAATTTTTGGACATGATTCGATCAAGAAACAATTTGCATCGGAGATGTAAATGACCACTTTCATTGCAAAGTTCACAAGTACGGCAAAGGAAATATAAATTTTTAGCACTCATATTTAACCTTTCTTGCAAAAATTTAGTTTCTAAATGCTTATGCCTCTTGCAATATCTATCTTCTCTATTTGGTGTGTGTATGCAAACCCAATGCTCTCCACAAAAATCGACATGCTTATAAGAGATATTTTCATCATGACTAGAGCAATCATCATTAGTACTATGGATATTCAAGGAGTTCATACTAACAACATTGCAATCATGCTCATCATTCAAAGATTTAGTGCCAAACATTTTTTAGATTTCTTCTTCTAGCACTTGAGCAAAATTTTCCTTACCATCATTTTCACGAAAGATATTAAAAATATGAAGCGTATGAGACAAACTCAATTCCATTTTTTTAGTTTTCTCTTATAGACTAAAATAGTGATAAAACAAGAAACAAAAAGATTCGATTGCAAGATCTAACGATATACCTTCAAGAACTTACCTCCCTGGCGACGCCAGAAAAGAGCTTGATGTCTACTACACAACCTTCTTCTTGTAGACGTTGTTGGGCCTCCAAGTGCAGAGGTTTGTAGGACAGTAGCAAATTTCTCTCAAGTGGATGACCTAAGGTTTATCAATCCGTGGGAGGCGAAGGATGAAGATGGTCCCTCTCAAACAACCCTGCAACCAAATATCAAAAAGTCACTTGTGTCCCCAACACACCCAATACAATGGTAAATTGTATAGGTGCACTAGTTCGGCGAAGAGATGGTGATACAAGTGCAATATGGATGGTAGATAAAGGTATTTGTAATCTGAAATTATAAAAACAGCAAGGTAACAAATGACAAAAGTGAGTGTAAACGGTATTGCAATGCTAGGAAACAAGGCCTAAGGTTCATACTTTCACTAGTGCAAGTTCTCTCAACAATAATAACATAATTGGATCATATAACTGATTTTTTTTCAAAACTATCACGTTATTTGAAGCAAATTCGGAAACTACAAGATGCTTTGGAGAAATATCAAGTCTAGCACCCCGTCGGCCAGGTGTTGGCCGAAAAGGGTGTTTTCGGCCACCTCTAGGCCGAAATAGGGTTTTCGGCCATGCCTTGGCCGAAAAGGTGCAAAGCTGGCCGAAGAGGGGTGTTTTCGGCCACCCTTTGGCCGAAAAGGACTTTTTGGCCTAGTGTAGGCCGAAAAGTACTTGTTGGTCAACTATAGGCCGAAAAGTACTTTTCGGTCCAAGTTTAGGCCGAAAAGTCCTTTGGTCCCACCTTTTCCCGTTAACTGTTGGCCAATGTTTTTTCCCGCCACCCGTTTCCCGCGAACCCCTTCCCACCACCCGTTTCCCACCACCCGTTTCCCGCCAAGCCCTTCCCGCCACCTGTTTCCCGCCACCCGTTTCCCGCCAACCCCTTCCCGCCACCCGTTTCCCACCAACCCCTTCCCGCCAACCCTTTCCTGCCAACCCCTTCCCACCATTTTCTCCTCTCTACCTATACAACCCCCTTCGGGTGGAGGTGGATAACCATTCCAGTGTAGTGTAGTCGAGATGTCCCATTATCCATTTGATCATAGTTTTCACCGGGAGGAGCAAGACTCTTCTGAGTCTAGTTACTGATTTTAGGATGGACAATAGGATAGTTCCATGGGACGAACTCACCGGTAGTGACACCATAATGAATGAGTTGGCTCACCAATTACGTAGGTCTGGGTGGCCTGAAAGGACCTATGAGGAGGTACGTAAAGAACTTCTTAGGTTGCATGAAAGGTGGAAGAAGGTGGTGGTGCCAAGAGTGAAACTTTCGTAGGATGTCGACAAATAATCCATCTTTATGGATTGAGGAGAGCGAGGATGAAGATGATATCTTCATGCCACCGCTTCCGGGTTCTGCATCGTCGAAGGGTAAGAGTTCTTCATCGTCCAAGGGCAAGAGTTTTGCATCCTCGAAGGGCAATAGTTCTGCATCGACGGATGGCAAAAGGACCGCATCGTCGAAGGGCAAGAGGGCTGCATCAACGGAGGATGACGATCACGACTTCATGTAGTATGTAAGATGTATTCCAGTTGTACTGTTTCATTCAGATGTACTTGCATTAATTATTAGTTTGTACTGTATTATTGTAGGGCATTATGTTCTATCTGAATTTCATTTTGTAGTATGTAAGATGTATTGCACAAGTTCAGCCGCATCGTTTAATTCAGATGTACTTGTATCTTAATTATCGGTCGTAGTCTCTTTGGAAATGTAACTGGAATAAGAATACGAATTAATAGTAATATGTCTCTCGCATACATAAAACAATATATGTCTCCTGATACATGAACATAAAGCATGTCTCATACATAAATACTGACTCACAGCTGCGAATAGTCTAAAAGTGACATAGATAATGACTCATACATAGATAACCATATCACTGCGGGGGATTTACGAGTTGCAGGTCTTCCTCGGGTGAGGACCAAGGCGATAAAGCGCGCTGTGGCGGTGGACGAGGCTCGCGATAACCACGACCATAGTTAACCCCGTCTGTCAGGTCTGTGTCTCTTGCGTCGGTGGTGGTGGTGGAGTGTGAAACACTGTGTGCGAGAAGTCATAAATGTTTGCAGCTTGGTCATCATCCTCGCCGTCGCCCGCAAAGTGCGAAGCACCACCACTAAGCATCAGTGACTGCACTGAATGCATGAACGGTTGCGACTGGTTGCCGCCTGCGTGTAACACCCGGATGATTAAGGAACAGTAAACACCCCGGTTACTATGCCAAACCTCACGTTGAATCGAACCCGGCCTAAAACAATTTCAAAACCAAAGCTAAAAAAATGTTCGGGGGTTGTCTAAAATAGCAAACCTAATTATGGTGGGGTGCACTAATTTTTGTAAAATGTTTTGGCATTTTAATTAAACTAAAAACAGAAAAGAAAAATAATAAAAGAAAAGAAAGACAAAAAAAGAGAGGGAGGGAAAACCCCCTGGCCCAGCCAGCCCCCTCCCCACCTGGCCCCTCGCCCCTGGCCCATTCCCCCCCCCCCTGGGCCGGCCCAACAGCCCGGCCACTTAACCCACCCCCCCCCCCCCGCGGCCGAACCCTAGCCGCCCCACTCTCCCCCCCCACGCGCCCCCTCCCCCGATCCCCTTCGCCCGATTCAGATCGGGGGCGAGGACCCCCGCCACACACCTCACAGCCCCCGCCCCTTACCCCACCCGCCGCCTTGACCTCCTCCTCCTCCTCTACACCGCCTCGGACCCCCTCCTCCCCTCCCTCGCCCCCGGGTTCGCCGCTGGATCGGGCCCCACCCTCCCGACGCCAAGACGCCGCTCCCCTCGACCGCCTCCTCGCTGTCATCGCGCTCCACCGAGCCGCTCCCCTAGACCCGGCGCACCCCCACAGAGCTCGCTGATGCCCCCGGTTCCCTCTCTCTTCCCCCGTCGACGACGCCTCCGGCCGCCTCGAACGCCAGCGCTTCTTCCCCACGGCCGCGAAACCCCTTGGCCTTCCCGTTCGGGCACCGCGACCACTCCGGCCGCCCTTGGCCAAGCGCCCGCCATGCCGCCCTCGACTCCTTTGCCCGATAGCCTCACGCGAGGCGGCGCCCTCCGCGTCCCGTGGCGTTGCTGCCTCACCAGTGCCTGCTTCGTCCCCGCCTCTGCTTGCATTGTTGTTGGCGGCAACCGTCGTCGCAGCTTCGCTCACTGGCGCTCTCCTCTCCGCCTGCCAGGGCCAACAAGTTCGCCCCTCCGGCGCCTGTCGCTCCCCATTCGGCGCGCCTTCGCTCTTTCGCCGCCGATCAGCCTAGGTTCAAATGGGCCTATGACGTTGGGGCCCCACGCATCAAAAAAAAAGGGATTAAAGGAAAATAAATAATTAAAATAATAATTAAAATGTTAATTAATTAGAGGATTAATTAACTTAATTAAACCTGATTAATTAAATCTGATTAATTAACCCTAATCACTAATTAACCTAATTAACTAATGTTAATTAACTCTGATTAGATTAATTAGATACTAGAGAATGACATGCGGGACCCACCTGTCAGGGTTGACTCAGTCAACCCTGTTGACTGCTGACGTCAGCATGACATCATGCTGATGTCATAAATGCATTTTCGAAATTAATTAAATAATTAATTAAATTCCAGAAATTATTAAAATCTTTTAAAAATCATATCTTTTAATCCGTAATCCGGATTAAAATATTTTCAACATGAAAGTTGCTCGAACGACGCGTGACAAATCCGGATACGCAATTCGTTCATTCACCACACACCCCTAACCTATCGAACCTGCAAACTTTCCTCTCCGGTTCATCTCGTCTCGACAGACGTCCGAACCGGAAAACTTCCCGGATGTTTCCCCTAACCAAGACCCTCATACCACGTTAGGGCACGCCTAGCATCGCTTCTTGACATGTCATGCATCGATATGCATCTGTTTACTTTGTATTCATTGTCTCTTCCCCTCTTCTCTCCGGTAGACTACGAGACTGACGCTGCAGCTGGCCAGTTCGACTACGGTGTTGTGACCCTCTCTCTTGCCGAGCAACCAGGCAAGCCCCCTTGATCACCAGATATCGCCTACCCTTCTCTACACTGCTTGCATTAGAGTAGTATAGCATGTTACTGTTTTCAGATACTCCTATACTGCTGCATAGCCTGTCCTTGTAACTGCTGTTGTTACCTTACCTGCAATCCTATATGCTTAGTATAGGATGCTAGTACTTTCATCTGTGGCCCTACTTACTTGTCCGTCTGCCGTGCTATACTATCGGGCCGTGATCACCGGGAAGTGATCACGTATATACTATATACTTATACATGATACATGTGAGACTAAAGTCGGGTCGGTGATGGAGCACCCATGAGTGGATCTTGAGGTGGAGCGGACAGGCAGGTTGAGACCGCCTAGGAGAGAGGTGGGCCTGGCCCTGCTCGGCGTTCGCGGTTACTTAACACGCTTAACGAGGTCTTGGTATTTGATCTGGGTTGGCTACGAGCTTATACGCACTAACCATCTACGCGGGAGTAGTTATGGGTATCCCGGCGTCGTGGTATCAGCCGAAGCACTTCAGACGTCAGCGACGGAGCGGCGCGCGCCGGATTGGACTGGAACGCCACTAGGCTAGGTCTGCTTCCGGCCGCCCACGCAACGTGCAGGTGTGCTTAGGGCGATGGGCCCAGACCCCTGCGTGCTTAGGTTTAGACCGGCGTGTTGGCCTCTCTGTTGTGCCTAGGTGGGGCTGCGACGTGTTGATCTTCCGCGGCCGGGCATGACCCAGGAAAGTGTGTCCGCCAAATGGGATCAAGCGTCTTTGGGTAAGATGGTGCACCCTGCAGTGAATTAAATCTATTCGAATAGCCGTGATCTTCGGTAACAGGACGACTTGGAGTTGTACCTTGAGCTTATGACAACTAGAACCGGATACTTGATAAAACACACCCTTCCAAGTGCCAGATACAACCGGTGGTCGCCCTCGCTCAGGGATATGAGCAGGGGATTGCCGGGTAGGATTATTGCTATATGATGTTACTTGGAGGACTTCAGTTTGTCCCCTCCTACCTGTTGCAAGACAGGTGTCCAGAAGCGTAGTCTTCGTTAAGACTAGCTATCCCCCTCTTATTCTGGCATTCTGCAGTTCAGTCCACTGATATGGCCTTTACACATATATCCATGCATATGTAGTGTAGCTCCTTGCTTGCTAGTACTTTGGATGAGTACTCACGGTTGCCTTGTTCCCCTTTTCCCCTACCTCTACTCGATTGCTGCAACCCAGACGATGGAGCCCAGAGCGAGACGCCACCGTCGATGGCGACTACTACTGGAGGTGCCTACTACTACGTGCAGCCGGCGGCGACCAGGAGTAGCTTAGGAGGATCCCGAGGCAGGAGGCCTGTTCCTCTTTCGATCAGATCCCGGTTTGTGCTAGCCATCTTATGGCACCTTGTTTAACTTATGTCCAGACTCAGATATTGTTGCTTCACGACTTCGTCTATGATCGAGCACTTGTATTCGAGCCCTCGAGGCCCCGGGCTTGTATTATAATGCTTGTATGACTTATTTTATTTGTAGAGTTGTGTTGTGATATCTTCCGTGAGTCCTTGATCTTGATCGTACACATTTGCGTGCATGATTAGTGCACGATTGAATCGGGGCGTCACAAGTTGGTATCGAGCCGACTACTGTGGAATCCCCTTCCACACTCCTTGGCGAAGTCGAGTCTAGACATTGCAAAAACTTTTACTAACTTGGTACATGTGCCTTACGGGCCCACGTCGCCATCGGGTGGTACTAGGATCTTTTACTCCTCGACCTTTACTCTGGGACTCTGAACCCTCTTCTACTCGGGTTAAACGATTTTACTAACTATCACTAGGATCCCGTGACCGCATTCACCCCAAAGTTGGATATAGCCTTAGTTGTTCTTGGAATTGTATTTGAGCAATTTCCACACCTTGTCATTTGACTCCTTTGAAACGTCTTTGTTTTCAGATGGAACCCCACGAGGCAGGTCGTGTGCCACACGACGGCCATTAGTGCCTCGGGATCACCATGTGCTAGCCGAGATGATGACCTATCCGGGTTATCGCTGGCACCCTGAGTACACCGTCTATGAGGAGTACCGGGACTATAACCAGGAGCAGATGCACGCCGCCATCGCCCACCTCTACTCTCGGGAGTACGAGTCCACTCATCTTGTCTGCACACCGCACATGGTGTTGGAGTGACTATCGATATGGCAGTCCACGATGCTGCTTATGCTGCTCGACACGCCTTCGTAGAGTATCGAGAGCTGGACACCTCCCCTTCGTGCACATTGCTATCGCGTCGATGTTGGTGAGGAGGGTTACTACACTGCTGCCTACACCACCGTCACCAGAGAGCCCTTCCACCATCAGAACTTTGTTCTGCATGCTGATGGGCTGGATCGAGCTAACCGAGCTCTTCGCCACGAGTTGTACATCACCCGTCAGCACCTCTACCGTGCTCTGACACTGATGCACCCCTTTGTCCGATCCGGAGAGCTGCCGCGTTCTGCGATCTACCCAGCCAGACCGTGATGCCCCGGGGTGTCGGTTGGCGAGCGTGGGAGGCTACTCTCCCGCGACTTGGTCCCTTTCTCGCCTCCCGGACGCCGGATTCAGCACCGTAGTATCCGCGGCCCCGTGTCACCGGCGTGGAGGACTATCCACCGCCGCACTACCAGCTTTCGGGCTCTGACTACCTCCAGTACCGCGTGGGACTGATGTAGACTTGCTTGTTAGTATGTGATGTATTCACCGCGAGCCTGCGTGCCGTCTATGATGTAGTAGTCTATGTACTGGACTCTATGTATCGAACTCTATGCATGATTCCTTTTGTAAGATATGCCAACTACTATGTAGTTCCCATCATGCTGCTTTCATTATGCATGTTTCATCATGAATGATTCCTGTCTCTTGCTTAATTTCTCAAATGCTGAACTACCCCTGTTATATAATAGCAGGATGGTTAGGCCAGTGTCGTGGTCGTGGTGCCAACTTCCCACCACCGCTTTGAGTACATGGCTGGTATGATCCAACAGCTTGAGATGAATCGCCAGTTCATGGAAAACATGATGGCTCGGTTCCTCGCCCCAATATGAACCAGCAACCAAACGGAACAACTCTGCAGGATTTCATACGCTTTGAACCCCAGCGTGTACCGCAGCTCAACCCAGCCAACCGGATCGGATGGCCCGGCTCCGTGACATCACCTATGAGATGGAGTCTCTGATGTAGCCCCTGCCACTATGTCACCTTTGCTTCCTTCTTCCCGAAGGGACCCGCAGCTCAATGGTGGGACAGCCACAGGCGTACTCTGCCAGTTGGAACAATCATCACCTGGCCAGACTTCCAAGCTGCCTTCCGTGCCGCTTCATCCCTCAAGGGGTCATGGACCGGAAGAAGCGTGAGTTCCGCAACCTCACCCAAGGCAACAAGACTGTTGAAGCCTATCAGCGAGAGTTCTTGGACTTGTCTCGCTATCTTTGAAGAGGATATTGCAAGCGATGCCTTGACAGAGAAGTTCCGTGGCGGCCTTCAAGGCGACATCAAGCTCGCACTTCTGGTGCACGACTTTTGCTGATTTCGCCACCTTGGTGAACAAAGCTATCAATGTCAAAACTGGTCTGCAGGAATACCGAGCTCGAACAGCGCATAACCGTGACACGGGCTCATCTTGAACCCGTCCTCACAGAAGCGCAAGATATGGATTCCCAACAGTATGTACCAGCCGAATGCACCTGCTCCAAGGCAGAACTATGCTGCACCCCGTCTGCCTACAACTAAGCAGCCGAAGCTTCCAGCTCCACCACCCCAAGCTCCTGTTCCCACTCCCAATAATGGCTTGTGCTTCAGGTGCGGACAACCAGGGCACCGTGCTAGAGAATGCAACCAGAACCAGAATCAGCTGGCCCTTCCAGCAACTGGCCGTGGAAACACCCAGCCCCGCAACAACACTGCCAAACCTTATGGTCGAGTTCAGGCCAACCACGTTGATCTGAACGAAGCTCAAGACCAACCTGCTACTGTGATGGGTACACTTCTCGTAAATTCAGTACCAGCATGCGTTTTATTTGATACGGGTGCATCGCATTCATTCATGTCAGAAGATTTTGCATGCTTGCACGACATTAAATGTGAAGACATGAATGCTTCACTATTAGTACACACCCTGCTGGGCCAATGTCGAACCTCCATGATTTGCAACGACGTCCCGTCGAAATCGAAGGATTGGAATTCCTTGTCTCACCCATCGCATCAAGTCTTGTAGCATTGACCTCATTCTCGGGAATGAATTGGTTAAAGGCGACATCGCTTCGATAGTTTGCGCCACTAAGACCGTCCATCTGCTACACCCTTCAGATGAAATAGTCACTTACCAAGCTCATCTGGTGCAAAATGCCGAGGCAAGGCTCTATGCATTGAATGCATTGAACGCCGCACCACTCGAGGGTATTGAAAACATTCCTGTCGTTCGCGACTTCCAGGACGTTTTTCCTGAAGAACTTCCAGGATTCCCCCCTGCTAGAGCTGTCAATTCGTCATCGACTTGAAACCGTGCACCACTCCTATAGCCAAGCGACCCTACAAGATGCCGCCGCATGAACTCCTTGAGCTCAAGGAGGAAATCGACAAATCTCTTCAAAGTGGTTTCATTCGCCCAAGTTGCTCTCCTTGGGGAGCCCTTCTCTCTTTGTCAAGAAGAAGGATGGGACAAACCGATTGGTCCAAGACTACCGTCCCATAAATCAAGCTACCATTCGCAATAAGTATCCTCTTCCTCGGATCAATGATCTTTATGATCAACCTGGCTGGTTCGTCAGTGTTCTCGAAACTCGACTTGAGGTTGGGTTACCACCAGATCCGTGTTCGTGAGGAGGATATCCCCAAGACCGCGTTCGTGACTCGTTATGGTTCATACGAGTACACCGTCATGTCTTTCGGCTTAACCAATGCTCCAGCCACCTTCTCTCGCCTGATGAACTATATATTCATGGATTACCTCGACAAGTTCGTAAGTGGTTTATCCGGACGATATCCTGATATTTTCCAAGAATGAAGAAGAACATCTTTGAACATCTTCGTCTTGTGCTTTGGAAAAGCTACGAGAGCATCAGCTATACGCCAAGTTCTCCAAGTGTGAATTCTGGCTTCCCGAAGTGACCTATCTCGGGCATGTCATCTCTAACGATGGTATTTCCGTCAACCCTGAACGAGTTCAGGCTATTCTCGATTGGACTCCTCCGAAGAACGTTAAGCAAGTCAGAAGTTTTCTCGGTCTCGCCAGCTATTGCCGTTGATTCGTCGAGAACTTCTCCAAGATTGCCAGGCCTCTGACTAACCTGTTGCATAAGGGCGTCAAATTCCAATGGATGATAAGTGTCGTGAAAGTTTCCGGGCACTCAAGGACAAGTTGACTTCTCGCCCGATGCTAGCTCCTCCTCCGATACTAAGAAGGACTTCGTCATTTATCGCGACGCTTCTCGTCAAGGATTAGGCGGTGTCCTAATGCAAGAGCGCCAAAGTGGTTGCTTATGCCTCTCGACAATTGCGCCCTCACGAAGAGAACTACCCAGTTCACGACCTCGAGCTTCTTGCTGTCATTCATGCATCAAGCGATGGCGACATTACCTTCTCGGTAATCGCTACAGATCTTCACTGACCACCAAAGTCTGAAGTATCTGTTTACTCAGCCAGACCTGAACCTCCGTCAACAGAGATGGATGGAGACTGTTGCAGACTTTGATTTGGGTATTTCCTATACGCCAGGCAAGGCTAATGTAATGGCTGATGCCTTGAGCCGCAAGTTCTTCAAGAACCACCTTCGTGTTCACAAGGTTCAGCCTCACTTGTTGAAGAATTCAGAAAGTGAACCTCCATATTGTTCCTCCGTGCACTCGCTCCCCCCTCCTCCGGAGTTCCGCAAGATGAATCTCCGTGTTGTTCCCCGTGGTTCCCTCTATACCTGGCTGTTGAACCCGATCTCGTGGGCACTATAAAGACAATGCGAGGATTTGACTCGAGGTCTACAAGATCAAACAAGACCTCAAAGAAGGAAATCCTCATTCTTCATCATATTCGATGATGGCGCCTTGTACTTCAAAGGCCGCCTAGTGGTGCCGTGTAAGAAGGAAAACCTGAATATGACTCGGAAGGTTATGAAAGAAGCTCATGATACGCCTCTATGTATCCACCACGGAAGTACAAAGATGTATCAAGACATTAAATCGAGATTCCGTGGTCTAATATGAAGCGAGGACATTGCTCGCTATGTTTACGAGTGTGACGCTTGTCAGTCAGATCAAAGCAGAACATCAAAGGCCCGATGGAACTCGCAACCTATCTCTATTCCGGAATGGAAATGGGACCATGTTGAAATGGACTTCACACCGGATTTCCCAAATCGCAGAAAGGTAATGATGCAATTCTTTTCGCCATTGACCGACTCTCTAAAGTTGCACATTTTCTGGCGGTCAAAGAAAGCGATCAAGCTAGCCAGCTTGCAACGCTCTATATGTCCAGAATTGTTTCACTTCACGGTATTCCACTGGTTATCGATTCGACCGTGGCAGCTTATTCACTTCAAGATTACGGGCAAGTTTTCAAGAAGCTATGGGGACTCATTTATCTTTCAAGATCGCATTTCATCCGCAGTCTCAAGGGCAAGTTGAACGTGTCAATCCAAATTCTCAAGACATGCTTCGAAGCTTGTGTTGTTTCCTTCGCAAGAAATGGGAGGAATCTCTCCGTATGCTGAAGTTCTCTTATAATAATAGCTATCAAGCTAGTCTCAAGATGGCCCCTTGAAGTATTATATGGACGAAAGTGCCGAACCCTCTCCGAATCTGGTCGAAATCGGGAACGTCCACTCTTCGGTCCGGATATTATCCAACATGCCGAAGAACAAGTCCGCATTATTCGCGAGAATCTCAAGACTGCTCAGTCTCGTCAAAAGAGTAATTATGACCGACATCACAAAGACATGGTCTATCAACCTGGCGAAAAGGCCTATCTTCGCGTTACACCAATGAAGGGTGCTCACCGCTTCGGGATCAAGGGCAAACTAGCTCCTCGCTATATTGGCCCTTTCACTATTCTGGAAAGGCGTGGAAAAGTGGCCTATCAACTGGAGCTTCCGTCGAACCTTTCTCGTGTTCACGATGTGTTCCACGTGTCCCAACTCCGACGCCGCTTCAAGGACCCAATCCGAGCGATGGACCATGAAGTGCTCAATTACAACAGGACCTCTCCTATAAAGAGCATCCGTCCGCATTCTCGACCAAGCTGAACGCCGCACACGCCGTATAGGCGATCAAGTTCCTCAAAGTCCGATGGTCGAATCACTCTGAAGACGAAGCCACCTGGGAACGCGAGGATCGTCTTCGAGATGAATATCCCGCACTTTTTCCTTCTACCTCCTAAATCTCGGGACGAGATTTCTTGTAGTGGAGGAGATTTGTAACACCCGGATGATTAAGCAACAGTAAACACCCCGGTTACTGTGCCAAACCTCACGTTGAATCGAACCCGGCCTAAAACAATTTCAAAACCAAAGCTAAAAAAATGTTCGGGGGTTGTCTAAAATAGCAAACCTAATTATGGTGGGGTGCACTAATTTTTGTAAAATGTTTTGGCATTTTAATTAAACTAAAAACAGAAAAGAAAAATAATAAAAGAAAAGAAAGACAAAAAAAAGAGAGGGAGGGAAAACCACCTGGCCCAGCCAGCCCCCACCCCACCAGGCCCCTCGCCTCGGCCCATTCCCTTCGGGCCGCCCATCAGCCCGGCCACTTAACCCACCCTTCAAGGCCGAACCCTAGCCGCCCCACTCTGCCCCCACGCCTCCCCGATCCCCTTCGCCGATTCAGATCGGGCGAGGACCCCACACACGCCTCACCTGGCGGCCCCGCCGCCCCCAACCGCCGCCCGGACCCCCTCCTCCTCCTCTACACCACCGCCCGGGCCTCCTCCTCCCCTCTCTGCTTCCATGAGTTAGCGCCCAGCGGATCGGCCCCGCCCTCCCAGCCGGCGCCACGCTCCCCAGCCGCCTACCTCGCCGGTCACCGGTCGCCCTCCACCGAGCCCGGCTCCCCTAGACCCAGCGCACCCACAAGCAGCTTCGCCGATCCACCCCTTCCCCTCTCTTCCCCTGTCGACGACGCCTCGGCCGCCTCGGACGCCACTGCCGCTGCGCCTCCCCACGGCCGCCAAACCCCTTGGCCTTCCCGTTCGGGCATCATACCACTCCGGCCACATACCGGCGTCGTGCCGCCGGGCGCCCGCTCAGCCGGCGCCTCGACTCCATCGCTTCGATAGCCTGGCCGGGCGCTGCCTCAAGGCCCCTGCGGGTTGCTGGCTTCTACAACAGGCTCGCTGTTGCCCTCTCCGCCTCAGCTGCTGCTTGCAACCGCCGTGCTGCCCAGCTTCCGCCACCGGGTGCTCTCCTCCGCCTGGCCAGGGCCAACCGGGTTCGCCTCCAGCGCCTGTCAGCCCCATTCGGGCGCCTCGCCTCATTGCCGCCTCGATCCGGCTAGGGTTCGATGGGTTTATGACGTTGGGGCCCCACGCCTGCATCAAAAAAAAAAGGGATTAAAGGAAAAATAAATAATTAAAATAATAATTAAAATGTTAATTAATTAATTAATTAATTAGAGGATTAATTAACTTAATTAAACCTGATTAATTAAATCTGATTAATTAACCCTAATCACTAATTAACCTAATTAACTAATGTTAATTAACTCTGATTAGGTTAATTAGATACTAGGGAATGACATGCGGGACCCACCTGTCAGGGTTGACTCAGTCAACCCTGCTGATCACGACGTCAAAGATGACATCATGCTGATGTCATAAATGCATTTTCGAAATTAATTAAATAATTAATTAAATTCCGTAAATTAATAAAATCTTTTAAAATCATATCTTTTAATCCGTAATCCGGATTAAAATATTTTCAACATGAAAGTTGCTCAGAACGACGTGACAAATCCGGATACGCAGTCCGTTCGTCCACCACACACCCCTAACCTATCGAACCTGCAAACTTTCCTCTCCGGTTCATCTGTCTGACAGACGTCCGGAACCGGAAAACTTCCGGATGTTTCCCCCTAACCGATACCCCCTCATACCACGTTAGGGCACGCCTAGCATCGCTTCTTGACATGTCATGCATCGATATGCATCTGCTTACTTTGTATTCATTGTTTCTTCCCCTCTTCTCTCCGGTAGACTACGAGACCGACGCAACTGCCGGGCCTCGACTACGGTGTTGGCGACCCCTCTCTCTTGCCAGAGCAACCAGGCAAGCCCCCCCCCCCTTGATCACCAGATATCGCCTACTCTTCTCTACTGCTTGCATTAGAGTAGTATAGCATGTTACTGTTTTCAGATACTCCTATACTGTTGCATAGCCTGTCCTTGTAACTTCACAGTTACCTTACCCGCTATCCTATATGCTTAGTATAGGATGCTAGTACTTTCATCTGTGGCCCTACTTTCTTGTCCGTCTGCCGTGCTATACTATCGGGCCGTGATCACTCGGGAGTTGATCACGGGTATATACTATATACTTATACATGATACATGTGAGACTAAAGTCGGGTCGGCTGATGGAGCACCCGCGAGTGGATCTTGAGGCGGAGCGACAGGGCAGGTTGAGACCGCCTAGGAGAGAGGTGGGCCTGGCCCTGTTCGGCGTTCGCGGTTACTTAACACGCTTAACGAGGTCTTGGTATTTGATCTGGGTTGGCTACGAGCTTATACGCACTAACCATCTACGCGGGAGTAGTTATGGGTATCCCGGCGTCGTGGTATCAGCCGAAGCACTTCAGACGTCAGCGACGGAGCGGCGCGCGCCGGATTGGACTGGAACGCCACTAGGCTAGGTCTGCTCGTCAGCCCACGCGAACGCAAGGTGTGTGCTCAGGGCAATGGGCCTGCACTTCTGGCGCTGCTTAGGTTTAGACCGGCGTGTTGGCCTCTCACAGTGTGCCTAGGTGGGGCTGCGACGTGTTGATCTTCCGCGGCCGGGCATGACCCGAGAAAGTGTGTCCGACCAAATGGGATCAAGCGTCTTTGGGTAAGATGGTGCACCCTGCAGGAAGTTAATCTATTCGAATAGCCGTGATCTTCGGTAACAGATCGACTTGGAGTTGTACCTTGAGCTTATTACAACTAGAACCGGATACTTGATAAAACACACCCTTCCAAGTGCCGTGATACAACCGGTGGTCGCCTCGCTGTGGATATGAGCAGGGGATTGCCGGGTAGGATTATTGCTATATGATGTTACTTGGAGGACTTCAGTTCGTCCTCCCCTACCTGTTGCAAGACCGGTGTCTAGAAGCGTAGTCTTCGTTAAGACTAGCTATCCCCCCTCTTATTCTGGCATTCTGCAGTTCAGTCCACTGATATGGCCTTTACACATATATCCATGCATATGTAGTGTAGCTCCTTGCTTGCGAGTACTTTGGATGAGTACTCACGGTTGCCTTGTTCCCCCCTTTTCCCCTATCTCTACTCGATTGCTGCAACTGCATCGATGGAGCCCAGAGCTGACGCCACCGTCGATGACGACTACTACTCGAGGTGCTTCATTACTACGCAGGCAGCCCGACGATTTACCGTGAGTAGCTTAGGAGGATCCCGTGCAGGAGGCCTGTTCCTCTTCGATCTCAGTATCCCGGTTTGTGCTAGCCATCTTATGGCACCTTGTTTAACTTATGTCTGTACTCAGATATTGTTGCTTCCACTGACTTCGCTCTATGATCGAGCACTTGTATTCGAGCCCTCGAGGCCCCTGGCTTGTATTATAATGCTTGTATGACTTATTTTATTTGTAGAGTTGTGTTGTGATATCTTCCCGTGAGTCCTTGATCTTGATCGTACACATTTGCGTGCATGATTAGTGTACGATTGAATCGGGGGAGTCACACTGCGGTAAAGTAAAACATGTAAAATTGATACAAATGCATGAACGAAGCACCACCACTAAGCATCAGTGGCTGCTAAGAATGCGGGAAGGACTACTACAATGTTGAAAAGAATATAGTGAGTAGTGTTACCTAGTTCCATCTGCTGATGCCAGTAAGCGCTCCCTAGCTGTGAAGGAGGTGGTTGATGCCAGGAAGAGCTCCCTGGCTGTGAAGGAGGTGGCTGATGCCAGGAAGAGCTCCCGGCTGTGAAGCAGGTGGTCGATGTCGAAGAGCTCCCGGCTGTGAAGGATGAGGTTCTGCACGGTGCACAGAGGGTCGTGGGTTCAATGCCGCATGAGGGTCGTGGTTCAATGCCGTCTGACAGGGGACGTGGTGGACGATGTCTTTGGAGGAGGAAGTGCAACATCCAAGACCGCCTACACGTAATAGCCGTGTGTAAATCCCGCGTAGCTTGTCATCAAGACACCTCAACCATGAGATGCTCTCTCGTGGTGGGATATTTTCTCCCCTCTGAAAGCGATGCATTAAGGCAGAAACCTCCTCTCGCGCCTGTATTGTCAAGTCACCCTGTACACAAAGAGTTAATCAATTATATCCTCGTTGTATAATATACACCATGAATAGATAACCTAGCGAATATGTCCAGTTTAACAAAATACTTAACATATGAGAATCTAGGCACGTATCGCGTGGTGTCTGCTTCCCACAACAGAGGCAGTTGGGTACATATCGCTGGTGAGAGGGGCTTCGATCTGATCAGGAGCAGCTGATGGAACCAAGTAGATCCTCATTGTATGCTGATAACGCTGCAGATACAACCCAAACATTTCCCATTTAAAGGCCCGAATCTCACCCCATATATTTGTCGGCGCGGTAGTCCATTCGTCAACGTAAGGGGTAATGGTCTTAAGCCAATAAGCCATGGACTTGTTTCCTCCTAGGCGACTTTCCCTGAGATTGACATGCGCGATACATGATTAGGTATATTCTCAATGCAGAGTCGACAACTAAAATAGTATTAGTACTTACTTGTGCACGTGTTCGCAAGTGTGGAAAATCTGGAATCTCAGGCTCTTGATATAGACCGAACTGTCTCATCACCCTATGAAGAGCCATCTCCTCAACCGTCACGTCGAACACCAACTTGGCCTTGGTCATCCAATAGTGCCGATCTCTAGTGCACAATCCAGAAATCCCAACTGGGCACCTCAATGATACAGCCTGGTAGTATGGCTCCCAGATAACTTGATCCTCATGCAAACTATCAAATCAAGGCCATGAAGGACGGGTAGCATCCCCTAACCTGGCGTAAAGCATCTCTGTGCATGACAACAAATAAGCATTAGTAATACTATTGAATGTCAAGAAATAATTGAATTAATTGTTACTTAATAAGAAAGTACCTCTCGTCGTGCCCAAACAGATCCCATAGTAGGCAAGTCGCCGATAGCAGGCACATAAGCCCCAGCTAAGTCCTCCAAACCAAAAGGTTTATCAACGTAGACATAGGGTCGTCCAACAGGGAATCTCTCGTATCACCAGAGCTGCAACAACAATGGACATCCAACAATACTAGATTTTCTAGACTTCAACAAGCAAGCTTTGCACAGGCCTCTGTATGTAGCCGCTAACACAGCAGAACCAAAACTCATCTGCAGAATAGGCAATGTGCGTCAGCTATCTCTCGTGCAATACCGATGACTCGTGCATCGACAGTGGTCACGTGGTTCTCTGTAAACATCGTCTTGCCAAACAGCCAAAGAATATATGCCTCTAGGGACCGGTCAATCTGTGCCTCCGACAACTGAACATGGGGATATCCTAACGAGGCAATCTACATAAAAACATAATGATTGTATGAACATCGGGCAACTAAAAAAACATTTGTTTAAGTGGTCGTGAAGGTTACCTAAAACAGGCCCAACCATCTAAAAAGAGGTCCGTGAGGATCGTTGTCTACGGCCCTAGCAGTCGGCACCGCAGCCAAAAAACGGGTCTGCATCGCTGCTTACCAACCAGATTCTGCCTCTAAGGGACCTATGGCAGCACCGGCCAGAGGTAATCCCAACAAGTAAGACACATCCTGTAAAGTAGGCGCCATCTCTCCCCAGGGAAAGTGAAACGTATGTGTCTCTGGTCTCCATCTATCTACTAAGCAGGTAAGGAGTGACTTGTCGTAAGAGAAACATTTAACTTGCCTCTTATGTAACTGCAATGGTTCACCTGCCTCATCTAAGTCCGCAACCCACTCATCCAATGTACCCTCAACCAGCCGTGCCAAGGGTAGAAGTCCAGCCCAAATTAACCTACAAAATAAAGAGATTGTTAGCGGCTATGAAAAGTATGTCAAACATAGTAAGTCATTATATGGATTCCATTATATGCACACATACCTATCAACCCATGAATTGTGTATCATCCAGTTAGTCTTTGGGGTACGAGTGACCAACACGTCTAAGTGGTTGCTCGCTTCCATAAGGGCGCCCCGGTGCTTTCTATCGATGTTACCATTAAGCAACGGATACGAAGACATATCTGCAATTCAAACAACAAATCTTAGGTGCAAATAAAACATAGTACAACAATATTACAAACTAAAAATAGTCCTGACAAATTATAAATTAAAACATAGTCCTCACATATTACAAAATAAACCATAGTAAGGCATATTACAAATTAAAACATAGTCCTCACATATTACAAATTAAAACATAGTCCTCACATATTACAAACTAAAAAATAGTCCTGACATATTATAAATTAAAATATAGTCCTGACATATTACATATTAAAACACAGTACAGCACATTATATAGCTTCTGAGTTATTTCTTCCTCGACCGCCCCTTCGGCCTCGACCGCCATTTAATTATCGCCCGCCTCTTGCTCCTGTTGTCGCAATCGTCGATGTGGAAGCACTCGTCGATGTGGAAGCACCATCTTTGTTCAGGTCGGGACAATATTTCATCCTATGCCCATAAGCCGCGCATAACAAACATTGTCTGGTTGCTCCACCAGCTTCAGATTGGTCCATGTCGTTTCGGATGCGACGGGCCTTTTGTCTGCCCCTACTTGTTCACCGAAGGTCTAGACGCGGGATGAATACTCTATCACCGTCATTTACCTTGTTGAAATTGCCGGCGACTCTAAACCCTGTCATCTCACCTGTCCATGTGTTGAGCACTGCCTCTTTTAAATAGTATGGGGACACGAAAGAGATAGCATCCAACTTAATCTGGCCACATGCAGCCAACACATGAGAGCAAGGTAGGTGCAACAACTTCGGTTTGTTGCATGTACACTCACACGTTGGATAAAATTCCGTTCCAATTTTTACCTCGTGTGTCTTCACCTCATGTCCAGAACCAAAACCATTGGTAGGAAGCTGAACCTCATACCTCCTTTCTTGATTCCCTATGAGTCTGACAGTGTGCTTCTTTGCTTTGTCTATCTTCTTTGCCATGTATTCCATGACACGGCTACAATAAGATGTGTTGGGATTATCTTCAATATGCTTCTTTGCTAACTCGTTCCTTTCTCTAAAATATCTCAAAGTGCCATGGAATACAGCCTCCACAATAGCTGTGAGTGGCAATGCTCTATTCCCTCTCAAAGACAAAGTTATACACCTCTGCAAGATTGGTTGTCGTGGCCATACCTAGCTCCATGGGTGTCATGCAGCAAAGACCAATTCACTGGAGGCTCTTTCTCTATCCACTCGTAAAAATTCTTTATTGCCCTTCCCTTCTTTCTCGTAGTATTAGGAGGGTCAATTGCACGGCAAGTCACAAAGACCTACTGGCTCCTCTAGCTCCGCGATGAGTGCTGCTAATTTAACCTGATCTTCTTCCATTTTCTTCCTCGCACGGACCTGCTTCTTAGTAAACTCATCTAGTTTTGACCAAATAAATCCGTATTTGCGTTGCTGGCTCTGCTTGCATAATTTTTTGAACAAGTTCATCAACCGCTTGTTCTTGAACTATGAGAAAAAATTAGCCCCAAGATGGTGCATGCACCATCGGCTCTGCAAGTCCCTCCAAGGTGTTGGTTCGTCAACTGTTGGATGACGTAGTGTCTTCACGACCTTCAATATACCAGCATGTCTGTCATGAATGACACACACATTTGCTCGGTCCTTCACGATGGCAATTTTCACTTGCCGGAAGAACCATACCCAGCTGGCAAAGTTCTCACCCTCCACAAATGCCATGGCAAGTGGGATGATTTGATTGTTCCCGTCCACACCAATAGCAGTCAGGATTTGCCCTCTATACTGACCGGTCAGGAATGTACCATCCAAAAACATAACAGGAGGACAATGCTGGAAAGCTTCGATGCACATAGAGAAAGAGAAGAACACTCGTTTCAACACCTTGAAATCTGGTATACTCAAAGAACCTCATGTGTTGTACCTTCACATAAGTGCTGGGATTCCTCTCCTTGAGCAGCCAAGGAGACGAACAACATTATCAAATGAGTCAAGAACGTCCCAAACCTTTCCTCCATAGCCTTCTCGCTTAGCCCTCCAAGCCTTCCCATAAGGAATGACATAATTCCATCTCCGACCTTCATCATTGTCTGGATGTGTTGTGCTTCCATATCTTTCTTCTTTACTATCTCAGTATACATGAGTTGCGCTACGAGAGTTGAAGTCAGATTCGGATGCTTCACCAGCAGGTTCTTCCTCACACAATTATGTGGGACGACATTGGTGACAACCCAGTGGATGTCATACTTCGGCACGCGTCTGCACCTTCTCGTGACAACCTATTTCCAACACATTTCACGGTATAGTTTGTCTGACTTGATATGTGTGTCCGAAAAACCCTCTCACAGCATAATACATAGCCCACTTTATCACCGCATACTTCAGTTTTTTCTTTGTATCAAACATAGCCCCTATCTGTACTTGGTTCAGATTATACTGCCATGGAGTCTCATGGCCATCATTGACCGTAAGGCCGGTGGATATTTCCTGATCCCATGAAGAAGGAATTGGTACCTCCACTTCATCCTCTGAATTTTCAGAATCCAGTTCCTCCGCCAATCCATCCTCGTCCTCTTCCTCCATCACCCTCTGCATTTCATCCCCTTCCTCATCCCCATCAGCAAAACCAGAACCAGCTAATATTATCAGCTGGCTACTTTGCCCAGTATCAGGACCACAAACATTGTGTGGCACGTACTCCAACTCTTTGTCGGGTTGGCTAGCATCCACATCTTCTGGTTGTGACCCGGATAAAACAATCTCGTTAGCCACTTCACTGCCTTGGCCGGGTTCATACCCCCTGTGGAGTTCTACGGTATTCTTCTCCTTCGGCACAGGTTGCACAAGTGCATATGGGTGGATACTTCGGTCTCGGCAGCGCCTTAACAGGGACAACCAATGCTGGCTCCTATCTACCGGCATCAACTCCCACTTGACATTTTTACAGGATTTGGTCCACAATGCCTGAATCGACGGAACATACTTCGATCCGCATCAAACTAGTGGTCAACCAGTACTTCAACTGTCTAATGTCCAGTCTGTCCGGGTCTGCTAATGTCATGAGGCCATTTTTAAACTTGCTAAGATCAACCCCCAACTCATTATATCGAACATTACCAGCGCCGTAGTAAACAGTTAGATTTACTGATTCAGACATTTTCACCTGTCAGACAATGTCATCTTCTCATTGATCACAACGAACACTAATATTACCCGCTACATGAACTATGCGCTAAAATGCCTCCACAAATATATTAACACTAAAATTCACAATATGACCTATATAAACTAAGTAAACTATGCAATTTAGATAAAATCAATTTGTGACGACATGGTTATACCTTCGAAGCGTGTGTCCCTAGCTTCTTGCTCCTCTCTTCGACTCAGCGGCACCCGCCACCTCGCAGAGTACTTGCACCACCGGAAAACGACACCGCCGCCCCCTCGACGACCGGAGGTTCAACTCCTGTCACCCCCAAGCCGCACCTCGTCACTACCAAGTTGCTGCTCCTCGTCACCACCACCTACTGCCCATCCCCACATCCTCCTCCCCACCATGGCTCCTCCTCCCCACCATGGTTACTCCTCCCCAAACACATCAAAAACTATCCCATAGCAAAAAAAACACCGTAGGTCGTCGGAGTTTGCTACGATCTATCGATTTTGTGGCTTGGATGTGAAAATGGGTGGCTAATGGAGGAGATCGAAGTGGGGTGGCGAGCTACAGAGAAGAACGAGAGAGAGAAAGCAGAGAAACAATAACAGCAGGAAAGAAGAACACGGGCGCTCGGCTGGCTGCTTATCCAGCCTTTTCGGCCGACTGGTGGCCGAAGTACTCTTCGGCCTGCGATTGGCCAAAAACAGCCCACTTCGGCCTGGGCTTGGCCGAAAAGGCCTACTTCGGTGATCTGCTGGCCGAAGTTACTATTTTCGGCCGGGCCCGCACCGACGACGAGTCTTCGGCCCAGAGGAGCCCATCTTTGGTCAATGGCGGGCCGATGAGCACGTTTTCGGCCAACACCTGGCTGAAAAGTCCCTTTTCGGCCTAAGCTGGGCCGACAGGGTCACACTTTTGATTATTTTCCATTCTCTCCAATAGTTTCCGAGTTTGCTTCAAATAACGTGATAGTTTTCCGTATAACTATCCCTCAACATGCAACAAAGAGTCACTCCAAAGCCACTAATAGAGGAGAACAAACGAAGAGATTATGGTAGGGTATGAAACCACCTCAAAGTTATCCTTTTTGATCTATCTATTCAAGAGTCCGTAGTAAAATAACATGAAGCTATTCTTTCCGTTCGATCTATCATAGAGTTCATACTAGAATAACACCTTAAGACACAAATCAACCAAAACCCCAATGTCACCTAGATACTCCATTGTCACCTCAAGTATCCGTGGGCATGATTATACGATATGCATCACACAATCTCAGATTTATCTATTCAACCAACACAAAGTACTTCAAAGAGTGCCCCAAAGTTTCTACCGGAGAGTCAAGACGAAAACGTAAAGCAACCCCTATGCATAGATTCCCAAGGTCACGGAACCCGCAAGTTGATCACCAAAACATACATCAAGTTGATCACGTGAATAGCCCATTGTGACCACAGATAAGCACGACAAGACATACATCAAGTGTTCTCAAATCCTTAAAGACTCAATCCGATAAGATAACTTCAAAGGGAAAACTCTATCCATTACAAGAGAGTAGAGAGGGAGGAGCATCATAAGATCCAACTATAATCAAGATCGTATCACCTCAAGAACACGAGAGAGAGAGAGAGAGAGAGAGAGAGATCAAACACATAGCTACTGGTACATACCCTCAGCCCCGAGGGTGAACTACTCCCTCCTCGTCATGGAGAGCGCCGGATGATGAAGATGGCCTCGGTGAGGATCCCCCCTCCGGTGGTGGTGAACAGGTCCCGATTGGTTTTTGGTGGCTACAGAGGCTTGCGGCGGCGGAACTCCCGATCTATTGTTCTCCTCGAAAGAAGTCGGTCAGGGGACGCTCGAGGGGCCCACGAGATAGGGGGAGCACCCAGTAGGGGGGGGGGGCACCCCCCACCCTCGTGGCCACCTGATACGTCTCCAACGTATCTATAATTTTTGATTGTTTCATGCTATTATATTACCTGTTTTGGATGTCTATGGGCTTTATTTTACACATTTATATCATTTTTGGGACTAACCTACTAACCGGAGGCCCAGCCCGTATTGCTGTTTTTTTGCCTATTTCAGTATTTCGAAGAAAAGGAATATCAAACGGAGTCCAAACGGAATGAAACATTCGGGAGCGTGATTTTTGGAACGAACGTGATCCAAAGAACTTGGACTGCAAGTCAAGAAGCAGCCGAGGCCTCCACAAGAGTGGGGGGCGCGCCCCCCTATCTTGTGGGCCCCTCGGGCGGCCACCGACGTACTTCTTCCTCCTATATAAGCCTACATACCCCGAAAACATCCAGGGAGCCACCGAAGAAATATTTCCACCACCGTGAACCTCCTCAGATCCATGAGATCCCATCTTGGAGCCGCCGCTGCTCGCCAGAGGGGAATCCACCATCGAGGGCTTCTACATCAACACCATAGCCCTTCCGATGAGTTGTGAGTAGTTTATCACAAACCTTCGGGTCCATAGTTATTAGCTAGTTGGCTTCTTCTCTCTTTTTGGATCTCAATACAATGTTCTCCCCCTCTCTTGTGGAGATCTATTCGATGTAATCTCTTTTGCGGTGTGTTTGTCGAGATCCGATGAATTGTCGGTTTATGATCAAGTTTATCTATGAATAATATTTGAATCTTCTCTGAATTCTTTTATGTATGACTGAGTTATCTTTGCAAGTCTCTTCGAATTATCGGTTTGGTTTGGCCTACTAGATTGATCTTTCTTGCCATGGGTGAAGTGCTTAGCTTTGGGTTCAATCTTGCGGTGTTCTTACCAAAGTGATGTAAAGGGTTGAAAGACACGTATTGTATTGTTGCCATCGAGGATAAAAAGATGGGGTTTATATCATATTGCTTGAGTTTATCCCTCTACATCATGACATCTTTCTTAATGTGTTACTCTGTTCTTATCAACTTAATACTCTAGATGTGTGGAGTAATAGTAGTATATGCAGGCAGGAGTCGGTATACTTATTGCGGACGTGATTTCTATATACATGATCATGCCTAGATAACGTCATAATTATTCGCTTTTCTATCAATTGCTCAACAGTAATTTGTTCACCCACCGTAATACTTATGCTATCTTGAGAGAAGCCTCTAGTGAAACCTATGGCCCCCGGGTCTATCCTTTATCATATAAGCTTTCAATCTACTTTTATTTGCATCTTTATTTTCTGCACCTATATTATAAAATACCAAAAATATATTTATCTTATCATATTATCTCTATCGGATCTCACTTTCGCAAGTGGCCGTGAAGGATTGACAACCCCTTTATCGCATTGGTTGCGAGTTCTTTCTTTGTTTGTGTAGGTTCATGGGACTTGTTGAGAGCCTCCTACTAGATTGATACCTTGGTTCTCAAAAACTGAGGGAAATACTTACGCTACTATGCTGCATCACCCTTTCCTCTTCAAGGAAAACCAACGCAAGCTCAAGACGTAGCAAGAAGGATTTCTAGCGCCGTTGCCGGGGAGGTCTTCGCTCAAGTCAAGACATACCAAGTACCCATCACAAACTCATCTCCCTCACATTTACATTATTTGCCATTTGCCTCTCGTTTTCCTCTCCCCCACTTCACCCTTGCCGTTTTATCTGCCCTTCTTTTGTTCGTCTTTTTTGCTTTGATGTCTTACTTGGCTCGTTTGCTCGTTTGGTTGGAATAGTTGTTTATTTAATGCTAAACAGAGAACTTAAGATCTATGGATCCTCATCCGCTTGCTAATCTTTTTAAGAGATCCAATTATGATGAACCAATTGCTAGTGAGTTTTGTGCACTAGATTATCTTTATGAAGCTTTGCTAAAAATTTGTGAATCTGAAAATTATGATGATGAAATTTATGAAGAGATTCACGATAACTCCTTGAATAAAATGCATGATTGCAATGATTTTACTATAAATTCTCTTGATGTCAATTGTGCTAATAATATGAAAAACCCTAAGCTTGGGGATGCTAGTTTTGCTATCTCTACTACTTGTTTCAATGATCATGATTGTGGTGATTCTTCTTATGATCTTGAAAATTTATTTAACCCCCATGATGAATATGAGATTGATAATAGTGTTTGCAATATTACTGAAAGTGGGTTTGGAAGAGTGTCAACTTTAGATCCCGCATATTTGTAGTATGTTCAATCTTATGATATTTTTGATAAAAGTGGGTTTGGAGAGGTCATGACTTTAGTTAATGTTAATCCCACTATCTTGGAAGAGTGTCAACTTTGCATGCATGTGGATCGTGTTGAGAATATGTTATGTGATAGCTATTTTGTTGAATTTTCCTACGACCCTACATGTAATTATTATGAGAGAGGAAAATATTGTCGTAGAAATTTTTATCTTACTAAATTACCTCTCGTCATGTTGAGATTGCTATCGTCTCTTTCTTCTTCCTTGCATATGCTAGTTTTTGCTTTCCTTAATAATTTGTTTGCTTACAAGATGCCTACGCATAGGAAGTATGTTAGACTTAGATGTGTTTTTTTACATGCTACATGATGCTCTCTTTATGCTTCAATTCTTGTCTTTCATGTGAGCATCATTGAAATCTCAATGCCTAGCTAGGGGCGTTAAACGATAGCGCTAGTTGGGAGGCAACCCAATTTCCTTTATATTCCTTGTTTTTGCTCCTGTTTAGTAATAAATTTTGTTTCTACTTTCTGTTTAGATGTGTTTTCATGTCTTATTTAGTGTTTGTGCCAAGTAGAACCTATAGGATAACCTATGATATGAGTTGATTTGATTCTGCTGAAAAACAGAAACTTTGCGATCACGAGAAAAAATTCAATAAATCACAGGAACGAGCTTTTGCATTGATTGTTTTTTCTTATGTTCAATAAAAAAAAATTTTAGGACTTCCTATTTTGGTAGGATTTTTAAGGTTCCAGAAGTTTGCGTTAGCTACAGATTTCTACAGACTGTTCTGTTTTTGATAGATTCTGTTTTTCGTGTGTTATTTGCTTATTTTGATGCATCTATGGCTAGTATGTAAGGGTATGAACCATAGAGAACTTGGAATACAGTAGGTTTAACACCAATATAAATAAAGAAAGAGTTAATTACAGTACCTTATGTGGTGGTTTTGTTTTCTTTCACTAACGGAGCTTACGAGATTTCCTGTTGAGTTTTGTGTTGTGAAGTTTTCAAGTTTTGAGTAAAGATTTGATGGACTATGGAATAAAGGGTGGCAAAAGCCTAAGCTTGGGGATGCCCAAGGAACCCCAAGATATTCAATAATAGACAAAAGCCTAAGCTTGGGGATGCCCCCGGAAGGCATCCCCTCTTTCGTCTTCGTTCATTGGTAATTTTACTTGGAGCTATATTTTAATTCGCTACATGATATGTGTTTTGCTTGGAGCGTCGTGTATTATTTTAGTCTTTGCTTTTTAGTTTACCACAATCATCCTTGCTGTAACACACCTTTTGGGAGAAGCCTACTTGATTGAAATTTATTAGAATACTCTATGTGCTTCACGTATATCTTTTGAGCTAGATAGTTTTTGCTCTAGTGCTTCACTTATATCTTTTAGAGCACGGTGGTGGATTAATTTTGAAGAAAATTTTGATCTCTCATGCTTCACTTATATTATTTTGAGAGTCTTTTATAACAGCATGGTATTTGCTATGGTTATAAATTGGTCCTAGAATGATGAGCATCCAAGTTGGGTATAATAAAAACTATCATAGGAAGTGAATTGAATGCTATGATCAACTTGATACTTGATAATTGTTTTGAGATAGGGAGGTAGTGATATTAAAGTCATGCTAGTTTGGTGATTATGAATTTAAAGAATGCTTATGTTGAAGTTTGCAAGTCCCGTAGCATGCACGTATGGTTAAAGTTGCGTAACAAATTTGAAGCATGAAGTGTACCTGGCTTGTGCATCCTTATGAGTGGCGGTCGGGGACGAGCGATGGTCTTTTTCCTACCAATCTATCCCCTAGGAGCATGCACGTAGTGCTTGGTTTTGATGACTTCTAAATTTTTGCAATAAGTATATGAGTTCTTTTGACTAATGTTGAGTCCATGGATTATAATGACTTTTACCTTTCCACCATTGCTAGCCTCTTCGGTAACCGTGCATTGCCCTTTCTCACCTTGAGAGTTGGTGCAAACTTCACGGTGCATCCAAACCCCGTGATATGATACGCCTATCACACATAAACCCCTTATATCTTCCTCAAAACAGCCACCATACCTACCTATTTATGGCATTTCCATAGCCATTCCGAGATATATTGCCATGCAACTTTCCACCGTCTCCGCTCATCATCATCATGACATACATTACTTTTGTCATATTGCCATTGCATGATCATGTAGTTGACATCAGATTTGTGGAAAAGCCACCATGCATAATTTTCATACATGTCACTCTTGATTCATTGCACCATCCCGGTACATCGCCGGAGGCATTCATATAGAGTCATATGTTGTTCTAGTTTCGAGTTGTAATTCATGTGTTGTAATCAATGAAAGTGTGGTGATCATCATTATTAGAGCATTGCCCAAAAAGGAAAAAAAAAAGGCCAAAAAGAAAAAAGAAAGGCCAAAAGAAAAGAAAAAAAGGAAAAAAGAAAAGAAAAAATAAAAATAAAATAAAAGGGGCAATGCTACTCTCTCTTTTTCCACACTTGTGCTTCAATGTAGCACCTTGTTCTTCATGTAATGAGTCTCATATATAACGTGCTTCAAAGTAGCACCATGTTTTCATGTAGAGAGTCTCATGTGTTGTCACTTTCATATACTAGTGGGAATTTTTCATTATAGAACTTGGCTTGTATATTCCTACGATGGGCTTCCTCAAATTCCCTAGGTCTTCGTGAGCAAGCAAGTTGGATGCACACCCACTAGTTTTGTTTTGTTGAGCTTTCATTCATTTATAGCTCTAGTGCATCCGTTGCATGGCAATCCCTACTCCTCATGTTGACATCAATTGATGGGCATTCCCATAGCCCGTAGATTATCCTCGTCAATGTGAGACTTTCTCCTTATTTTGTCTTCTCCACACAATCCCCAATCATTATTCTATTCCACCCATAGTGCTATATCCATGGCTCACGCCATGTATTGGCGTGAAGGTTCAAAAAGTTTGAGATTATTTAAGCTAATAAACAATTGCTTGGCTTGTCATCGGGGGTATAGAAGTTGGGAACATCTTTGTGTGATGAAAATGAAGCATAGCCTAACTATATGATTTTGTAGGGATGAACTTTCTTTAGCCATGTTATTTTGAGAAGACATGATTGCTTTTATTAGTATGCTTGAAGTATTGCTATTTCTTTTGTCAAATTGAACTTTTATTTTGAATCACTTGGATCTGAACATTCAAGCCACACTAAAGAGAAATTACATTGATAATTATGCTAGGAAGCATTCCACATCAAAAATTCAGTTTTTATCATTTACCTACTCGAGGATGAGCAGGAATTAAGCTTGGGAATGCTTGATACATCTCCAACGTATCTATAATTTTTGATTGTTTCATGCTATTATATTACCTGTTTTGGATGTCTATGGGCTTTATTTTACACATTTATATCATTTTTGGGACTAACCTACTAACCAGAGGCCCAACTCAGATTGCTATTTTTGCCTATTTCAAAGTATTTCGAAGAAAAGGAATATCAAACGGAGTCCAAACGGAATGAAACCTTCGGAGCGTGATTTTTGGAACGAACATGATCCAGAGAACTTGGAGTGCAAGTCAAGAAGCAGTCAAGGCCTCCACGAGAGTGGGGGGGGCGCCCACCCCTATAGGGCACGCCTCCTGTCTCGTTGGCCCCTCGGGCGGCCACCGACGCATTTCTTGCTCCTATATAAGCCTCACATATCCCGAAACATCCAGAGCCACCGAAGAAATATGTCCACCACCATAACCTCCTCAGATCCGCGAGATCCCATCTTGGAGCTGCCGGGCCGTTTCTCGCCAGAGGGGGAATCCACCACGGAGGGCTTCTACATCAACACCATAGCCCTTCCGATGAGTTGTGAGTAGTTTATCACAGTCCTTCGGGTCCATGGTTATTAGCTAGTTGGCTTCTTCTCTCTTTTTGGATCTCAATACAATGTTCTCCCCCTCTCTTGTGGAGATCTGTTCGATGTAATCTCTTTTTGCGGTGTGTTTGTCGAGATCCGATGAATTGTGGGTTTATGATCAAGTTTATCTGTGAATAATATTTGAATCTTCTCTGAATTCTTTTATGTATGATTGAGTTATCTTTGCAAGTCTCTTCGAATTATCGGTTTGGTTTGGCCTACTAGATTGATCTTTCTTGCCATGGAAGAAGTGCTTAGCTTTGGGTTCAATCTTGCAAAGTTGTTCTTACCCAAAGGATGTAAAGGGTTGCAAGACACGTATTGTATTGTTGCCATCAAGGATAAAAAGATGGGGTTTATATCATATTGCTTGAGTTTATCCCTCTACATCATGTCATCTTTCTTAATGCGTTACTCTGTTCTTATGAACTTAATACTCTAAATGCATGGTGGATAGCGGTCGATGTTTGGAGTAATAGTAGTAGATGCAGGCAGGAGTCGGTCTACTTGTTGCGGACGTGATGCCTATATACATGATCATGTCTAGATAAAGTCATAATTATTCGCTTTTCTATCAATTGCTTGAGAGTAATTTGTTCACCCACCGTAATACTTATGCTATCTTGAGAGAAGCCTCTAGTGGAACCTATGGCCCCCGGATCTATCCTTTATCATATAAGCTTTCAATCTACTTTTATTTGCATCTTTATTTTCTGCACCTATATTATAAAATACCAAAAATATATTTATTTTATCATATTATCTCTATCAGATCTCACTTTCGCAAGTGGCCGTGAAGGGATTGACAACCCTTTATCGCGTTGGTTGCGAGTTCTTTGTTTGTTTGTGTAGGTTCGTGGGACTTTTTGAGGAGCCTCCTACTGGATTGATACCTTGGTTCTCAAAAACTGAGTGAAATACTTACGCTACTGTGCTGCATCACCCTTTCCTCTTCAAGGAAAACCAACGCAAGCTCAAGACGTAGCACCACCTCGAAGCTTACTTGACTTCAACTCCAAGTCTCCTGGATCACGTTGGTTCCAAAAATCACGCTCCCGAAGGTTTCATTCCGTTTGGACTCCGTTTGATATTCCTTTTCTTCGAAACACTGAAATAGGCAAGAAAACAGCAATATGGGCTGGGCCTCCGGTTAATAGGTTAGTCCCAAAACTAATATACAAGTGTATAATAAAGCCCGTAAACATCCAAAACAGATAATATAATAGCATGAATGCTTCATAAATTATAGATACGTTGGAGACGTATCACAGATCCCCGCAGCTAGGATTTACAAACTCCCAACCGCGAGGATGTATACCCTCATCCGCCCCATGGACAACCCTCCATGAGGCGGTTGGACAGTCCCTCGGACGGTGTCGCGGACAGCCCTCCGGGAGGACCCTCACAACTCGGACAGCCCTTCGGGAGGCACTCTCAAAACATCCCCTTGGGCAAAATCATCGAAACTACGACCTCTCTACGGGGTTGCACACATACGGTGTCACACATAAAAGGGCATAAAGGGCATAAAGGGCATAAAGGGATGACAAGTGGAGCTCCATGGAGGAGTTGCACATTTGAATGTCCCACCTTCATGGGGCCCCCCCAAAGGGGGTTCCTTGATCCCCAAGTCCTTCTAGAAGCCTTTTGGGAAAAGCCCTAAAAGGTGGATTTCCATAAAAATATCAAAAAACCACTTTCACTATTCATGACGACATTTTTCAGCGTCCATTCGAACTGAAAATATTTATGTGTCCTTAGAACATTTCTAGTACCCACTAAAATAATTTTCATCGCGTTCCGAAACAATTCTGATTTAGTGATTTTCATGTGCGAAAAGCATCTGAAGTGGCTCCGGCAGCTCCGGAACATTTCCGATTTTTATCCCGGAAAATTCCCAAAAGTTTCCAGAATGATTCTTGCACCCTCCAAGAATTATCACGCATGTGCCGAAACCAATTTTACTTAATAGTATATCCCGAAACAACTTTTCGGCTTCACCGAAACTCATCCGATGACCTCTCTCTGCGAACTTTTCCGCTGTCTGAAACTTTTCTGGTGATTTTCTCTCAGACTCCCTGTCTAGTATTCAGCAGATAGGTGACCCTTAAGCGTGTGACCCTATAGGTTTGGTGAAGTATAGACATGACCGGAACACTTTCTGATCAATGATCAACATCGGAGCCGTGGACACCCATATTGACCCCTATACCCACACGAATGAATATCCGGGTGAACCTCCAGTTGTCGTGTGCTATTCCTGTTGCTTCACGATATGTTACAAATACCCGAGGTGAGACATGTTGGCAAGCCGTCGTAATAGCCACCCATTTACGGATGATGTTTAACAAACCCCAAAGTTCATGAACCAAGCATGAAGAAACTCGATACTCTCATGGTCTAAGGAATCATACAAACGTTAACCATATTTGTGTCATTAATCATTAACTTGTGACGAATGTATCTCATAGCATAACATCAATCGGGTCGATTCAACACAAGTGTTCTCCTAACATTGTGCCCTCAAGGTTGCCGGCATAGTCATGCCCATGATCAGAAAAACAGAACCATCATGCAACACTTGCCTAGTCTTAGAGGCGAGACTAGGAATACATTTTACCGTTTACTTCTCCACAGGTGCATATGAGTCTTCCTCCCAGCCTCGTGTTATTGGAGACTCGAGAATCATAGCAGTTATAGCATGAAACATAAACATAATTATGAACAAGGAGATAATTAATAACATTTATTATTGCCTCTAGGGCATATCTCCTACAGGCAGGAGAAGGCGTGGTTGGTCACCGGATCCAAATCCTTGAGAATAGCACCCTGCGGACGGATACGTAGTTCAGATCAGTCACGAACGGAGCTAGATGAGGACATGGGTGGACAGATGTGCACCCATTATTTCTTTTCAAAATAAGTATATAGGTAGATCGTTAAACCGTATGGTTTAAAAAGTATTTTGTTAAATTTGTACATTGTTTATCCCTCACATATGGTTTATCAAATATATTGTCAAATTTGTACATGGGTGCTCCAAAAACAAGTATATTATACTCTAGAATTTTCTATAAATATATTTTTCTAATCATATAATAGAATCGCTATTACAATATTTGTGAAACCATATGTTTTAGAGATATTTAACATACATATGTATGACCTACATAAATTATACAAGTATGAATTTTTTTGTTACGAAACAGAAATTAAATTAAGCACAACACATAAGTATTTTTCAATAATGTACATCACAACATATAACAAATAATTAAATAATATTGTCAAATATGCAAAATAAGCAATGAAAAATATTTACTTCTTCCCATAAAAATGCATCTTAACACAATAGTATATTAAGTATAAAATTTTAATATAAAATATGTATATATCAAGAGGAGCGGGGCAATACGGGAAAATGAAATTTGTAACTCGAAATAAAATTTGGACGCTTGTACACCCAAAATTGAAATGCTGACTCTGCCATTAAACTCAATGATTTTTAAGCTGCTACTTTGAGAGAAACTAGATGGATGAAGTAATTGGGGATTACATAAGCTGTGTTGTAGTGCATGGCTGCAAGCCTAATGCCGTCGTACATTTGGTTGTCATAGTGGGGGGCATCACCGAGGATCTCCACGAAAAAGAATCTTACCCCGTGGTGCACAGCTTCTGGTCTGAAGTTGACGTGGAAACAGAGACGGACATCATTGGCGGCATTCACCCAGCGGCAGGAGAAGGCATGGTTGTTCACCGGATCCAAATCCTTAAGAACAACACCCTGCAGACGGATTATGTAACATTTACAAAATATCAAATGTAAGTATTGTTTTTGACAAATGTTATACCATGTAAATAAATATTTTGTAATTAAAAAATGTCTATACCATTCAAAAGAATGTACATTGTTTTTTTAATGTTCATGCTTTTCAAAGTTATATTTCAGACATCTAAAAATGTTTATACAATATAAAAAATGTTTTCATAGTTTAGAAAAACAGTATCGTTCGAAAAAATGTTTCATAGTGTATTTGAAAAATGTTTTACACATATTCGAAGAAATGCTCACAACATGTATTTGGAAAAGTGTCAACCTTGTATTTACAAATGTTAAACATGTGTAAAAGGTATTTTAGATATATACAAAAATTTACATAGTATATGAAAAAAAATGTAGACATCAAAACATGTATTCAGAAGAAAACAAATGTTAACCATGTCTTTGAAAAATATTAGGCATGTATAAAAATTGTTCCTGGTGTATATGACAAGTGTACAATATGTACACAAAAATGTAAACATGTATTGAAAAAGACAAAAAAACAAAGAAACCAAGAAAACCCGATGAAAATCGAAAAAAGAAACAAATAAAACCAGAGAAAAAGAAAAGAAAATGGAAAACCAAAGAAAAGAAAAAAAAAACAACTGCAAACATTAAAAAAAATAAACCAGAGAACAAAAATAGGTCCTACTGCAGTAGCCGCGAGTCGAAAGTAAGCCTCACAGTAATTAATACAGGGCTTTGGTGCCGGATCCCCCTATACCTTTTTCATCATTTTCCTAGGTCGGTCTCTTTTCATATGACAAACCCCTCCTCGGGTTGGTTATACGGGTTGTGCTGGCTCGGCCCTCCCATCAATGGTCTCAAACAACGCGACAATTTGTTGGTCTATGCCCCCCCTCCTAAACATGTTGGGTGTGTAACTGATGGTGACGCAGGAGTTTCATGTTGTTTCTTTTTGAGGGAATTCCATCATGACTTACTTTACAGTGACTCAAATAGTAGTTGCACCGTCCACAAGAAAAGAAACAATAAAGCCTAGAGGTTCATCAACCCATGCATGTGGTTTAAGATCAGTCTCCATTGCTAACAAATGAGCAACACAACTGACATCCCAATTAAAGAGAGTATACTCAGCCTTGCTAAAAGTAGTAACCTGAATGCATATAGTAAGAAGCAGTCGGTGGAAAGTGCAAGGTGTGATGGCAGGCGGTGACCGCGCCAGTGCGCGCAGGGGGCCTGGGCATCCATGATCTGCCAAAGTTTGCATGCGCCCTTCGCCTGCGATGGCTATGGCTAGCATGGACGCAGCCCTTTCGCCATTGGGTTGGCACCGGCACTCCCTGCGAGGACGCCGATCGCACTCTGTTCGCTGCCTGCACGTCCATCACCGTCGGGGACGGATCAACGGCTTCCTTCTGTTCCTGGCTCAACGGCAGACAGCTAAGTCAGGCATACCCAACAGTGTTCGCTCACTCCGTCCGCAAGAACAGATCAGTCCAAGAAGCCCTGCATCAAGACCGATGGGTCCTTGACCTCCGCCATGGTGACCACGGCAGCATCATGCACATGGTGCTGCAGCTCGCCGGGGAGATCAGAAGCGCTGGCATCACTCTGGAGGCTGGAAGGGCTGACACTATTGCTTGGACCCTGGGCAACTCCGGCAAGTACTCCACGCGTTGCGCCTACGACGTCCAGTTCGAAGACCGCTCGGCACTCGACTTCACAGCAACCATCTAGAAGGTTTGGGCCCCGGACAAGATGAAAGTCCTTCTCTGGCTGCTGCACCTAGATCGCCTGTGGTGCAACGACAGACTCCAGAGACGAGGATGGACCAACAACTACTTCTGTCAGCTATGTCTCCGCAACCTCGAGACTTCATAGCATCTGTTCTGGGAGTGCACCGTCGCCATTCAGGTCTGGAACGAGGTGGCAACCTGGCTCGGCTGCCACTCCCTGAGTCATTCCACCTGGAGCGTGGGGCGATCCACCGCCGAGAGGGTTCATTTGATCACCGACGGAGCCACCCCAGACACAAAGAAGGGTACCAGATCGCCGCTCACACTGGTGGTCTGGCAAATCTGGCTAGAGCGAAACGCGTGCACCTTCGCAGGAAAAGCACCATGCGTCCGCAGCATCACTGTGGCCTGCCGCCGCGACATGGAGCAGTGGAGGATCGCCGGAGCCAAATGCATAGCGCACCCCTTCGGGGACGTGCCGTGAAAATAACGAAACCAGGCCCTCCTCGCCAGCTTACACACTCTTTAGGCTGGCTATGTACTCTCTTCTCCAATCCACCGATCACTTGATCAAACTATGTATCTTTTCCGCTCTCTTCTGCTTATGAAATGAAAGCCAGATATGGCCACTTTAAAAAAAAAAACCTAGGATGCATATATTGGCCAACAGAGCAAAATCCATCGCATGTAGGAGACCCTCTAGTATTTCACTACCTGATCTATTACATGCATTGCTACAAAGCTTAAGATGTTTGTATTTGATTCAATGCTTTCACATATTTTTATATTTGCTTCAAAGCCGTGCGCTAGAGACGAGGTAAACTGACCATACCCATAGATGACTTTTACTTTTTCATATTTGTACTTTATCTTTACTTTGTTATGGATGTTGCCATGGTGCTCATCGCACATCGACTAACCTCTAAAGTTTTGAATAGCTACATGAGCAACCCACGACAAGGCGCGAGAATATTACTGCATCGAATGTATCATGGTCGGAGACCCAGCCCCCCCCCCCCCCCCCCCACCCCAAACCCGTCAAAAGGTAGGGCATCCTCGATGCTACATCGCTGGATCCCTACGAGAAAATGGAATCTTTTTACGCACCTACATGCACGGCACCGATAACCGTGGTTCCTTTTCCATGTCTATTTCAGTGAACAGGATTTTGTTTCCCTCCGTGCGTGTCTTGTTTCTATCTCCGGAAAATCCAGTATGTTTCCGTGTTTCACTCCGGTTCCGGCATGAGCATTCCGTTCCGTCTTCACCCCTTCCATGTGTCTTGCAGTCTGCCCTTGTTTTCTTCGTGATTCTGACTTATAATAAAAATACTCCCTCATAATAAAACTTTATATTGGGGGTAAGCTTTATCTTTCTTGTGTTCCTTGGGGGTTGAGGTATTATCTTCATAATTTGTAATGTGGGGTATGGTACTAGTGTACTGTCAAAATAATTAATTATCCCAGAGCTACTTAGCGTCTTCGATGTGCATAAAAACATCGCACAGACGGCCATCAAGGACACTCAGAACATAGCCTCTGAAATTAGTATTGGCTTCTCACTTGCCATCTCTTAAAGTTGGTACCCTTAAAACTTTCCGGCCTCATAGCATCGGCAAAACCGGCCATGGTCAAGGTTTTTAGATTGTTAAGTAATCAGGTATAATTTCCATGATTAATTCCAGAATAATAAACATGACCATAGCATCTACTAACATGTGAATCTCAAGCATACTAGAAGCACTAAACAACATGAACAGTAGCAGCACAACATCGCAAAACATGACACTGGCAAACATGTTTAACCAATGAGATGGGACATTGCAATTATACCGATCGTTTGGAGATGAAGTAGTTGTTGGTGCAGAGATGTGGTTGATGGTGACGTTGGTGAAGACCGGTCGCAGAAGACGACGTTGTAGACGACGACGAGCAAGACTGCCCGACCTGGACGGTAGGCGAGCCGTGATGAAGATAATGAGCAGTCGCGCGCGTAGCGCTTCCAAAAAACCTTATTCGCCCTCTCCCGTACAGGATCACAAAGGCGAGTGGTTCCGGAGACTTGCTCTCCCGTTTGCCAGTGTACGCCGACGATCGGGATGGAGTGGACTATGGTGGGGGTGCATGCAACGAGGTGTGGCAAAACCTAGATTGGTTTCGGTATGTTGCGGCGCCCGCATGATGTCCTTATATAGCGGTTTGGAAAACCCTAACAGGTGCAACGTGGGAGGCCCACGTCGAACGCCCGAGTCAATTGCGGGAGCGACCCGAACCGACTAGGCTGTGACGCGTCCGTCACGACTCCAGACTCAGTTTTCCTAAACAGCAAAAATAAAGACAAAATTTGTCTCGGCTCGAATTCACGAAACGTGATCGCAACGTGTCGAGAAGATTCCACTGAATATAATGTTTCCATCAAAAATAAAGACAAAACGTGATCGCAACGTGTCGAAAGAAACGCGGAGCTTGGGAGGTAGTCCAGGAGCGGATGCAGATTGTGGTCTGCATCGGCGGCATCTGGAAGATGGTGGATCGTGTGCTGGGTTCGCGGTTCGTGGATGGCAGATGTGGTTTTCTCCTCCGGCGTTCTAGTCGTGTGGGGGTGCCAGATCTGGAGTTCGATGGCGTGTCCGGGGTGTTGCCCCGGTCTGATTCGTTCAACGGTAATGGTTTTACCTTTGGTGAGCCACCTTGGAGGTCCAGAAAGCTGCATATCAGCGATGGAGCCGCTACGAGCTCAGGTGTGAAGGTGATCTGTCATTTTTCCCTTTGGTGGCTACTGTCCTGGTTCCAGAGGCAGGTGACGGGTGTTGGTGTCAAGTTCAGAGGTTTCCTCAATCTTGATTGTAATTTTACTACTTGGTTGTTGTTCCTTTGTACAAAGGCTACCTTTCTGCTGTCTTTTCAGTTTTCCTAGGTCGGTTACGTGACTTGTACAATGATACTTATGACATAAATGAGACACGTATTCCCATGCAAAAAAAAAAGCATGAAAACTAGATCCTCTCGGATAAGGAGTGTGCGGTGTCAAATGAAAAGATGGATGAATTGAAAATAGATCCTCGTAATCTTCCTGTACCTCGGTACAACATCCTTGATGGAAGATGAGCCATCCCGTGCCTTTCCCATGGAGCTATCCCGATCCAATTTGCCGCCAGCAACAACTAGGGTTATGAGATGGTGGCTTCGTCTAGTATGACGGACTCGTTCTGCAGCCACCGGCGACGGCAGCTAATTCCTTCTCCTCTCCGGTGGCTGGCCCACTGCGCCAACCGAGCACGAAGCCCTCGTCCCACACAGGGCCGCTGACCAGCGACCGCGCGGCTAATTCTTGTTTATCTTGTTGGGTGTAATAAGCCGCGGCGATGAGCTCAGCGCTGCTGGCGCTGGCAGGCGATGCGGCCGGGCGTATAGAAGCGCGCCAGGTCCGCGGCAGGGAGTGCGTGCCTCGCGTGCAGGTCCAGCACGGGCGTGTCCGTCGCGGGTGTGCGTTGTGTGCGTGGGTTTAGGGGTAGCTGTTGGGTGAGTCATGCGGCTGATTGAGGGTGTGGTCGTTGGAGCTCGCCGTGGGGCGCGCGCGACGCGGGCACGAGCGGAGCGCGGGCGATCGGGCGTGGGTCATGCCCGGTGCGCTGTCTCACGGATAAAGCCACGCGAGGGCCGTTGTAACAACGGCGGGTTTTGGTTGAGTACGAGCTCAGGGTTGAGGCGTTTGAGCGCCGGGCAAAACCTTGCCGAGTCCCTGTTTCTCCTTCTTCTTCCTCCCTCTTCGTCGTTGCGAGCCACGGCAACAGAAAGTGAGCTGAGTGAGAGAGAAAGGAGAGCTAGGGCTAGGGCTAGACGGCAACAACAGTTGGCATTAGAGACTCGTGAAGATCAGGGCGCGCCGGTGATGTCGATCGTTCCGTTCCCCGGCGGCTCGGGCGGCTTGGTGTCGCAGCCAGCGCCGGTGCTCACGGGGGAGAACTACACCACCTGGGCGATCAAGGTGGAGGCCGATCTGACGCTGCCGGGCTATGGGAGGCGGTTGTGCCGCCGGTGGATACTGCGGCGGCGGTGATCGCCAAGAAGGATAAGCCGGGCGAGGGCTTATCTACTACGGGCGCCGCCGATGATCTGCTGCTGCAGGTTGCTGCAAAGAAGACGGCCGCAGAGATTTGGAATAGTCTCAAGGCCGGTTCGTTAGCCGATCGCGTCGAAGCGACGCGGCTGGGCATGTTGCACAGCGAAGTTCGAAGCTCCTGCGGATGGATGGCGGAGTCGCTGGACACCTTCGCGGGCAAGATTAGCGGCATGGTGGCGCCTTTACGCCGCCTGGGATCGACCCTCGATGACGCGGCGATGGTGAAGAAGCTGCTGGACCACGTCCCGGATCGCCTCTACGCGGCGGTGGCCAGGATGGAGCAGTTCTGCGACCTGTTGACGCTGCTCTTCGAGGACGCGCTCGGGTGTTTGAAGGCGTTCGACGAGTGGTTGCAGCAACGCGGGTAGGCGGGCAGCGAGCGCGCTGATGGCGAGCTGCTGTACACGACACGCAGTGGCGAAGCTCGGGATCGGGCGGCAGGGAGGTGCGCGACGACGACGACATGCGCGCAGTAACGCATCGGGCTTCGGGCGCGGCAACCGGAGCGGGCACTGTTACAAGTGCGACGAGCGCGGGCACTTCAAACGGGAGTGCCCGCAGCTGAAGAAGGCGCCGGCGGCGGAGCGGGCCCTGCTGGTGGACGACGGCGTCGAGGACGGTTGCTTTCTCTGAGCCGCGGCTTTGGGCGCGAGTGTTGGGTGTAATAAGCTACGGCGATGAGCTCAGCACATCGGGCATATATATGGGCGCACGCCGGGCGTGCTGGGCGCGTCGGGTCCGTGGCAGGGAGTGCGTGCGTGCGTGCAGGTCCAGCACGGGGCGTGTCCGTGCGGGTGTGCGCGTTAGTGCGTGGGTTTAGGGGTAGCTGTTCGGCGAAGTCGCGCTGATCGAGGGCGTGGCCATTGGAGCTCGCCGTGGGGCGCGCGTGTCGGAGCGCAATGCAGGCACGAGTGGAGCGAGCGGACCGCGGGCGATCAGGAGCGAGTGGAGGCGTGGGTCATGCCCGGTGCGCTGGCTCGCGTATAAAACCACGTGAGGGCCGTTTGTAACAACGACGGGTTTTGGTTGAGTACAAGATCAGGGTTGAGGCGTTCGAGCGCCGGGAAAAACCTCACTGAGTCCCTGTTTCTCCTTCTTCTTCCTCCCTCTTCATCAGTTCAAGCCACGGCAACAGAGAGTGAGCTGAGTGAGAGAGAAAGGAGAGCTAGGGCTAGGGCTAGACGGCAACAACATATCTTCCCTAGACATGACCATGGGTGCAACTGCCTCAGACACTGCCACTCAGACACTCCTGGCCACCCAGCGCCAGCACACGACATCTTATTTGGCCTTCGTCCTCTAAGGCAGCTGGCCCAATGAGCCAATCCCCTCTTGGCATTCCCCATTGGATTGGTAATGGATCTAGGTCTGAAGTTATGAAAATTTCTATTACATTGTTCATCTTCTATGTTTTGCCATGTTCTTGTTTTCGTGGGACATCTAGTTATTCCATCTCTCGGTTGGGCTAGGTTTGCAAAGCAAATAGAGATGACAAGGTCGTGGATTGTGGTTGCCTTCTCCAAGATTAGCCCTTCTTGTTCGGCTAGGTTTGCAAACCAAAGTAAATAGGGTAGGGGAGGGTATGAGGTAGTGGTATCTTGGATGCAACTGCTGATTGGCCTTAAGGGCATCTCCAACACCGACCGTCAAACCGCCCGCATACATCCGGACTGTGGTAGCCATCTAACGCGTCTCAGATCGGTCCGCCGAGCAGTCCGGACGCATTTTTCTCATAAACCTGACACAAAGTGGGGTAGGGAGCTTTATGAGCGCGGACCGCTGCCACACCGGGCTCTGACTACCCTGGCCCACCAAAAATGCTCCTGCCAAGACTGCAGTGTTCTCGCCGGGCGCTTAGCTGCCCGCATTCATGCCGCTGTAGAGTGGCCGCCCACATTGATGCCGCCCATAACGGATCGAGGCCGGCTTGCCGCCAGCTCCCCTAAGGTCTCCGACGATGAACCCACAATGGAGACGGGTCCGACGACAACACCCAAGGCCGTAGCCGGGCGCCGGTGCTTGTCGGCATGACAAGGGAGTAGACACATGCGCACTATGCCGCCGCCATGGCACATGAGGAGCAGCATGCGCTGACTCCTATGTCTATGTTTCGGTAGGCACAGGAGAGCAGAGGTACAACCTCCTCAAGTGGCACGACTAGAGGAGGCCAAAACTATGGCGCGCAGCAAGCGAGGAGGCCGTGCCACGGCAAACCCGAACTTTGTTATGGAGCAGTGGGCGGTTGGGCGCCCACGAGGTCGTGGGTGCCCAACGCCGCTCTCAATGCAGTGCCAGCGCAGAGCGACATGGACACAGCCACACAAGCACTAGCAGCGCAGGCGATCGACGACGAGAATGCCCCAGCTGCGCCTCCTACACGCCGCCATCCAACTTTCGGGGCCGTGTGGCTGGTGGACAGTGTCGACCGCCCACGCCCATCATTGATGTCACGTACACCCTCACCGGTGATAGACAGGTCGTGGACTCCTCTGAGGATGAGTAGGGCATGGGAGGCGACACGGCATTGTGTCCCATGTGGGCCGGTTCGTCTCCCATCCATGTTCTACTCTTCCTCACTGGAATGCACACCTCCACTTCCCGGGTCCTGAAGCCCGCCGCCGTTCATGGAAACGCCAAATGAGAGGATGTGGTCGCCGATGCCGAATACAAAGGAAGTGGACGATGGCCACCGCCGTAGGACAAATTTATGGTCAGGCCGCTTTTTTTGGTTCTAAATGTCTGAAATGTAATGAAAATGTTCGAATGTAATGAATTTCGTCCGGTTTATATGTAAATCCGTCGTGTTTGCATGAATTTCATGCGGTTAGTTGAAACCCGGCTTGAAATGTGCATGGGCAATGACACGGATGCGGGAGCAAATTTGCGGGTCAACGATGGAGATGGCCTAAGTGTACTGTCCAAATTTTGGTCTTCAAGAAGTTGGTAAAGTCTAGTTCATTAGGTAAGTAAGTTTTATTTAATGCAGCAACAGAGAGATCCTATCATGCTAATTTGATAATACTGTACACCATAATGGTGGTTCTAGGCATATTTATTAGTGTATAATTGTTAATTAAGAAAACCATTAGGCTTAGTTTGGCAGCGCAATTTTTACAAAACGGTGATAATCTAAAACCGCAGTATTCCAATGCTTAGGCAAGAAATACTACAGTTTCTTGAAATTGTAGTTTTATCAAAACTATTGAGGTGTTTGGATGGTGTTTTACCATGGTATTGGACGGCAGAACTGGCCTGAAATTACTTGATTAATCTGACCCGGAGGTACATGATTGATCAAGGTTCACTCAATTAGATCAAAAGTAATTGTACAATCGTTTGTGCGTGCATGCGCTTCCAACCGGAGCAAAAGCTCTTGTGCCTGTACTGCTCTACATGTGCGTCACAGGATTGATAGCGCTAGCTTCGCATGTACGGCACATGATTGATTTAAAGATAACCTCCTCGTAAAAGTTTAATTTACTTCTTAATTTTTAATTACATATATACTAAATCACAAACTATAAATCAAAATCACCATATTTTGGAGGTCATATATACTTCAGAGATATGTATCAAGATATTTAAGGATACGCACCAAGATATGTACATATACACTTTGTTCTTGCGAGGATCAATAATTCATCCATGCAAGCATTTGATCATTTCTTCCACAAACTTATTGATATTCATCTTAATTATATTTTCCTGTGAACTATAGTTCATAAAAACAAATGTATCTTTTATTACAAACATGATACAAATTTTGAACATGGTATATGACTTTTTTAACAATAGATAATACAAATTGTGACATAAATAAAAAATTATTATTAAGAAAAATATAATCTTGTTAATTATCATAAGTTATCAAAAATCCTAAATAAATAGATATAAAAGTTTAGTATAAATATTTCATATATAAGTCGGTTAAGGATGTCGACTTGAATTTTCATCGATGTAGCAAAGGAAATAATCAATAACCATATATAAAGTAACACATTTGCTATTAATTCCCAACCGTAAAACAAATTAAATCGAAGGCTTATTTAGTAAGCTGGTTTTTATGAATATAAGAAAACAATATTAGTTGCTTAAATTTCGCAAATTGATTATATAGTCGTCGGGTCGATATGACTTTTCCATGTCCTGAATATGACTCCATTCGTAGCACTAGTAAACTTGTTTCTTATTAATATAGACATAAAATTTAGATATTTTTTATCGATCTCTCAGATATTATTTTTCTTTATATGTTTAAAATTAGATCATGGCAGTGTGCTTGTATGATCGATAACTAAAGCCGCCAGAAAAAATACATTCTACACAATAAAATATTATTAATGCACAATCCCAACCAGGAGCACTATGGAGATAAGGGTAACGATTATCTCACCAACTATCCTCGCAGAGGAAGTAAAGGAAGAAGAGTGGGTGAAATTTTTGCCTATCCATGAAGCTAGGTTCACTACTGCAGGAATGCCTAGCAATGGCCGTGGGAAAGCCCAGATCAAGCGGGCAAGCCTCTTAGGGCCGCTCTGCTACTAACCTCCCACTACTGCTATTATTGCATCAGCGGGCGGGCGGCCGCCACTGGTGGGCGCATTATAGTGGCGGGTGGGAACCATTACTCGCCACAACTATTCTCTCGGCCCACCACTGTTGTTCATAGCAGCAGTGGCAGGGTCTATTTGCGCCCGCCACTGGTAGTGGTCTAGGCCTATAGAAGAATTGATGCCAGGGCAGCGTTATTTGCTGCCGTGGCCGTATTTTAATGATGCGGTTACAATATTTCGCGCTTGATCATCACATTGCAATACAAATGCAGAATGTTGTCTAAGCATTCGAACAATCACTTGTGGAAAAAAGCCTAGCTATAGCGTGGCAAAAAGTGCCTTGCTGGCGTAGAGACCCAACGCCACCAATATGGGGCCAGTGAAAACAGTTTAGTGGTGGCGTTGGCAGACACATCAGCAGTATTTTAGTACTGATGGCGTCCACCTGGCTAACGCCAGTAATATATTGTTATATTTATGGCGTTTATTGTGAGGCAACGCAAACAATTTGTATTTTTCAGCAATAAAAATAATATACCCAGCGATTAGTATATGTGCAGCCATTTAAACTTCTAGTGGAAAGTCTCAAATCCACAAAATATACCTAGCTATTACTACAGTTTTCAGTAACTAGCTTGCTACTACCTACAAGCAAAAGTTATCCGATGCATAATCTATATACAAGCAACTTGTTATCTGCGCGCTAACTAGCTATGATGAAGAATGATCCTCATCTCACGCAACTTGTTCCTGTTGCTCTCTCCCTCCTTCCTGAAATAGACTTTGCGGGTCTTCAGCTCCTCCCTCTCGGTCTTCAGGAGCCGTATCTCCTTCTTCATAGACTCGATCTCAGTGACCAGTAGTTGGTCCTGGTCGATGGGCTTTAATTTCTTATCGCAGAGACCAAAGATCTCATCAATCATATGGTCCTTCTCTTTCTTCAGGGAGTCATTCAACCCGTTAAGCGTCTTCATTGTACTCTCTTTTGACGCGACAAGCTCACGGCTGAGCATGTCCACATCACGTACCAGTATCTGTTGTTGGACCGGTTCTGGAGATGGGTCTCGTACATACGCTTGACAAGTCAAATATTTGAAATCATCAATAAAGAATTATTAGATATTATATCTATATATACATGTGTTTGAAATTCTCATAGATGTTTTTCTAACCTTACCTGGTTGGTGCTTGTTTCGCCTTTATCAACTTCATCATAGGCCGCGAAGTTGCACGAGGACTGGTAGTGGCTGTTCCAGCTAGTCATGGCTGGAATTTCAAAATAATGACAAGTATAGTTTATTATGACAAGAACCAAACACACATGGCAATATAACGGCAATCACAATGTCAAACAATAATTTTCTTAGTGCTAACAAAAAATTTCCTTAGTTCTGACAAGAACCAAACACACGCGTCAAACAAGAATAACAAGGAAGTTACAAGTAAGTTGCATCCATTCCCATCTTTGCTATGTGTTGCAAGTTGGAAAATGATTTGTAAGTTGATAGTATTGCCTTGCTGATCAAACAGGAATAACAAGTAAGTTGATAATAATGCCAATCAAAGTATGACAAGTATGGCAAGTGATCTAACGCCAATAATAATAAGAAAGTTGGTAATACTGCCAATCGAAGTATGGCAAGTGATCTAATACACTTACACAAATTCTACAACCTAACTGATCTATAGAGAGGCATGTCAACTTGTCAGGTAAACAAAGTAAATTATGTTCTTTCATGGGAGCTAATCCTATTTGAGCTAGCCCAATAAGAACAAAGATCATTACTTATGAAATGTCATTAATTATATTTCAAGTCTTAAACTAAAAATGAAAAAAAAGAGTAACATAAAGTCTCAAAGTACGTATTTAAAAAAATGTCATTATTTATATTGAAAATAATAAAATTTAATAACAGAAAACTATAATATACTATAAAAGAATCACCACATAAAAAATAAAAATTTGAAAATTTGAAAGTGTCAAACTTCCTATTTGAAGCCTCAAAACTATATATTTCAAGTCTTAAACTAAAAGGAAAAAAAAGTAATTTAAAGTCTCAAAGTAAATATTTTAGAAATCATTATTTATATTTAAAATAATAAAATTTTAATAAAAGTAAATAATACTATACTATAAAAAAGATCACAACATAAAAAACTAAAAATAAAAAAATTGGAAGTGCCAAACTACATATTTGAAGGCTCAAAACTATATATTACAAGTATTAAACTAGAAAGGAAAAAATTGGAAGACCAATTAGAAAAAAATTGGAAGACCAAAACTAAAAATTAGAGTATAATATAATATAAAAAAGATCACCACATAAAAAACTAAAAATTAGAAAATTTGGAAGTGTCAAACTACATATTTGAAGCCTCAAAACTATATATTTCAAGTCTTAAACTAGAAAGGAAAAAATAATTTAAAGTCTCAAAGTACATTTTACAAATTGTCATTATTTATATTTAAAACAATACTAGCGTCGGAACCAACAGCACGCCACAACTAAATATAATAGTACTGGCGTTCCATGCTATTCCACGACAATACTATATTACGCCTGGTACAAATTGTTGATCCCATTTACCTCTAACGCTATCCTGTTTTTCAACGCCATCACTATGCCCCTAATAATGTCGTGCCAAATAAGCCAGCACCACAAGTATTTCAAAAAATTAGTGGTGGCGTTGGTTGTAAATGACGCGCCACCAATGTAAGTTGTGGTTAGCACTCTTTGCACTAGTGAATCATGCACACGTATACAGTATATTATTACAACGTCGCCACAATAAATAAGAGTAATATATAGTGAAGCAAAGCAGTGAGTATAAAAATTGCATGGAAACAAACATGCATGTCTCAACACATCATCAATAGTTTCTGAAGCTGTTTTGGAAAATTATCTATATGGACTTGGCTAGTCGCTGGCAATCTACAACCGAAATGTGTCTTCGACTCGTTGAAGTCGTTCTTCATCTGACTCTGGCTGGCAATGGAACTTCCAATCCTCATTTACAACCTCCTTGATGATTTTGGCCAATATTTTTTGGATGCGCTCAGGCTCACGTAATAATTCCCCTATGTCCATGTCCTTCTCCATCTCCTCGGAGCACTTGATGATCTGACTATGATTTCACAAATATTGACTTTTTTTTTTTCCAAAAAAGACGTTCATGACGGCAAAGTAGCCAAAGATATGAGAGATTTTGACATTTGGTTCTTGATAGCAACAAGCTATAGTAATGTACTTGAATTCTGAATAATGTGTTACCGTGTTGTTGAAGTTCTTACACTTGCCTAGAGCATCATTTAGAACCTCCTTCTATTTTTTCCATTGCTTCTGAGGGTCTCTCTTCGAATGGAAGAAATAAGCTAAGCCCTGTGTCGACAATAGTGCGATTATGATCCAGTATCCGTCGATGTGCAAAACAAAGAAATTAGCATGGATGAGATCAAACCAGAAGGTCAACTATATATGTTTCAGTAATAAATGAGTGAACCTTAACAACTTAATTGTCGAGTATGGCAAGAGAAAGGTGTCATTTTATGGATGAGTCGTAATCATGCGAGGGAACAGGTAGTCTGAGATGGGCTCCGAGAAGAAAATGAAAAGTGTTTTTTATTAAGGTATTCTCTTCAAGTGTTGAAAGTAGCGGTAACAAATAGTTTTTAGCAAGGTAATTCATAGCAAGTAACAAGTAGCAATAGTAACAAAGGCGCAGCAAGGTGGCTCAATCCTTCTTGAAGGTGTCATTGTGAAGCTGTATAACCTGTTCCTGGTGTGCTCCGGACGAACCCTTGTGGGCATAGTCTTGGAGCCATGGATTGGCCATGGGTTGCTTGGTGTTTCAATTGGAGCGTGGAAGGTTTGTTGGACTGTTTGTTGGTGGCGGTGCAAGTGATATGTGGTGGCGGCCTTTACCTTGGTCGTCCTGGTGTTGTTGGTCGACCTCTCTCTTGGGTGCTCATGGCGGTGGTGATGACTCGGAGTTTGATGCCCTTCGACAACACCTGGGGTTTGTTGCCTCGCATAGTGTTCTAGTTCTCGTTATTTGTGATGGAGGCCGTGGTGTAGCCCAGAGGATGTGCAGGGCTGTCTTGGCGGAACATTGCCCTTTGGCACGGTCAGCGGCTCTCTCTGTCGCGTCGTGGCTAGGCAATGGGAAACCCTTCAATGGTGGTTGCGACTCTCCTAGTTCTTCAACGTGATGAGTGATCACACAGCAGCAGGTGACTTCTCCTCAACGTCTTCTCGGTGTCGGATCTCCTTTTATCTCATTCAACAATGCTAGCCCCTGCTCTTTTTTGGTCTACCCTCTGAGGATGGATTCTAAGTTCTTGGTGCTAGCTGTTTAGTGATAGCTTGCTTGTTCTCCTTCTATTGTTTCCTGTTTCTTTCTATGTGTGTTGGGTGTTGCTTGTTCTTGTAGCCATTATGTTTGTATCTCGACCTTGGTTTTAAAAATGAAAATTATTCAGGCCGGCTTTTGTCCGCCATAGCTGCCAAAATAAAAAGCAGAAAATTATAGTAGGCTTAACTCTTGATATTGGATTTCATCCTCTCTTTTTTTTCATTTGGAAGTAACACCTCGTTTCGGCTGAGACGACGCGCATTACGAGAAGCACTACCCACCATGAACGGACCAACGCCAAACAGAATAAAAAGCAACATGGCCGACCATTCCGGCAACCACTCTTCAATCCTCATAAGCATAACATAAAACAAGTTCAGAGCAGAAGGTAACGACCACAACACACAAAAGTTCGGAGAATATAGACATCACTGGTTAGTCAAATTCAGAAACTAAAAGAAAAAATTGCTTGCAAGTTAGCGTGAGAGAGAGTCGGTGTACTGCCTACTCCGTACATATGCTGCCTACTTCAAAATTAAGACCCTCTACATCAGACGATGCTGCCTGCATCTACTATCAGCAAAAAAAGAGGCACTGAGTTACTCTGTCGATCATATCTTTTTTTTAGAAAAGGAGGATGACCCCCGGCCTCTGCATCTGGACGATCCATACGGCCACTTTATTAATTATTCTCACAAGATCTTATAAAGTCATACAATAGCAAGACTAAAGCCACCGTCTAAGCAACAACTGTCGCTACACCTATCCAATTGATGAAGGGGCACAGATAGTCTGGGTCTAATACCAAACAGACATCGCAGCCAAACCTAAACATCTAAGACCCGAGGTCCCAACCAGGACGCCTGCCGGGTATGGGACACCTATTAGTCCGGCGCACTCCTCAACCAGGACGCTTGCCGGGTATGAGGCCGCCACAGCCACCTGCCACCAATCCATCTTCAGAGCTGTATTGTTGCATGAACCGTGCCAGGTCTCTCTGCCATTGATGCCACCACGACGCCCGACAACGTCGTTCTCCTGCGCGAGTCCATCCTCCCACAGCGAACTCTGAATCCGCACTGCGCCATGCCGTCAAGATCCGTCGCCATCAGTGTGTAGGATGAAGCACCGCTCCAGCAAAGAATCCGTCGTCTGGTCCCTCGATCACGTGTGTACCTCCAAGAATGATGCCCCCAAAGGAGGAACACCACCAGAGCGCCGCCGTCATCCGATCATCCGATCTGGGGTTTCCCCCGGAGGTAGCAGAGAGTAGCCTTGAACTTCTCCACGGCGATGCCTTCAAGAAGGAAACGACGCAGATAGCGCCGCCACCGTCGGCCTTAGCAGGAGCCGAAGGCAAGTTTTCACCCAGATCAGTGCGAAGGGATCCAACTCTCGTGCCCGGGCCGCCGTCACCACCAGCACCACCAGGCAGACCCTGGAGTACCGGCATATTAGCGAGCCGCCGGCACCACCGCATCTAGATCGTCGGCCACGCCGGGCCGCCGCCATCCTCAAGCGCCGTCTGGTCAGACGAAGCCGCCGATCACAAGACAGGGACCGCCGCTTGCACACGCTGAGCGCCACCGAGAGCCCAGCGCCCGCACCGCTTGCCGGGTTAACCACCCGAGCACCGGGCGCCTGTGGAGCCACCAGATCAGGAAGGAAGACGCGAGCCGACCACCTCGCGACTCCTCGCGACGCTTCGAAAGGCCGGGCGCCACCGCGGCGCCATCAAATCGGGATGAGGAGGAGCTCACACGCTCGTCGCCCCGCGCAGATCACGCCGTCGCCAGCGCCGCAGCATCTCCTAGGAGGGGAGCCCCGCCCCGCCGACGGCCCGACCTGCCGCCGAGCCGAGCGCCACCGCGAGGGCCGGCCGTCCCACGCCGCCCAGGATCCTCGTGAGGGGGGAGGGAGCCCCGCCACCGCCGACGCACGTGCGGGCTTTGCTCGGCGGCGTCCCTTGGCTGCGGCGAGGGAGAAGGAAGGCAAGAAAGGGGAGCGCGGCGGCGATCTAGGGTTCCGCCCGGGCAGCTCGCGGGAGCGGGACGGGGGACGGGGCATCCACGTGATGATCACGCCGGCAGCAGGGAGTAGCGACGCTAGATTGTGCAGAGCAGCGGCGACGTGCGGCTCCTTGGTGAACCTGTGGTTGCTTGCGTCCACGTCCGCCCATGCATCACTCGAGTTGAGCCCGCCCATGAACCTGTGGTTGCTTGTGAACCTGTGATTGGAAAACTAGGCTTAAGCGTATACATAGCTGCAGGGACGCGTGCGTGTTAATATAGGGCTCAAGGCCAAGAGATTACAAGGGTTAGTTAGGCTAGGATTGATCTCCAAGTAATCTAACAAACTCTATGGGATCATATCTCTAAGCCTAACCATATTACAACAACCATACACACGCACATGTTACAATATAATGTTTAACACTCCCCCTCAATCACAACTTTCTAAGTTGAGATTGTGCCTAAAAGCTTCCAATTGCCGCAAGGTGAGAGGTTCAGTAAACCCATCTGCCACCTGATCACCTGTAGGTATGAATCTGGTATTCAGCAATTTATCAGCCACTCTTTCTCGAACAAAGTGGTAGTCAATCTCAATATGCTTCGTCCTGGCAGGGAAGATAGGATTAGCAGACAAATAAGTTGCACCAAGATTGTCACACCAAAGTGATGCTGCTCTTGGGTGAGAGATACCCCAACTCTGTTAGCATATTCTGAACCCAAGTAATCTCAGCAGTAGCATAGGTAGTGCTTTATACTCAGCTTCTGTACTTGACCTGGACACCGTTGGCTGTTTGCGAGCACTCCAAGAGACCAAATTACAGCCAAGAAACACTGCAAAGCCTCCTGTTGATATTCTATTATCAGGACAGCCTGCCCAATCTGCATCTGAGAAAGCACTTACAAGCATTGAATCTGACTTTCCAATTTTCAGCCCATGACTCTGTGTCCCTTGAAGATACCTAAGTATCCTCTTTACTGCAGTCCAATGTGCACTAGTAGAAGCATGTAAGAACTGACATACTTTGTTTACTGAATATAAGATATCTGGTCTAGTTAATGTCAAATACTGTAAAGCTCCTACAATACTTCTGTACCTGGTGGAGTCCTCTGCCCCAAGAGTCTCTCCATCATAAAGAGACATTTTCTCAGAGACGGACAAAGGTGTAGATGATGGCACATCCTTTCATGCCCATTCTCTAAAGTATTTCTAGCACATATTTTCCTTGTGACAACACAATTCCACTTTTAACATTTTTTACCTCAATCCCAAGGAAGAAGTGAAGATTGCCAAGATCCTTCAGTGCAAACTCCTTGCTCAAGTCCATAAGAAGGGCTTCCACTGCTTTAGATGATGAGCTAGTAACAACTATATCATCAACATAAATGAGCATAAAAATGGTTATCCCATATCGATGGTAGAAAAAAGCAAGGTATCTCCCTTTGACGGAGTAAATCCAAGTGATTGTAACTTAGAGGACAGCCGAGAGTACCAAGCTCTAGGTGCTTGTTTTAGTCCATACAGTGCCTTATCAAGTTTGCAAATATGATGTGGTGCATTTGGATTTTCATATCCAGGAGGTTGCCTCATGAACACCTCCTCTTTCAGAACACCATGCAAGAACGCGTTCTTTACATCTAGTTGTCTTATGCACCAATCTCTAGACACTACAACTGAGAGGATTAATCTAATAGTAGCAGCTTTCACGACTGGACTAAACGTGTCCTCATAGTCAATTTCATACCTCTGTTTGAAACCTTTAGCAACCAGACGTGCCTTGTACCTGTCAATGGTGCCATCAGATTTCCTCTTTACCTTATGGACCCACTTGCAGTCAATTATGTTTTTGCCTCTGACTGGTGGAACTAAACGCCAAGTTTTATTCTTCATTAAAGCAGCATACTCCTCATCCATTGCTTCTCTCCAACGAGGTTCACCTAGTGCTTCTCCAAAATTTTGTGGTTCACCTGTTGCACAAAAAGAGCCCCAACGTACACAGCCATCTTTATATATTTTAGGTTTAACTATACCACTTTGTGACCTGGTGTTGGAGCAGACAGGAGGTGGCGGAGCTGGTCGTTCAAGTTGTTGTATGAGGCGATTTGAAGAAGACGACACAGCTTCACTGGAACCAGCCGCAGGATCTGCATCGGGAACAGGCCCGTCCATAGGCGCAGATGGATCCGCCTCCCCGGAACTGCCACTTGGCGCGCCTGGGCTGACGTGCAGCGTCTTGTCGGGCGTGTCCCCGCCCGCGTGACGTGAACCACGCTCGTCCACACGTGAGGGCCGACCGCCCGCACGTGAGAGTGGGCCACCAGGCCCCACCGAGGGTGGCTGTCAGGCGATGCGACGGGCCGCAGTTCGCCAGGTGACCTGTGCTGGTCTGCCGCCGAATCAGGCGGCGCGAGATCCCACAGGAGATTCTCCTGCGGCAGCTGACGCGTCTGGCACCACGGATCCCGAGCGATTTTCCCCGGGATTTGCATCTGGATCCTCTGCAGCTTCCTCTGTCGTTTCTGCATGCATAAAATCATACGTGTTCTCGCCAAAATCTTCACCATTTTCCTGCATACTTGCATTAGAGTAGTTTTGATCAAAGGTATTATTAGACATGGACATGCGTTCAGCAAGATCTACTACTCCCCTTGATCAAAACGAGGCGATGGCAGAAGATGAATAGGTAAAAGAGTGATCTCTTTATGGGTTGTGCGCCAAGCGTTAGGATGAAGTTTGGCGAAGGTAAAATATGTTCATCAAAGACGACGTCCGAGAAATATAGACACGACCGAGGCTACATCGAGGCACTTGTATCCATTGTTGATGCTACTATACCCCAAGAAATCAATTTGTTTGGACATAAATTCAAGCTTGTGCTTATTGTAAGGACGCAAATTAGGACAAACAGCACACCCAAAGATGCGGAGAAAGGTATAGTCAGTTTTCTTGCCAAAGAGACATTCAAGGGGCGTTTGGTTTTTGACGACCCTACTAAGTACACGGTTGATGAGGTACACTGCGGTAAGAAACGCCTCGTCCCAAAATTTTTAGGGCATAAAGGCGTGGGCAAGGAGAGACAGACCGACTTCCACAATATGACGGTGCTTCTGTTCTGCGGATCCATTCTGCTGGTGAGCATGGGGACACGAGACATACTGGGTGATGCCAATACGCTCAAAAAAGGACTTGAGTTGTTGGTACTCACCCCCAATCCGTTTGCATAGCAAGAATTTTTCGATCAAAGAGGCGTTCAACATGTTGTTGAAAGAGATGAAATTTCTCAAAAACATCAGACTTATTTTTGAGCAAATAAATCCAACTAAACTTGCTAAAATCATCAATAAAGCTCACATAATATTTTTGTCTTCCTACAGAAACGGGTCCAGGACCCCACACATCCGAAAAACAAGCTCTAAAGGAGCCTTCGACTCACTAAAAGACTTGAGATAGGGAAGTTGATGGCTCTTGGCCATCTGACAAGCATCACAAACCAGCATATGATCTTGTTTATTTGACACCGGAAGACTAAAATCTCAAAGAATTTTCTGAACCACCGGTAATGCAGGATGTCCTAAACGCTTGTGCCACCGTCAAGTAGATGGCTTGGTGGCGCTGAGAACTTGTTGAAGGGGAGCATCTTGCCGGCCAGAGACAGGAAACAAACCACCCCTACTCTCGTTTTGAAGAATGGTCCTCCGAGTGGCCCGATCCTTAACAAAAAAAGTTTCAGGGTAAACCTCAAGGAAAGCATGATTATCTTTGATGAGTTGATAGGCAGAAAGTAAGCTTTTGTCAGCTTGCGGAGAATGAAGTATGTTCTTTAGATGTAAAGAGCCATGAGGAGTAGATAGAACTGAATGACCGACATGTGCAATGTCCATACCTTGACCACTTGCGGTGTGGATTTGCTCCGAGCCGGTGTAGCGATCATGGACAGCAAGCTTCTCCAGTTCACCGGTCACGTGGTTGGTTACGCCAGAGTCAAGATACCAGTTGGTATCGACTCCATAGGAGTGGATGGCGTTGGCAGATCGGTTCCCACCGCCGCCACCACCACCTCCACCACCAGCAGGGTTACGAACGTTGTTGTTGATGTTGCGGTCGTAGCGTTTCTTGCAGCGCCATGCACCATGCCCCTCGTTCTTGCAGATTTGGCACTTCTCACGATCACCGCGGTCAACGCGGTCACCACCTTGGCGAGGCGCGCCACCAAAGCCGCCGCCACCAGAGTAGTTGTCGAAGGAGCGGGCGCCCGTGTTGTTGTTGTTGTATCCACAGGAGCCGCTGTTGCCGCCGCCACGAGAGCCACCCTGGTTGAAGTTGCCACGGCCTCCGCCTTTTGCAGCGAGGTTGGCGGAGTAGGCGGAGGTCTGTGCGGCGATGCGTGACTCAGCAGCAAGCAGCAGCGAGAATAACTCGCCTAGGCCGATTGGCTGGTCAGTGATGGTGCGCGTGGTGACGGCGGACACGAACCCGCTCTACTCCTGGATGATGTGAGAGACGACATCATCTTCATCCAGAGGCCTCCCGGCAGCTGCAAGTTCGTCGGCAAGCCCCTTCATCTTGGTGAAGTAGGCGGCCGCCGACATATCGCCCTTCTTGGTGTGGCCGATCTGATCGCGGAGCTGGATGATGCGGGCGCGGGATTGCGAGGAGAAGCTCTGGAGGAGAGCACTCCAGGTGGCGGCGGCCTCGTGCAGTTGCTGACCTGCAGGAGCACTTCGCGAGACAGGGAAGAGATTAAAAAGGAGAGCACCTGCTGGTCCTGGGTAACCCAGATGGCGTGCTCTGGATTGACGACGACGGTGATCTCCTTCTTGCCGGCGTTGTCCCTCTCCGTGCCGATCTCAGCGGCGGGTTCCTTCTGGGAACCATCCAGGAACCCCATCATGCCTGCGGCACGAACATGCGGCAGAACCTGCGCCCTCCAGATGAGGAATTCTCACGGTTCAGTTTTTCCGTGATGGTATGGCCGAGGGAAGCGAGGGAGGGCGTGGCCATAGCGGAGGAGGACGATGAAGACATCTAGATGCGATGGAAGAGTCAAGCTCTGTATACCATGTGGAAAACTAGGCTTAAGCGTATACATAGCTACAGGGACGCGTGCGTGTTAATATAGGGCTCAAGGCCAAGAGATTACAAGGGTTAGTTAGGCTAGGATTGATCTCCAAGTAATCTAACAAACTCTATGGGATCATATCTCTAAGCCTAACCATCTTACAACAACCATACACACGCACACGTTACAATACAATGTTTAACACTGTGGTTGGTTCCTGGCCTGGAGACCTGGACACGGCTCGAGTTCAGCCCGCCCATGCATCACCCACACCCAGGCTGGCGCTCCAATTCACGCCGGCTGAACCGAGGGGCGTGGATCGACGGCGAGGTTTGGGAGGACATGACAGGGATAGTTGATGCGCCGGCGGTGCGAGCCAACGTTCCCGAGAGAACCATACACGCCAATAAGAAGAGTAAGAGCGTGAATGACGTGATGCCCGCAGGACACGCTCAAGATGGTGAATGTATCTATAATTATATGTAGTACGTACATTCTACTGCTGTTTCTTGTCCAGAAAGAAAAACCCAAGCGTGTACGTGTATTATGTGTTTGGTTGTCAAAGGCAGCCCAAGCATGCGTTTTGGAATTGTTGCACGAATTGAAGCTAGGTTGAATGCATCAGTTTGCGGGGTTAAAAGGGATTTCATTGCTTAGTCGATTACAAGTTCGTTCCTACAAAGCATAGGCCGGAGTGATTTGGTATTGTCCCGACATCTCTAACGATACTAAGCTCACTTGAAAAGGTGTTTTGACCGTTAGGAGCGTGTTTGGTTCCACTTTGCTACAGTAGCTGCATTCCATGTCCATCCCCAGCCAGTCTGGTTCTTCACATGCAGCCTCATATGCAGCAGATGGAACCTGTTTGATTGCTTGCATCGCATGAAGGGGCACTTACCCCTTTGCTGTTTGGTTGTTGTTTTTGTACTTAGGGTGTGAGCAGATGCTATTGGCATATAATGTGCTGCCTACTCTTTTTCATCGGATCGGTCTTTTGGTTGCATCAGTTAGAGCATGCACTTCTACATGGTATCGGAGCCAAGAGGTCTTGAGTTCAAGACCCGGATGGCGCAATTAAATTGCAGCCCAATTTCGGTCCACGTTTAGGCCTGAGGGAGCCACACGTGAGGTGGAGTTTTGACATATAATGTGCTTCCTAGTCTCTTTCATCAGATCGGTCTTTTTGTTGCACCGGCTAGAGCATGCACTTCTACATGGTATCGATGCCAAGAGGTCTTGAGTTCAAGACCCGGCTGGCACAATTAAATTGCAGCCCACTTCCGGTCCACGTTTAGGCCTGAGGAAGCCACACGTGAGGGGGAGTGTTGATGTATAATGTGCTGTCTAGTCTCTTTCATCAGATCGGTCTTTTGGTTGCATTGGCTAGAGCATGCACTTCTACATGGTACTGGAGCCAAGTGGTCTTGAGTTCAAGACCGCCAGCGCAATTAAATTGCAGCCCACTTCGATACACGTTTAGGTCTGAGGGAGCCCCACGTGAGGGTGAGTGTTGATGTATAATGTGCTGCCTAGTCTCTTTCATCAGATTGGTCTTTTGGTTGCATTGGATAGATCATGCACTTCTACAGATGCAAACTTGAGCTGTTTGGTTGCAAACAGCGGTTGTGTTCTGTTCACCCCATTAAAATATGGTGGCCTTACCACCACATGATCACCACAACAACAAGCACAAATGAGATCAAACAAAGCAAGCAACCAAATGAGATCAAACAAAGCAAGCAACAGAAATGACAGCAAACTACTTAGATTAACAGCAGGGCGTCCTCCTTCCCTGCTCCACGCTAGGGTGCTACTCCTAGCCAAAATATGAACAAGTTCACAGCACAAGTACCAAAAGTTCTAGCGATAGATCATAACAAGTTCAACACTACAACCTTAGTTAACTACATTGCATGCTAACTACATCGCATGCTCAATGTCACCAACGCAGCCGTGCATGGTGCAACGAAACCTGCACATGACTGAGGAGTCATGGTTGTAGATTTGGACCTTCAGGCCGAGTCCTGAGATGCGCACAATGACGAGGTCGCCGGGGACGATCCGGTGGCGGGCGGCAGAAGTAGTTCCATCCTCGGCGAAGCACCATGTGCTCCTCGAAGTTCTGGACCTGCTCCCAGAACGAGCACTGCTTGTTCGCCGATAGCCTGACCACGCGCGGGAGCCGCTTGATGACCAGCCACTCGTTCATCACCTTCACGAACTTGCGAGGTATGACAAGCATGGCGAGGTCCTCGTTGTCCTTAATCTGCTGGTAGAAGTGCAGTGGCTCCTGGGGCCCCTCCTCATGGCCGGTCCTCGGAGATTGTCCCCTTGAACGAGGCAGGCTCATGAAAGCGACCCTGCCAGCAGGTCCACCTCCTCAGCCACCTGTTCGTGGGGATAAGATCCTCGACGCCTCAGCTGGCCACCACCAGAGCTCCTCCACCCGCCACGCCCCGGCCGCTTCTTCAATATCTTGTCGTGTAAGATGACAAGTATTAGAGGTGCTTGCAAAATCAACAACCACTAATCAATGCCATTAGCTCTTCTGCAAATTCCATTGATCAATTGCACTAGCATCAGCAGCAAATGGCACCGATCGCAGACATTTTCCCAAGAGCAAATGCCACCGATCAGTGCACAAAATCTGCCAAATGCCACTTATCAATGGCACTTGCTCTTGGGCAAATGCCACTGATCAGTGCCATTTGCTCTTGGGCAAGTCCCGCTGATCAATGGCACTTGCTCAACTCAAGAGCAAGTGCCACTGATCAGGGGACTTCCTCAACTCAAGAGCAAGTGGCACTGATCAGTGGTAGTTGCCCATGAGCAAATGCCACTGATCAGTGGCATGGTCTTCTGCAAGTGCCACTCATTAGTGCACTATCCTAAGCATGGAAACATCTAAAAATAGCACCCATGTGCACCCATGCACATTTAGCGGCATCCTAAAATGGTCCTACTACATGCACATATAACAATCTAGAGCATGCAACACAAACCCTAGGCTGAACATGTATGTAGCAACATGAACAACAACATGAACATGATCCTAGCTTGAACATGAACATGCCATTTGCATGAACACAGATCCTAGCAAGAACCTAGCATAAACACAGATCCTAGCAAAGCACACTAGCATTGGGGATTCTAGCATGAACACACATCCTAGCATGAACACAGATCCTAGGAAAGCACTAGGACATTTTCCTAGAACACACACTCTAGCAAACAAGAACATATTTGATTGGGATCAGATCGAATCGGGTCGACTCGAATCCTATCTAATCCTACCGAATCCACTAAGTACTAGCACCTGCGTAAGAAAGAAACCCCTAATCTACATCTACGAGCAAGCATTGGGGATTCTTTGACTCACCGGACCTTGCGCAGTTGCAACGAACACCCCGGTGAGAAGGAGAGAGGTGCGGAGCAGAGGAGGAGCCGGCCCTAGCGACGGCTGGCGGCATCGGCCCCGTGCTCTTGGCCACGCCGGAGGTCGAGGAGGACGGCGCGCCGATAGGAGAAAACCCTTGGACAGGGGTCAAGAAACCCCCCCTACACAATGGGGTCCCAAGAAGCGGCGGCTCCGTGGACGGCGCCGGCGCCGAGCCCAGGGTGCTCCGGAATCGGCGACGAAGCAGGAACGGTCGGCACCGCATTGGCCAGCCCTCGTGGTGGCCGGCAGCAGATGGGGGACGGTGCTCGTAGCGCCGACGCCAGGTCCCTGCCTGAGTTCTGGAGCGCGACCACCCAGCGCTCTTGGATCCTGGCCATGCGCTCGTCGACGGGGGTCAGAGAATGGCGCAGCGGTGGGCGTGGCAGAGCCATCGGAGAACAGGAGAGGGAGGGGCGGTGAGGCATAGAGCAGCAGCGGGAACAGTGCGGGCGGGGTGGTGACAGGAGAGTGGGGGAAGTTATGAGACGTCCCCTCCATCTCCTGCGCTGCCCGAGGCGTGCAGCCTCCTCGCATGCATGGCTGTGCCGAGCTAGGCTCGTGAAAAACTGCCGATTCGGCGGTTTCCGCCAGGCCAGGCTGATGCCTGCTTTAAGGTTCGTGTGGGCCACGAATCGCATGCCGCCCAGCCAACCAAACAAGCCACGCACAACCCGCGCGGGTCTGATTGGGCTGCATGCGGGCAACCAAACACGCCTTAAATGTAGGCCGGAGTGTTTAAAAGGGTCCACCTGATGATGGGAATTTCCCTAGAATAGTAAAAATCTACTACGCGTCGAAAAAATCGACCTGTATGGAGAGGCGTTTTCTCCTATCCCATCAATGGCGTGCAAGACTTTATGACTCGAATCTATATACATAGATTTTACTGAAAACACGGCTGACACTGATTGTTTACAGTTCAGAAAGGTTGACCTACATCAACCTAAACACAACATGTTGCTATCCCATCGTTCCCCATCAGTACCCTCCTGAACTGAATTTTCAAAACAATATATACTAGTCTATATGCATGCCAACAGCGTGTGTGTGGGCGCGCGTGTGTGTCTGAAGCAACCCAACCATATGTGGATTTTTTTTAATCTTCATATATGATATTGTTATGGTACGAAGCAAGGAATAAATTCACTCTCAATTTTTAATCGTTATTACTAAAAAAATCTGAAATGCGTGCCACACATCACAGCTTGCTCGCCTTTTACAGAAACCATGGCACGGGATACATGGATCTACCCAACACTCAAGGTGTACATGACTATGTGCTTATCAACTACTCCCTCCGTTTCTAAATATAAGTCTTTTTAGAGATTCCACTATGAACTACATACGGAGCAAAATGAGTGAATCTACACTCTAAAATATGTCTATATACATCCATATGTAGTTTGTAGTGGAATCTCTAAAAAAAACTTACATTTACGAACGGAGCGAGTAGATGCTTCGCCATATCCCAACCTTGCAACCATCTCCTCGTGCCCAGGCCGTTTCTAAAATTATTTAATACTAGTTGAATGTCAATGCATTGTCAAGGAACAAGGAAAAAAAACATAGACAAACATGACAAAATGAACTTCAGGCACTTTTATTGCAGCCGATGGATCTCAAAGGAAGTTCATAAACACATATTTGGGGGTGACTGATTATCATGCTAGCAAGTTTTATATGTTCAATTCCAGTGAGGTTGTGGCCATGGTTTTGAATTTAATTTTCCATAAACAAGCCTCCTTATATTTGTGCCTAATTTTGACCATCAGTTTTACCATGAAAATATGACATGTGTCAAATCAGTATTTCTAACTCGAATTTTCCATTCTCAGGAAATGGTAATTTCTTTGTAGTTGGTACAATTGTTTTTCCATCTTTAAGCTAGAAACACGTGATTACCTACTTTCGCATCTCTAAACCTGAAATTGCACATAACATTTACAACATGCAACCAATGGAGTGACCACCAAAGAAACTTATAAACTCGTCTTACTTCATCCTATATAACTAAGAGATAATTCCCCACTATTTAAATTATCTTAGCATGCAGCCTATACACATCATCACATATGCCACCTCATCAATTATTTTATTTTATTTCCTATGTTTTCCTTCCCACTAAGATAGTCGTTCAACCAAGCATAATAGTCGAACGATAGCATGCCCTTCCTCGTCCGAAATCGGTCCCACTCCGACCTTCTGAAATATACGACAGACTAGCCCAGCAAGCACTTCAGTGAGGTCCTCGATATTTGTGATCAAGTGGGTGGTTGGTGGGTTAAAAAGTTGACCTATTGCTGCTTCTGATCCTGGTATGACGCAAAGCCCTGGAGAATCAGCTCTCAGCAAGAATCCACAGTGTACTCTAGATTGCCGAATCGGCGATCCGGCCTGGAGCGATGTTCTTGATCTAGCCGAGGTGGCCAACCAAGTTTACAGCGAAGGTGTCGGTGCCAAAGATGAACATCTGATTCGCCAAAGATCGTGACTGGATTCGGTCAAGATCCCATCAGATCGCGGTATCCAACTCTCGGGAACGATTCTCGCGCATGCCTCAATAGGGTGCCTCAAAGAGGTGATTAGGTTGGAGGGGAAACAAGGAGGCGAGTTTCCTAGGTTCGGGCCCTCTAGGTGGAGGTAAACCCCTACTCGTTGGTTGTGACAAGGGTGTGCAAAGTACAAGTATAGAACCAAGGGATTGTAGATAATCTATCGACTAGCCCGGCCACGGGCTTATATAACATACCTGAGGCCCTAGAGTGACACAACCTAATCGGCTCTGTCGACGGAGGAGGATAGTCCTCCACGGCCCTGTCTTCCTTGACTTGGACGACAAGGCTTCCGGAGTCTTCTCATCGAACCCCATGGCCGCCGATCATGATGCAGGACGGAACCGACCTAGGGGTCCTCGGGCCGGCCTGCCAGGCTGGCAACCGACATGGTGAGGCATCCTTGGGCTATAACACCGTCATGTAACATGAATGTGATACCTTTTTTGCCTTCATTTAGCTCAACTCGGTCTTTTTGGCATTCTTCACTGGACGAATTTCCAACCTCTGCTGCATTTTCCTCAGTGGATGTGGTAATGATGGAACTGTGGACACGTGTATATTTTTCCTCGGTGGTTCTTCAACATGTACACTTTCTTGTGGTACTTTCAAGTGATCGGTCTAAGTTTTAATAATATGTAAAACAATATCATAATCGAGATACTTCTTCTTCTTCTCATGTGTTGCGGTGCAATTCTTGTGGTACATGAGGTCATGGCAGGCTGTTGGTTCCCGGCTGATGCGGGCAATTAAATAGAGGGGGGAGGAAGGCCAAGGAGGCTGCAAAGGCGGTTAACACATAACAATGCAATTTTGGTTGCGGTTTTTGTTATTAGTGACGAATGATGAAGTATATCTTGATATTATTCCTACTTATTTTCTTAGAAATGCCCATAACCATTTCCTAGAATCAAAACCCGTTCAAACTCGTACAAACTTTGATGCATACTATATATACATGTTGTCACTATTTATCTACTATATTAGTAACTAGGCGTGCATACATAATGGATACCAACACAACTAGTAAATAAATCAGCATATAAATCACTAATTGCAACAACCACCTACATCTCTTATTGTGTTGTGTCTGGTTACTGCTTTTAGTGGGGAAAAAAGGTCTGGGTCATAAATTGCCTTCCCTAGTTGCCATAAAAACACGCATAAAAATGACCGTCTCATATCTATATAAACCACTTATATTAACTACAACAAATAGCCATAGCAACTATCCACGTGATGACCGGTCTCATACAATGTTCCATCCTCCGGGTGCTTCACGGCATCTAGACATGCATAGCAAATGAGTGTTGACACAAATCTCCAAGGCCGCAAATGTCCTTGCCCTTAACCCCACCTACATATAAATGACATGAATTACTAGCAAAATAATGAAGAGGATATTTATGAGCTCGGGTTCGCGTAGAACTAACCAACTCCATTTTTTCCTTCTAAAGAAACTATGCAGGTGGGTATACACGTATTGCTGCCGCGGTTGTAATATACCTCCGCGAACAATAACTCCTCCTTTGAATTCTCCAAGTTGCTTTTGGCGGTGAAGTTTACATGACCATAGAAGCATCTCACGTCCATGATCGCGGTGCTAGTATATATGGCTCTGACGAGCTCATACTTGACCAATTAGCATATGTATGTTCAGGCAAAAAGGAGGACGAAGTTAATTAAGAAAATTGTGTGTACATACACATAGAAAGAAGTAGGGATGGTAATTAAATGTTTTGGGGGTACATATAGTACGTACTACGTACCTGGTTCTGGTCTTGGCTGTTGTAGTGGTCAAGCGCGGCGGTTTTGAACTCGTTTGTCTGGCGCTCAAGGTCCGCCACGGTAAGACCGCAGTCGTCGTTCTTGTATAAGGCATCTATGGCCAAGAAGTAGCCCCGAGATTGTAACTAGGGACATTATTGGGATTTCTAGCCCAACATTATTGGGCTCTCTATTACAGTGATCCAATTTTATTTCTTATATGTTTTCATCCTAATATTGACTACAATGATCCAGCCTTGTTACTTATATGTTTTAGCTCTAATGCAGACTGCAATGATAAAGTGAAGAGAACAACGAAAATATGAAAGTAATGCATATGGATCAACCAGTCCAAAGTAAAATTCTTCTAAAGCAATTCAGTTAAGTTTGTCCCATCAAAGCACTCTCCTTGGCTTTACTAAATGACAATACAACTACTCCCTCCGTTCCTAAATAATTGTCTTTCTAGATATTTCAACAAGTGACTACATACGGAGCAAAATGAGTGAATCTACACTTTAAAATATGTCTACATACATCCGTATGTTGTAGTCCATTTGAGATGGCTGGAAAGACAATTATTTAGGAACGAAGGGAGTAGTAAACAACACTGGCGGAGCTACGTGTAACAAAAATAGGCCACGGCCGGCCTAGCCAGTAGCAAATGCAGTGAAGGATTCAGAGTAAACTGAGCTGTGAAAGAAAAAATAGAGGATTTCCTTTGTATTGGCCTGCCCACCTTTGATAGTGTAGCCCCGCCACTGGTAAACAAATCAAATTAGTAGAAATCGCTCATTGGAAGAACACCCATTTTTTCACGATAACAACAAGACCTGTGCGTCAGTACCTGCTCTGGAGATGGATCGGTGGAAGAAGGCGGCGACAGCCTCGGTGAGTGCGCCGGACCGGCGTGTGACCCAATCCCGGTATGTGTCTAGGATGGGGCATCCGGCATTAAATGTTAGGATTTAGTGCGATGTTTGTTTGGTATTAGGCTCGGACATTCGGCACCACTGCATCAAGGAGGTAGGACTAGCGACAAATGTTGTCTAGAGGGTGGCTTCAGGCTTACCGATGTACTACTTTCTAAGGTCTTTTGTGCTTAATAATTAATAAAATGGCCGTATGCATCGTCCAGATGCAGAGGCCAGGGGTGCATCCTCCCTTTCTAGAAAAAAACAACAAGACATGTGTGTGCGCGCGCGTGCATGTGCATGTGTGTGCCCACAACATTCCATCCTGTCGGTGCTTCACATCTTCTGGACATGCGTGGCACCGTCCAGTGTAAATATTAATATTTCATCGTCGTAATAGGCACCTCCGATGCCCTGAGTCCCACCTATATATATATATATATATATATATATATATATATATATATATATATATATATATATATATATATATATAATAAAAGCAACATTAGACAATGGGTCTGAATAATCGCCACACGTGTGGCATGGACGGAAACCCGCCCAAGACGCCTCGTGTGGCATGGACGGGAACTGCCCGCATTTACCACGTCTGGCACAAGACAAAACCACGGCCCGCACGTCTGGCGTGCGTAACCCCGCCAAGATCGCCGTCTGCCACACGACCGCTGCCCGCATCGACCCTCCAACCGGTCCTGCCCTCCGCCGATCGCCTTCTCTCGATCGCCGCCATCGTCCCCCACCTCTCGAACCCCTACCTCCATCGCTGTTTTCTCTCTGGTTGCCATGGCAACCAGAGCAGATCCATAGGGCAAACCCACCGCAAACCACACCCCAACCCTCCCCACCCCCAGCCCCCCACTCCAACCCAGCCCTTCAGAGACGATCAGCTAAAATCAGGTGAAAATCTCCCTATCTCATCCTTCTCATCCGTCAGGCTGAAAATCTCCCCGATCTTGTACTGGATCCATGCTATAGGGGGGTGGCAACACCAGTAGTTCTGAGATCCAGTAGTTTTGTGATCTACGTGTTGAGCTTAACTTAAGTTTCTAGTATAATTGACCCAGGTAGTTGCGTATGAAATGGATGAGTAGGAATCCCTAAAAAAGGACAGGAAGGACAAATTTTGGAATGAAGGGGTTGGGAAAAATTAATTGCCACTTGTGTGTAACGACAGTTGCCACCTTTCGTTGTCAGTAGCTACCACCTATTTTGACCTGTTGCTTGCCATCCCTATCTTCTATGTGCAAGCAGCAGAAGAATACAATTCTTGTGGATTGTTGATGCCTTCTTGTTCATGCAGTGATTGAGAGCACATCGGAAAGAAGCGAGACACGAAAAGAATGAATCACAAAGATGGCGCTGATGCTTGGGGTTCTCAAATGCCAGAATCGCCCCCTTGGGATGCATCAGAGTACAATCAACTCATCTCTGCAGGGCCGTTGCTGCCACTACTAGAACAGTATGCAGGCGTAAGTATGATGCGTGATAACAAAAGAAGAGAACAGTTGCCATCTTCGCAACGATGAAGATGACATTCTACTTATGTCGTACACTGTCATTTTTTTCGCAGGTTCTTATGACCAAAACACTCTTAGGGGGCCCCCGTGACAAGTTCAGTCACAAGGCGCTAACACTGACAAATGTGCGGGCAGCCAACTTCAACTAGCTAGTATGGCTAATCAAGGTAATGCAAAATGAAAAAGGAGAACATGCTGATGTGGACGTGAAAAATGAACATGCAAAAAAACTGGCAAAAGGACTCACGAGTTATCACGGGTGAAAATGCAGAGCGTTCATGCAGCACGTGGCATCAGGCAGCACCAATGTACCGCCATCGACGCTATACACAGTGAGTCCACAAAAAAGTGAAGTTGCGGATGCTCAATTAGCGTATGAGCATAGTTGACATCTACAATTGCCATGACTGGACATCTACAGTTGCCATGATTTAAAAACTACACTTGTCATCCCTGGACAACTGCAGTTGCCATCCTTAGACACCTGTAGTTGCCATCCGTAGACACCTGCAGTTGCCATCCGTAGACACCTGCAGTTGCCATGGAGGAACAACTACATTTGCCATGCCATGGCAACTGTAGCTGCCATGAAGGAACAACTGCGGTTGCCATAGCGATGCAACTCACGTTGCCATGCCAATAAAACTGCAGCGTTGCCACATCAGCAACCTGCAGATGCCGTGCATAGCACAAAACTGCATTTGCCATGAATTGACCAACCACTACTATGCTTACAGGTTATTATTACGCTGGTGGTAACCCGCAAACGCCTCATGGCAAGCTTCACAAACTGCAAGTGGAGCACGCTATTTTGGTGTCATGCATCACACAAGATGGTCAAATGTAGCACAACAAGGTAAGGAGAAAAACTGAACCACAAAAACAGCACTACATTTGTTATTTGTAGTTATTGGTAGGCAAAACAGTAGTTGCTATGTTTGTTGAACAGTAGACAATCATGCTACAGCTGCCATACATGTCCAAGCGTAGCCTAACGGCTTGCTGTTTGAAATGATGTCATGCCAAATCACTCGAAGATGGTGTGATCCGCTATGATGCACATGTTATTCAAACAAAAATCTTAATCTCGCACCTGTTTTTTCTATTACAGGGCCCTACAACTACAAAGTGAACAAGCGGCAGGGACATCTACTGCGGGGAGCTCTGAGCGCACTGAAGACGCGTTCCACCAGCCAGCAGACAATCATGCCGCAAACAATTTCGAGTCAGAGTCGGGAATGGCAATCATTCCAGCAATGCCGACAAGCACCCCTTTGAACACAAGCACTGCCAACACTCAAGTAGATGGAACTGCCGCCGATACTGAAGTGAATGATGAAACTGACGATGACGCACAAGGGGATGAAGATGGTGGGCAATCAGAGATCATGGTACCTCAGCCACCGTACATTGGGCAGAGATTTGAATCGCTCAAGAAGCAAAGGAATACTACCAAACATATGCAAAGTTTCATGGATTTGCGGTCAACAACCGAAAATTCATAGAAAAATTAAGAAAACTAACGAGTACAAAGCAGATGTGAGATGAGCTGCCACAAGGCACGGAGGAACAAGAAGGGGAAAGGTGTTGCGCCTGTCATTCCGGAACGAAAGAGAGGTATCATTCTCAAGACATTTTGTCCCGTCCGGTGTAAGCTAAACGTAGATGGAGGACAGTGCGTGGTCAATGAGTATTTTGACGAGCACAACCACCAACTCATAAAGAAGTTCGACCTGGTAAAATTTCTGACGGCCCACAGAGGGTTCACCCCGTCGAAGACAATTCAGAAGCTACTACATGATTGTAACGTCGGTCCATCAAGAATGGTACAGATACTATCTCTCATCCACAAAGAAAAGAGGAAACTGAGCAGCTTGCCGTACATACCAGCTGACGTCACAAACCTACAGGCCAAGTACTGTAGAGAGAGCAAGTTGGCAGACATAGAGGCCACAATTGCCTACTTCGATGAGAAAGCGAAGGAAGATCCAGATTTCTTCTACAGGATAAGGTTGGACGATGAGGACCGTGTCAGGAACATGTATTGGGTGGATGGTGCTGCAAGGAGAGCCTACAAACATTTCCGAGATTGCATTTCATTCGACGCGACGTACCTCACCAATATGTACAAGATGCCATGCGCTCCGTTCAGAGGAATAAATAACCATAATCAGTCGTTGCGCAGTTCGGCTTGGGCTCGTCCGAACGAAGACACGGATGGGTACGTTTATTGTTCAAGACCTTCTTGGAGTGCATGGATGGACTTGTTCGATGAACATAATAACATACCAAGATTTCAGCATGCGTGCAGGCATAGAGGAGGTTCTTTCCGTTGGCGGTGCGAACCTTTGCGGTGGCACATTATAAAGAAGGCTGAGGAGACGCTAGGACCATTCTTGCCGACCGGCCCGTCGAGCTACACAAGGCTTTCGAGCTGTGCGTGGACCACAGCTTGACCGTGGAGGAGTTTGAAAGGAGCTGGATGGCCATGATTGAAACACATCAAGTCCAAGACAACGAGACACTTGCTAACCTGTGGGAGAAGCAAATGTACTGGGTGCCGGCCTACTTCATGCAGTGCTTCTTCCCATTTTTGCAGACTACGCAGCGCAGCGAGGGGTTCAATGCTGTTTTGAAGCGGTACGTCAGCCCTGGCAACTCATTGCTATAGTTTGCCAAGCAGTACACAGCTTTGCAACAAAAAATTCTGGGATCTGAGCTACAGCAAGAAGCGACCACAGCACTAAAGCAGCCAAAATTGCTAACGTATTTACTGATGGAGAGGAAAATGAGCAAGATATACACCATCAATATCTTTAACAAGTAAGTCGATTGCTACTGGTCTTATTTGCGAGAAAAAAGCACATAGCCAGAGGTGCCTTATAGAGTGCAATGCAGTTGCCATGATATGCGATTGCCATGTTTAATGAAATACTGTTGTGCCATGCTTACTCAAATTTGCGGTTGCCATGTTCAATGAAAATTCTGTTTTGAAATGCTTACTCGGGTGCAATTTCCTTGATGAATGAAGTGCAGTTGCCATGTTTAATGCACTGTGCTTCCATTGGGGCATGTTGGCATGCAAGTGCCAATGTCAACTGGAAAAATGTTATGTTGGCGACACATATGCTGAAATGCAATTGCCATGTTTAATACAGTGAATCTGCCATGTTTGTTGAAATGTAATTGCCATGTTTAGCCAACTGTAGATGCCATGTTTAAATAAAAGGGCAGTTGCCATGTTTTATGCAGTGTGCTTCCGTTGGGAAATGTTGGTGTTGAAAATGACGATGTCCAGTTGAAAATGTACTACAATTGTCATGTATAGTGTGCTGCATTTGCCATGTCTACTGTGTTGCATTTTCCATGTCTAGTGTACTGCATTTGCCATGTTCAACGTACTATATTTGCCATATTGAATGAACTATGTTTGCCATGTTCAATCAAAAATGTATTTCTACTTACATGACAACATAAGGTGGTACAAGAAAAAAGCGCGATAGTTTAACAGAAAACACACAAAACTTGCAGATTCCAGGAAGAAATAAAGCGTGCCAGCATCTTCACGGCTTTCCAGGTGGACGAACATACGTTCAAGGTGTGTTCTATTTTGGGCATGTCAGATTCGTAACTCAAGACCCGGACAAAGGAAGGACCTACTTCATCAAAGCCTCGATAGGCGAAGGCGAGTACTACTGCCAATGCTGCAAGTTCGAACGGGACGGCATTGTGTGCTGTCACATACTAAAAGTAATGGACATGAACGCTGTAACACGGATGCCCCGCCATTTCATAAGGCGGCGATGGACTTGGGACGCTGACGACGCGTTGGCGCCAGAGGCAACACACGCAGTTCTGGCTGTACATGATGAGAGACCTGAGTCAACCATGGAAGCCGTGAGGCACGTTGTGCTGACAAAGAACTATGCTGAGCTAATTGATGAAGCGTGCAAGAGTGATGAGACAGCGAGAGTCGCGGAAAAGCACGGGAAGGTACTAAAAAGAGAGCTTGATGAGATCAAGAAGAGGAAAGCTGAGGAAGCCTTACAGCGGTTCCCACGCACATCAAGTGTGCCTTCATCCACGGGGCCATCGTCAGAAAACTCGGAGATAGGATCTGGAACAGCAAGCACACAGATCCAGGTCAGGAACCCACCCCGTTCCATCACAAAGGGTCGTCCAAGAGAGATAAGGTACAAGTCGGGATTGGAGATTCAAGCAAAACACAAGAAAACGAAGAAAGGGGCGGGCAATCCATGAGCAAAAATTAGGGCGACGTGACATGGTCCTTGTGGACATTTTGTTTTGTACCCTAGATGATGAGAATTTTTTTTAAGATTGCGAGAATGATTCTTGAGGGGCATCGGAAGTGGAAGGAAAATCATTGAGTGGATAAATGCAGTTGCCATGTTATGGGTACTTAATCTGCCATGTTATGTGTAGTTAATCTGCCATGTTATGTGTAGTTAATCTGCCATGTTATGTGTAGTTAGTCTGCCATGCTATTTTATACTAAATATGCCATGCTATTTTATACTAAATATGTCATGCTATTTTGTACTAAATATGCCATGCTAGTTGTACTGCATCTGCCATTTTAGTTGTACTGGATCTGCCATGTTAGTTGTACTGTATCTGCCGTGTTGATTATGCTGGATCTGCAATGTTGTTTGTACTGTATCTGCCATGTTAGCTGTACTGAAAATATGCCATGGTATTTGTAATGACTCTGCATGGCATATATTTCCGTGACAATACAACGCGGTTTAGAGACACATAGTGTATTGTGTGCAATGTATAGGAAACAAGTTGGAAAACGCGTAACGTGCATAAACCGCAGCAAAGGTTGTGGGTACATGATCAAACCTACCATGCTAGCCGGTGAAGTTAGTGATGAAATAGAAGAAGCAAGACGTCCAAATGAACAACGACAATGACGTTCGCTAACCATGTCTGATGAACTACATTTTCCATGTTTCAAAACATCGTGACGCATTCGAAACAGCAAACGGGTGATGCAAACGATGAAACCGTAATAATAATGATAAACATAAAAACATATCTGCTGTCACGCCTAAGTAGGTTCACATCCACACATATATTGCAGAAACTATTCAAATGTCGCTCACACACCACCATTACATAGCAGCCTACGCGGTTTTTGACGAGAACAAAAGAGATAGTACCTTACATTCCTCGGCAAGAGAATGTAAGGTATGCGTCCGGTGTGTATCGCCACGTGATCACTTGTACCTCTTGATGACTTTCTTGACAGCTTCCTCCACAAAATCACATGCTCCGGACCGCTTGTTGAAATCTTCATTCGTCAACCAGTTCCATGTGTGAATTTTCCAGAGCTCAATGACCGTTGCAACTGTGATAGCAGGGACAATTCTGCCTTCCCACTTTGCAAAGTATTCCAGGGCGTGAAAGCCACAGTCCATCCTGCACGAGAAAAAGAGTCACGTGAACATGCAAAGAGGACAGACGCAGCAAAAGATAGACTTCAATTCAGATGTGGCAACAAAAGAGGGGTTGGATTGATGTAAATGGCACATGAAGGAGGGGGTTAAGAAATTACGTGTTCCCTTGCTTCGCAGTCGCCACATACTCAGTCGGGAAATGCCTGATCTAGACTTTTGAATGTTTGTAGTGACGGTTCCATGTCTCTTTGAGGTTGTTGATGAAGAATTCGGCATGCATAGTAAGATCTGCATCAGCTTCCGAACGGATTGAATCAAGCACCTCAAAACGTTGATTCTCCAGGTCAAGACAGATGGCATAGTGCTGACCACACTTGTCTTGCTGGTCATGTGGTGCAAGCTCCTGGATCATGGGGAACATGACCTGCATTTAAAAGTGAAGAAATGAGAAGCAGAGTTCACATAAAGAACAGCAGAGGACAAAAAAATTAGAATCACGTAGAATGTTTTTGGTTATGGGAGGGGTAGTTGATGAGAAAGTTGCCGCCCATGTATGAACAAAATGAGCCGTGTATTTTACTATCAAGTTGCCACATAGTTTGCACGGGATGCAAAAATCAAGATGACAAGCAGTGCACGGCATTTGTTGCCACATGAAAACATCTCGCCACATAAACACAAGTGCGTATGATGGCTAGAAACCACACCATGTGACAAAACAGTGCAGAAAGGGAGGAGTACTCACATATTTCTTCAGTGTGAGCTTGAATTCACCGTGTTGAGAAAAAATTCTTCCCTCGTGGATTTTGTGGTGGAAGTCACCATCCCATATTTTGCAGGTCACACTATAATGCATGATTATCTTGTCGGCACCCACATCCATATGATTGTTGATGTAGTCGATCCCGCATGCAACTACATTCGCCGACATTTTACCGTTTGGCCTCACGGACTCGGCAAGATCACCCAGGTCGACGTACGTCGCTCCGCATTGAATGACTTTGGTTCTGTCCAAACATGAGCTGTATGAAAATGATATAACATGGAAGGATCATGCCTGCTAAGTAAAAAATATATGAAAGAACTAAAACGTAAGCGGATCGTGTATAGGAAGTACGAAGAAGATGAATGGTAAAAAAGGAGCAAAGCAAAATGAGAGATTATGGGGTGTGGTCATTTACGCTTTCAGCTCCTTCATGTGCTTGCTGCTGCCCTCGCATTTCCAAACCGGCTGACGATATCGCATAGCTGGGTCTGTTCCTTAGTGGCCCTGAATTCGGGCTCGTAGTCTTCTGCGGGAGGTGGGTGAACTACCCTCCGCTGCCTCACGTAACCAGGAGTGGCACTCCTAATGGTATCCTCGATACCGTGATTCCGCAGCACGTTGGAACTTGATTGCCCTTGCCCTCGTGAGGACCTCCTATGCAATGCTGCCTCCTCGATCATGCGGTAAGCTTCACAAGGACCGTGAAATCTCCTTAGGGGTGGCTTCAATGTTAAAAAAAATAAAAAGTGTGTTAGGATAGCTAGAAAATCAAAAATAGATGGATTGTGAGGAGGTAGGGTGCATGATGTGAGATTGTGGGCAGAAAAAGTGGGGCAGTTGCCATGCGTGGTCCAACTACAGTGGCCATGTCATAGCAACTACAGTTGCCATGTAGTTGCACTGTAGTTACCATCTAGTTGGACTGTAGTTGCCATATCACAGCAACTACAGTTGCCATGTTGTGTCAGCTGCACTTGCCATGTGATTGCCGTATGAAAAAATGCAGCATGGAAACAAAAAATGCAGTTGGCATGGTGTGGCAAATCCAGTTGCCATGTGTAATGCACTGTATTTGCCTTGTGACAGCAACTACAGTTGCCATGTTGAAACAACTTCAGTTGCCACGTGGTTGCCCAAATGTTAAATGCAGCATGGCAGCAAAAAAAATGTATGTGACATGGTGCATCAAATCCAGTTGCCATGTCATCACATGTCAGTTGCCATCACAAGTGAGAACCCCCCCAAAAAAATATGATTGGGACAAAAGTCAAACTACAAAGATGTATGCAAGAAAATCATAAGGACATGACAAGTGTACCTTGCACAATCGGCTCTCATTTAACTTGACAGCCTTCCCGCTCGACCATTGGCTGCGCCATCATTGCGGGCATGCCTCACAGGGAAAGCAAAGGCAATCGGCATAGGATCTTGCACCACCGGTTGATCTTGGACTGATGCCAAGGCTTAAGCTCGGTGGGGTAAAGGCCACTGGGTGCCTCTCATTCCTACTGGCCGGACCACGAACAATTTGCGGGGCAGAATCCAAGGGTGAAAGATCGACAAACATATCTCAATCGGCCGCTACAGAATGATCGGGCTTATTTGCAGGACGGGGCGTGTTGTCAGCGGTATCAGCCACAGCTTTCTTGACAATCTTCTTGTTTGGGCTGTAGGGGACACCGACATTGACTGGGAGCCTGGAAGTGCGCAGATTTATGCTGGGGATTTCCAATGCGGGTAAAGGAGCAGTCTTCTCCGGGCGTTCACCTGCGTCACTCGTGCCCGGCTTGACACCTGCATCAGTTGTGCTCCGGTCTTCCGGTTTCTCCATCACATTGCTTTTGGCAGGTGGCGGGAATAGTGTGGACGCAGGAACATAACCAGGCTCGTCTCTCCTGCTCCTAGCTGCAGCCGATGCGTTGGGTATGTCTGTTGGTTGCTTGCGGGGGCTACGGCGCCTAGTGGAAGGACGGGCACGCAAGCAATCGCCTTTAGCGATGTCTGCAGCGACAGAGCTGGAGCTGTTGTGCCAGGACTCTCACCTGTAGATGGCATATCCTTGTGAACTGCCGCCTCAGCCGCTTCTGTCGTGGATACATGAGGCGACCACGCACGCTCTTGGAATCAGTGTCAGATGAGCAGGAATCTTCCTTGCTTAGGTTCGTCTCGGGAGTTTCCACTTCAACGCTTGCTGATGGGGTGGCATGGCTCACAAGAAGCATCCTTCATTGCCGTGAGAGTTGGCAATATTTCAGCTGTCTGGCAGATACCGACTCGTCACTCCCGATGTACGGATGCTCGTTGTTCTAGCTCGCACATCTGCAGCCCGGAGATGGTCGGCCACTTGCATCAGAGTTGGTGGGAGCGATCAACGGTGCAGTAGCAGGACTGTCGCCTGGTGCCTCATGTACATCTGAGTTTCCCCCTGTTCAAGCGGGTCCTTACTGGTATGCTTGGTCCCGCGCGTAGTGGTCTTCTTAACCCTGCAAAAAAAAGCACATGAAAAAGATATTGAAAAATGAACAAAAATATGTTTGGCATGGTAGAAATCTTTAAAAAAATTATAAACAAGTGGAAAAGCTGGTAGTTGCCATGTAAGGGGGACGTGAGTGGCCATGTGTCATAATTAGCAGTTGCCATCCAGCAGCAGCTGGGATGCTAGCCAACTTGAAGAATGATAAGAATGTCTGATCTGAAATGAATGCAATTTCAAACCTGGGTGTGGGATGAGCTCACAAGCCAACGGGAAAAAAATGGCAGTTGCCATTAGGTACGGTAAGAGTTGCCATTTGGCTTAGATGCCAGTTGCCATGTAAAAACCAATATGAGTTGCCATACACTTTAAAATGAAGGAAGAAATCATTTGGAAAAACAGCGAGTTGCAGCGTGGGGGACGGCGATGTAAGACCATGTGACAAGCTAAACAGATGCATCGGAAAATCAAGAAAATATAGCGCTATGTCAATGAAAGCACATGGAGAAACCTACTTCTTGACTGGCTTCCTCAGGTCTGGCAACACGACAGAATCCCCGGTGTTGGTCGTCGTCGTACGAGGAGAAGACCTGGTGGAAGGGGTGTCACCGGCAATGGGGCCACCTTTGTTCAAGCGAGCAGAAACACGGTTTGGCGTTGGCGCCTGTTTCTTCATGCTGCTTTCGTCCACCAGCCGTGATCATTTCACGCTGCGTATGAGTTGGAGGGAAAAAAGGTGGCAATTGTCGGACAAAAACTCATTACGCGCTTGACAAAAAACAAGTGCAAGAAATGGATGAGACTGTTCCAAGAAAATAGACACAACAAAAAACTAAAATTAAAGTTGAACCTCCTCCTGGCAGCTACGGGATCGGTCCTAGACCTCTTGCCACGAGAACCCTACCCAACATCTCCTAGAACCCTCCCCCTCCTTGATGGCAACACCCCCTCGCCTCTCGCAGCCGTATGTTCTTTGACTTTCTCCGGTAGGGGGACATCTGTTGCATCCTTGTCCTTGTTACCACCTGCGCGAACTTCAGCATATTCATCATCATCGGTGTCCTGTTGCACGTTCTCCATGTCATCGTCGTCATCCTTGCTGAGGCCAGCGTCTCCATCTAGATCATCTTGTGTGTCACCGGGCTCTTGGGAACTGTTGTAGTCATACCGGCCACGGCAACCGGTTGGCCGATGTGTACGTTCTGGGACAAATGAAGTGAACTGCCTCGCAACCGCGTCCTTTGTCGAGCCAGCGAGAGACGCCCACCCTCAACCAACTTCCCGAGCAAGCCGGTCATTCCGGATGCAAACTGCCCAATTAGATGCTCAACAGGTGCCCTCGCCTGTGCACGAAACAAGAAGCATCAACAACCACCCATATTGCAGTCACTTGCGCAACATCAACAAATAATCCATGGCAAACCATAGATGTACATATTTTGATTACCTCAGTAGGGCAAGACGGAGCTGAGTGCACGTCCATCCACTTTCCAAAGTTTTGAGCTCCCCAAACACGCTGTAGTCTATAGCATGCTTGGCCATCAGCTGGAAAAAACAAAACAAATGGCAAGGATGTAAGAGATAGAAGGTAAGTTTCAACACCAATGATAAAGAGTTCCCTTGTGGGGTGAAACATGGATACAATACGCATACAGCCATGGATAACAAAAGGTGGTCATCCCTTATGGACCACGGACGGTTCCCTCATGTCAAATTTGTAAGCATGCCATGTGCAAAGAGAAACCAAAACTAACCTGTAGTTTTCCATATTTGGTATCGATTTACCGCCTGCGGCAAGCACAACCCTTGACAGCGTTGATAGTCCACGCAGAACAACAAACTTGTGCGTAGGGCGGCGGGCCTCCTACCCCAGTGAAATCCACAAAGGACAGATCAAGGCAATGACATACATGAGCTGATTTAAGACAATTTTGCAAAGAAAAGAAGTATCGAGTTGCCGTCATGTGTACTTTGTAGGTAAAAAACAAGATAATGTATGTTCCCGATAATCAAGTTGATGTGCATGGAAAGAATGGAATAAAAAAGAAGTTGCCTTCAGATAATGTGCTAGTTGCCATCATGGTGTGATGGCAATTGCCATATTGCTAAGATGGCAGTTGCCATGATAGTCTGATAACAGTTGCCATACTAATATGATGGCAGTTGCCATATTGTCATTATAAAGTTGCCATATTGTCATTATGGTAGTTGCCATCTTGTTATGATCAGGTTGACATGCATGAATAAAAGTGTGTTATAAAATAGTGTTCCACAGAAAGAACTGGTAAAAATACCATTAAATGCAATCGACAACCCTTTTGGTACATCTTGCTTGAGAATGCATCGTGGAGGAAGTCGGCAATAAACTTGCACCAATTCATGTTCTTCACATTTTTCAGATCCGCTTTGCACCACACAAAATTTCAGGGCAAAAAGGTTGCCGATCGTAAATCTAAAAATGGAAAAAAACATCGAAAACACTGGCAGTCACTAACTTTACACATGACAACAGAGCCGAAAGATTGAAGGAAAATAAAGTAGTAAAGATGGATCATTCACCAGAATGGATAAGCATTTGTTGCTTGGGTGAAGAGAGGTGGTCGGCGCGAAAACAGCTGAGATGAGGTACATGAGTAGCTTCATCTTGAAAACATCTCCATGCATCGTCATGGCCTGCAGCGAATCTGCCACTACAGACGTGTTCGTGTTCAGCATGGATTCCGACCCAGGAAACAAACGGGGGAACAGCGCTTCCTCGATCTCATTGTTGACCTCATATGGGACTTTGATATGTCCACGAGGCACGCCCAGAGTGCAGAACACGGATTCCTCGTTCAACGGGAGTTTTCCACGTCCCGGAATCACGAACTCCCTGGAGGCGGGCTCGTAGATCTCAGCAAGCCAGTCCCATACAGGGTTGACAAGGTTCGTGCACCGGACAGCCATCATAGACTGCATACCCATCTCAGCAGCAGCCCCTTCGATTGTCGGTGAATTTGTCGGTCAAGGCAGTCGGACATTCTTGGGAGGCTCACATTGCGAATACGTTCTTCTTTACGCAAAAATGCATAATAAGTGATCAGTTGTTGCCATGTTTTCCAATGCCATGAAATTTTAGTCCGTGTCAGACGACTGCAAGCTCGAGGTGTCAACCAGTAGCATAAAGCAGGATTGAGGGGGAGATGTGTGAACATTTACCTCATCACCCTCTTTTATCCGGCCAGCTGCCCGATTACGCTGTGGTGGATCCATGCAATCATCATCATCGTTTTGATGATCGCCACGAGCCATTCTGCTGAGATAGGGACGGACCAAATTGTCATGGATGAAATCTAAATGCAAGAGGTAAGCAGTTGCCACCTTACAGAAAATGTCAACAAGTGAATGCAGGAAAAATAACATATGTATGACATCTGACAGAATTGATATGCAAATTTGGTTGCCACATTATGTAGCCAATTTGCCACACTATCGTATCTGCAGAATGGCAACAGACAGTGTGTTCACATTCTATTTGCCACATGAATATACTATCTGAGTGGCAATAGACACACTTGAAGTGCACATTAGTTGCCGTCCAGTGCAGTTGGCTGCTGAAACTGCATTGACTACAGATTGTGGCGACTATCACAAAGTGGTAACTACCACAAATCATTCAGAAAAATTTGATGCCACAATGAAAAAGCATGTTAGTGGCTACTGTCACAGTAATTCAGCAAATTCAGTTGCACATAGAAGAGCATGTGTGTGGCAACTATCATAGTCATTCAATAAAAAAAGTTGCCACATGCGAAAGCTTATATGTGGCAACTATCACAGTCATTTCAGTAATTTGTTTGCATAAGGAAATCATGTTTGTGGCAACTATCACATTTGTTCAGGGGGTTAGTTGCCACACAATCATGATAGTTAATCAAACAACCAAGTTCGCCTCATACTACAGTTTCAAAACCCAACTACCTAGATCTAGGGTTCAATGGCAACTACCGCGACCTCAAATTCACCCTCAAAGTTCAACCCCGAACTAACTGCAAACACAAATTCCAACAAATGTGCATCAAACAACCCGGGAGGCACCTGCCCAATCCACAGGCAAGACTAGTGCATGCCTCCGAACAAGCATAACCACACCGACGATGCCGCCGCCGCGGCGGCGACGAAACTGGCCAGTGCAACCAAAAACGCCTAGCAGACGACTTCGGCGCTGGCGGGAACGCCGACGAACCGCAGAATCGCATGAATCTCTACGAACTCGATTGAGGAATCAAGCAGGGAGGAAGGGGAAATGCAGGAAGGGGTTGCGAGAGTTGTAGCGACCATTACCTTCAAGCCGCAGGGCGCCCAGCGCAGCCGCTCCATTCGGCGAGCACCACCGGCGGCCGCGAACGCCGTCGATTCTTCCGCCTCGCCGTCGCCTTCTCCCTCGCCTTCTCCTCCAAAGGATTGAAATGCGAGTGGGTTGTGCCAAGAATCGCGCGTGCGGCTGGGTAGATGGAACCGTGAGGGAGAGGGGACAGAGGTGTGCGGCGTGTTTGGCGTCAACCGCGGTCGGAGGCGTGGCGTGCAGGGCGCATTGCGGTTCCACCGCGACGCCTCCAGTGGCAACCGCTGACCGTGGGATGGCAACCAACGCATGGACGACCCGACTCGCACATCGCACACACGCCGGGCCCCTACGCGGGCGCAGAAAACCAGCCGGTTTGTTCCAAGATTCGTGCACAAAGTTACCAACGGAGATGCTTGCGTGTGGTCGGGATGGTGAACGCCCACACGTGTGGGCGTTAACATTTTCGTAGACAATAGGTTCAGTTGTGGTGTATCTATGAATAAATGGAAATGACATATCTATCCCTAATAATAAAGCACGGATTGACTCCGTGGGTTCACCGTCACAATACGTTTTTTTTCTGTGAATTTACGCTTTCAGTTTGAATTCGAAACATATATGCGAGGTGGTACTAATACGGGGAACCACGTCCTTCTCGCGTCCGTCAACCAGCCCTGCGTCCGTGTATGTGAAGCAGTGCGGCCCAGCCCACGATGCCACACCGGGCGCCTCTCGATTTGGCCAACTTGCTCGCCACCAGAAATCAATCAGGCCACCCTCTCCTCTCATTTCACATCACCTCATGCATCTTCTCTCACCCAAATATCCATGTACTTGTTGTACCGCCACTTGACAAGTAGTTTATGTTATTCACCGACCACCCCCCGGCGAATATTGTGGGCGCAACTTGTGGCTCCATCGATCTCGTGCTAGCTACTCCAGTAGAAAACGAACACGAGTAGTGCTCATCAATCATTATTGTAGTCTTGTGCATGCAGCCCATTCGTCCATGATGCATGCTGGACGGTTCAGAGCCTTATGAGTTATGAGTGTGTGCGTACGGTTCTATGTATGTTTGCTCCTTCTTTTTTCCTTGCTACTTTGCCGTGAGGATGCATGAACCAAATGGTCGATGAAGTGGCCGCACGTCGACGGCACGGTGTGGCACGCTCTAGAAAATTTCGACAAAGACCAAAGGAAAGGAAAGGGGCGCGTGGGGAAGGAGCGTGCCGCCTGCCGGCCAGGAGAATCCAGGAATCGAACTCTGGACGAGCTGGTCAGTCTGGACGGCAAAGGCCAACTGGACCATCTCATTCTTGTGATAAAATTTGAGGATTCGTTCCTATAAAAACACCACCACGCTTCTCTATATTTCGCTCCACTGGTCTATATACATCTATGATATGAAATCAGCGAGCCGCCTCAACGATTAATAATAAGAGGGCAGGAGAGAGAAGCGATCAAATTATTAACGGAAAAGAGGCGGCTTGAGTTATCCAAATTTAGTGGGTATACACAAGCATGGGTTCTGTCCATTTGATTTTTCAGTGTTCTTTTTTTAGTGATTTGCCTTTGTGTTTCTATTTTCTATTTTCACTGATATGTATTTCGGTTTCTATTTTTTATTTTCACTGATATGTCGCACTATTGCATTAAATTATCTACAAAGGAAAAAATATGGATTGTTAGCTAATTTTCTATTAAAAAATATAACCAATTTGTCAAAGACCAATAAATACTTCTAATTGCCTTGATATTTTCATCTCCGAGTGCTTCAAGCAAAAAAAAAGTTACTAATATTAAATTCTTGCATGAGTCACTCTTAATTATTAATCTGTAAAATTAATGGATATTGGTGCAATTTGACTGAATTTGAATTGTTTTTATTTGCGAAAGGGCCTCGGACCTATATTAAATTAGACGAGTGATAGAGAGCACCCCCATAGAAGAAGAATTACAAACGGGTCCCTAGGGAACCGAACAACCCCACACACCGTCGTGAGCTGCCGGCGCGTCGCCGCCGCGGCCGCTCCCACACGAAGCCAGCGTGACCTTGTTATGCGACCCGCGGGCGTAGCTCAGGCATTACCCCAGGAGGCCATAAGTTTCGTCGTCACACGCGTGGGCCGAACTGACATAGCCCACATTTTACTAAACCGATGAGTAGAGGAGCAGCGAAAAATGCTTTCTGCGTGAGGATTAGAACTCATAAATAGTCCAACCTCGCTCCTTTTCAACCAATTCAATCAATTTATATACGCGGGTGACTTTTTCGCATCAGAAAGCAACAAGCCTCTGAGGGGAACAAAATGAAGGAATTAATCCGCGAAGAGCAAGTAGGTCTGAAGGAAAAATCTCAGATAAGCACGCAATCGGCAACCCCCGTGGCCCAAATCAAATATGGGAAATCTGTTGAATCAGCGACATAAGAAATCGAAACAACCGACCCCAGGAAAGGGAACAGAATGGAATTGGAAGGATGGAACGGAGCCCCGCAAGCTTAGGTTATGGCCAAGCAAGGCCGAGCATCGGAGCAGACCAAGAGAGGGGCACCGACGGACCCGCGACTGGCGAGGAGGGTGCACAACGCCGGCGCCCCGACGTCTTCTCCTAGCCCCAGGCTGGAGGCGGACACGACACGGCCGAGCACTCTCCAGGGAGAGTGCATCGTCGGCGCCGAGGGAGGAGGGAGGGGTGTAGAAGGAGGAGCAGCGCTGCTGGGATGTTGGGTGCTGGCCTGCTGGACGGGATGTGAAGGAGGAGGAGCGCAGCTCTGCGTGGATAAAAGAGGGCCACACAGGACGATTGGTAGGGGGGATTGTTTACTATGTTTGCTGAAATGTAGAAGAAGCGTATATACATGATGGATGGTGTACGTCGCCTTCACATGAAATTTATCAAAAAAGTTTGCCTTTTTTATGGTGATGAGTGAGAGTGAGTGCGGTTCGGTCTTTGGGCCAAGTTCAAGTAGTGCAAAAGGAAAAAAAACATAATATAATCTTGCAAACCAAGCAACCATAATTTTCTTAAAAAAAGTCAACATTGTAAAAACCTATTTGCTTTCGAATATTAACCAAAAAAATGTATATAAACAATCCCACTTCAATGCACCACTACTCTTCCATCCAAAAAATTGTTTGCATTTAAATATTTACAAAATTCTAAGAAAAACATTTAGATTAGTTATTAAACTCTCGAATAATTTTACGTCTGTGTATCCTGCTAAAAACACTTACACCATTGCTTTGACCACAAAATTTTCAAATTTCATAGTTACAAAACGTGTGTTCAAAAAAAAATGTTCATCTTCAAAAGATGTTTCAGTTCTAATAGAAAGATTAAAATTTTCCAATTTGTTTAATTATTTTATAATAAAGAAATATTTGTGTTTTCTGAAAAATAAAAAATATAACAGATTACTAGACTATTCCATGCAGCACTACTCGTTCATTGATGAAAGATGTTAGGGTGATTTATTTACGTCCATGCGTCATACTCCGAAAAGAGATAACATTATAAACTTTTGCTGATGGTTATCAGAACTAGATATAAAAGATGATGCATGCTGTCATACAGAGAAGATTTTACGAATTTTTAGCCCGTTGCAACGCACGGGCATTTGTACTAGTATAAATACGGTCTAGAACTAACCAACCCCTTGTCCTTCCAAGGAAACTATGCAAAGAAGAGCTCCTCCTTTGAGCTGTGTGGGGTGCTTTTCGCCATGAAGTTTACATGGACGTAATACGCTCCTGCACCAATGATTGTGCCGCCACTGGTAATGGCTTTGACGAGCTCATACTTGATCTAAGAATATTTTCAAGGTAAGAACAAATTAAAATTAGGGAGAATGCACATGCATATAAAGGGAAGTAAGGGTAAATATTCTTGTGGTATAAATGCATACATTGTTCTGGTCTTGACTGTTGTAGTGGTCGAGTGCTGTGGTTACGCATAGGTTGGTTTGCCGCTCGAGATCTGCCGCGATTAAAGCGCAATCATCATCGTAGTCGGGACTTCGGTCCAGGTAGTCGGCATAGCCGTCGGAGAGGTCTGGGGTTTGCAAACCGCCGGCCATGCTCTCAAACCTAGGTAAATTGTTGGGTTAAATGATTAACTAATGTAGTCGATGGAAAATGTTAAGCAATCAATCAGGTGCATCCTGTTGAGTATATTGTGTACGTGTATATTTGTGTGTAGGGTCTACCTCCTATTTCCTTTGTATAGTTGAGGTTGTGACCCACCTCTATACTTATATATACGTGCCTGGTGCACCGATCAATACATCGAGATTGCACAGCTCATAACTTGTCCTTCTACATGGTATCTATCGCAGCACGATCTTAAACCCTAAAAGTCGCTTCGCCGCCGCCCACGCCTCCACCTTGCCGCCGCCGCCGCCCTTCTCCCCCGCCGCGCCAAACGCCGCCACCCACCTCCAGTCGCCCGTCGCCGCGCTGGTAGCCGCCCGCTTCTCCCCACCACCTCGCCTTCCGCCGCCGCCCGCCTCTTCCCGAGGCCGCCGCCAACGCCCCTTCCGCCCTCTCTCCAAAACCCCTCCTCCCACCCGCGTCGCCCAGCCCCCTGCCACCCGCGCCGCTACCCCTCCCAACCCGCGCCGCCACCCGCACCACCCAGCCTTCACCCACCCGCGCGGCGTCTCAAACCCTAACCCTAGCCATGAGCTCCTCCTCCTCCACCGTCTCCAACCCGTTCGCCGGTCCCGATGTCACCCTCGTTCGCGACCTCAACATCCATGAGCGTGTCCCGGTCAAGCGTGATCACACCACCGCGTCCTACTCCGCTTGGAAGCGGTATTTTTCGCTTGTGTTCCGTGAGTACCTCCTGCACGGCCACGTGGACGGCACCGTGGACTCGGCGCTCATGATCAACGACGAGGAGTGGATGATCCTCGACGCCACCATCATCCGCTGGTTCTACCTCACCATCTCCAGCGACCTCTTCCACACCGTGGTGGACGACGAGGACGCCGCCTACGCGGTCTCGACCAAGCTGAACGGCCTCTTCACCGACAAACCGCTGCAGCGCGCAAGGTCCTGCTCTCTGATGAGTTTTACGGGTGCCAAGCAACGACTCATCCATCGATGATTTTCGCATGCGCCTCAAGAAGCTCGCCGATGAGCTCCGTGATCTCGGGGAAAAAAGATCGTGACGAGCTCCTCATCGCCACCCTCTCCGGCGGCCTCAACGAGGACTTCGGGAACGCCGCCTCAACCTCACCTCATCCCGGGCCCACCTTTGCTAAGGTGGTCGCAGACTCAAGTTGGTGGAGCGCCCGGATGCGGTGGCGCGGACTCGCGACCCACACCGCCTCGTCGCCCGGCACCCGCGGAGTTCCGCCCGCCACCGCCGCACCGACACACGCCACCGGCAGCGCCCACCTTCCCCGAGGCTTCCGCCCGCCAGGCCGCTTTTTCCCGCCAGCCCTAGCAGCGGCCAATGGAGGGGGTCGTCAGCGGCCGTCAAGGTGGTCAGCAAGCGGGCGCAACCGCCCTGTGGAGGAGCACCTCGCCACCGCAGAAAGGCCTCTCAGCCGGCCCCGTGGTACGCCGGCCAGAACCCATGGACCGGCGTCGTACACGCCTACTCCATGCCGGTTCCGCGGGCCCCTGCCCCGGGCATTCTCGGCACCCGGCCACAGCCACATCAGGCATACTATGCCGTGCCGCAGCTACGCGGCGCCCTACGGTCAGCAGCCGCCGCCAGGTGGGCCGCCCGCTGCTGCCCCTGACGGCCGCGCCGCCGGCACCGTGGGACCCGACCCTGTTGGCGGCTCTCCACAACACTCCTTCCCCGTCCAGCTACACCGACGGCGGCGACTGGTACATGGATAGCGGCGCCACCGCTCACATGGCGCGTGCACTTCGCAACCTCCACACCGCTCATCTTGTCCACACCTCCAACCGCATCACCGTCGGTGACCGCTCTTCTCTTCCTATCATCCATATTGGTCATACATATTTTTCGCCTAACTCAACTCCCATATCCATGTCTAATATTCTAGTTTCTCCTGAACTTATTAAAAATCTTGTTTCTGTTCGTTCTCTTACACGTGAAAATCCGGTTACCGTTGAATTTGACGAATGTGATTTTTCTGTTAAGGACGCTCTACCGATGTGACAGCCCCGACGAGCTCTACCCGGTTCACTCCGCCACCTCCACCACGTCCGTCGCCCCTGTCGCTCTCGCCACCAGAGTGGATCTTTGGCATGCTCGCTTGGGTCATCCTAATCCTGCCACCCTTCGCCACATACTTGAGTTTTTCTTTCACGTGTAATAAAGAACGAGGATCACTCGTGTCATGCATGTCGCCTCGGCAAACATGCTCGTCTTCCGCTTAGGGCTTCTTCTTTTGTTGCATCGCATTACCCGTTTGAGTTAATTCATAGTGATGTTTGGACATCTCCTGTTGCCCGATGTCACGGGCTATCTTTTATTATCTTGTCATACTTGACGATTTTTCGCATTATGTGTGGACCTTCCCGTTGCGCCGCAAGTCGGATGTTATATCCACTCTCGCCGCCTTCTACTCTTATGTTCTCACGTAGTTTGGTCGCCCCATTCTCGCATTGCAGACACACAACAGGAAGGAGTTTGACAACCTCGCTATTCGTAATCTTCTTACCACACATGGCACGATCTTTCTCTCACTTGCCCGTACACCTCGCAGCAGAACGGTCGTGCTGAGCGCATCCTTCGCACTCTCAATGACTACGTTAGGACTCTTCTTTTCATGCCAATGTGCCTCAGCGCTTTTTGGCACTGGCGCTCTCGCCACCGCTTCTCTCCTCATCAACATCCGCCCATGTCGTACTCGCGGGAACTTTACACCTCATCATCTTCTCTTCGGTGCACCCTCCTCTTATGATGGGCTTCGCATCTTCGGCTGCCTTTGCTACCCTAGCATCGCCGCTACTGCGCCTAATAAGCTTGCACCCCGCTCCGTCGCCTGCATCTTTCTCGGCTACCCACCTAACAGTAAGGGCTATCGCTGTTATGATCCCGTCTCCCATCGTGTTTTCACCTCCCGACATGTTTACTTTGATGAGATGGTGTTTCCGTTTCAGCAGCAGGTACCCCTTGTCGTCTCGTCACCGCCGGCCACCGGCGGTCCTTCGACGACTTCGTCAGGTGGACGGTCCCGTTCGGCCCGCGGACCGCCTCCGGGCTTTGGCGGTCCTCGCGCCCTCACGCCGGCGCCCGCCCCCTCGGCCTCCTCGTCTAGCTCTGACGGCACAGCTGGCGCCCCTCCTTCACCCGCCGCCCCTGCCTCGGGCGCCGCGGGATCGGGCGCTGACGGCTTGGCCGCTTCCTCAGCCGCCTTGACGCCGCCCACCTCGCCGACCCAGACGCGGCCCCTCGCCCGGCCACAGCGCTGCCTCCTCGCCCGGCTCCGGCGCCCGCCTCGCCCGGCTGCCTCGCCGGTGGCTCCGATGGCGCCGCTGGCCCGTCACCAGCGCTTCGCACGGCGTTCATAGTCCGAGCCTCCGGTACTCGGCGGCAATGCGTCCTCGCCGCCTCCACCGGCGAGCCATCGCCTATTCCAGCGTCGCTCGCGCCGCCCTACGTGATCCTCACTGGCTTGCGGCGATGCAGGAAGAGTTCGATGCGCTCCAACGGAACCGCACCTGGACACTGGTTACCCGGCCTCCTCGTGCCAATGTCATCACCGGCAAGTGGGTATTTCGCCATAAGACCCGCTCGGATGGCACTCTCGAGCGCTACAAGGCTCGCTGGGTGGTCCGTGGTTTCCGCCAGCGCACTGGAGTGTACTTCACTGAGACGTTTGCCCCGGTTGTAAAACCGGGCTCGATCCGCACCGTCCTCCAGCTCGCTGTGTCCCGCGGCTGGCCCGTTCATCAGATGGATGTCTCCAACGCCTTTCTCCATGGCCATCTTGAGGAGTAGGTGTATTGTGAGTAACCCACCGGTTTCGTCGACGCCTCACTTCCCGGCCATGTGTGTCTGCTGTCCCGCTCTCTTTACGGACTCAAGCAGGCACCACGCACCTGGTACCAGCGGATCGTCGGGTTTCTGCAGACATCGGGCTTCAGCGTGACTTCGCTTCGGACGCCCTCGCTTCGTTCGTCTATCGCCACGGTGACACGACTGCATATTTGCTTCTTTACGTCGACGACATCATCCTGACGGCCTCCTCCGCAGCTGTTCTTCGGCAGATTACTCTCCGGCTGCGTGAGGAGTTTGCTATTAAGGACCTGGGTTCTCTACATTATTTTCTTGGCATTGAGGTCGTTTGGCGCCCGGACGGTTTCTTTCTTCATCAGCAGAAGTATGCACATGAGCTTCTCGAGCGTGCCGGCATGCTCAACTGTCACCCTGTTGCTACTCCTGTTGACACGAAGGCCAAGGTCTCTGCTCTTGAGGGCTCGCCTGCGTCGGATGCTCCTTTCTACCGGTCTATCGTCGGCGCTCTTCAGTATTTGACTCTCACTCGACCGGATCTTCAGTATGCTGTTCAGCAGGTGTGTCTCCACATGCACGCCCCTCGTGACTCTCATTGGACTCTCGTGAAGCGGATCCTTCGCTACATCTGTGGCACGATGACCCTCGGGTTGACACTCACGGCGTTTACTTCTATGGAGATGGTGGCCTACTCCGATGCAGACTGGGCTGGCTGCCCCGAGCACTCGTCCGGTCCACCTCTGGCTACTGCGTCTACCTCGGTCCTTCACTTTCGTCTCGTGGTCGTCAGCGACAACCCACGGTCTCGCGCTCCGGTAGCGGAGGCTGAGCATCTTGAGCTGTGGCTAACGCTGTTGCTGAGTGCACCTGGCTATGAGTTACTTCAGGAGCTGCATCACGGCGTCTCTCCCAGGCTACTGATTTGTCTCTTTGTGACAACGTTTCTGCGGTGTACTTCTCCGCAAACCCCGTTCATCATCGCCGGACTAAACACATCGAGCTGGACATTCACTTTGTGCACGAGCAGGTGGCTCTTGGACGTATGCGGGTTCTCCATGTGCCGACTGCTCAGCAGTTCGCCGACGTGATGACGAAGGGACTGCCGACTTCTACCTTCGAGGAGTTCCGTTCCGGTCTTTGTGTCACTGGCGCCGCTTCGACTGCGGGGGGGTGTTGAGTATATTGTGTACGTGTATATTTGTGTGTAGGGTCCACCTCATGTTTTCTTTGTATAGTTGAGGTTGTGGCCCACCTTTGTACTTATATATACGTGTCTGGTGCACCGATCAATACATCGAGATTGCACAGCCCATAACTTGTCCTTCTATACATCCTTTATTTATCACTCTGTCTCACCCACACTCGTACGTGGGAGCATTATTGGGATCTCGATCCAGGTATTCGTCGCCGGGGGGTGTTGAGGACGCAGCCATCATCGGTGGTAACATGATCAGCCGTGCTCCCAATCCTGGTTAATAATTGGGTCTATTTAAACGCTTGAGGAACAAAGAAAGTATGTATACACTAGTGTCAAGTGTACGAGGATGAGGATGGAGGAGGCCATTAATACGTTAAGGAACTTACTCTGGAAAATCTAGCGTAGATGCAAATGACTTAGTTGCACCCCTCCTTTCCTTGCTTACACTTTGCAGCAAGATTGGATTATAATCGTGATCGTTGATCAATAAATCTCATTGATTTGGAAAAAATGCAGTTCCACGCCACTCATGACTTGACCACGAGCATTGAATTTTTTTTGTCCAGTTAATTTTATTATTTTGTGTACCATCGATACCCTTGGATTGTTGGCACTTTTGCGGTTTCCCTATCGTGATCTTGTTCCATGCAAGGCTACCGAAATGATGTCAAATGAATTATCGATCTCAACTGGAGGTTAGAGAAAATACTTTGCATTTCAGTAATCAAAAAAGTTTTTCTAAAGACTACCAATGAGGAATTAACAACCAGAATGGCAGTCTTCGGTTTTGTTTTCACTTATTGCATATCTTGACAACTATGCTCTATTTATATGTCTATTAAATCCCTCATCGCCACAAGAATGCCAATAACGTTTCCGATACACATAAACGACTTATTAACTATATAGTACTACAAATAGCCATAGAGACCACCCACGTGGTGACCGGTCTCATACAATGTACCATCCTTCGGGTGCTTCACTTCTTCAAGACAAGCATAGCAATGCTGAGGGTCGACGGGAATTTCATTGCCATAGCATACACCTGCACTCTCGATGCCTCTAACCCCACCTGTATATAGATAAAACCGACACTAATTAGTACTCAAACCACGACATTTATTTTGGAAGGGACGGCTAAGTTGGATAGTAAAAGACATATATATAAACTCGGTCTGGAACTAATCAACTCTTTCTCTTCCTTGCAGAGAAACTATGCATGTAGGTTTGTACACATCAGAATCATAATCGTAATACAGCTCCGCGAACAAGAACTCTTCCTCTGAGTTGTCCAAGTTGCTTTTTGCCATGAAGTTTACATGACCATAAAAGCCTCTTGCGGAAAAGATTGCGGCGCTAGTGATGGCTTGGACGAGCTCATACTTGACCTAGCGTATTTTCAGGTTAAAAACAAAAAAGGGAATTAAATAAACAGGCAGGGAAATTGTGTATACATATATTTTTGTGGTGTAAATGCATACCTGGTTCTGGTCTTGACCGTTGTAGTGGTCGAGTGCGGCGGTTGCGAATTGGTTGGTTTGTCGCTCAAGACCTGCCGCTGTGAAATCGCAATCGTCGGAGTAGCTGGGACTTTGAGCTAGGTAGTCGTCGGAGCGTTCGGGGGTCTTGAAACCGTCATTGCCGTCGGAGTGTGATCGGTCATGCTCGCAAACCTAGGTAAATTATATTATTGGGTTAATTAAAATGATTAATTAATGCAGTCGACCTCGATGGAAAAGATTAGGCAATCAATCTTTTATCACTATGTATGTCTCACCCGCAGGCATACGTACGTGGGAGCAGTATTGGGGTGTGGATGCAGCTGGTAGTCGTGGCAGAGGGTGTTGAGGAGGTTGTAGCCATCGATGGCGTCGGCAGGAAGATGATCCGCTCTGCTCCCAAACCTAGGTTAAATTAATAGTATATATAATTGGGTCAATTTCAACGTTTGGCCATTATATTATATAAATAAATGCGTTAAGGAACTTACGACGGCGAGGTAGGAAGACGAGGACGACCGTCGACGTTTTGGGGTTCCGGCGGAGGAGGAGGTATCCTCTTGTACAGCACACCGCCGGCAGTCATGGATGTCGTGTCGATCTGATGATGTGATACGTACGGAAAGTAGATGACAAGGAAGGGGTCTAATCTACTCACCTCAGGTGTCTTCTCCGAAGGCGTATATATATATATATATATATATATATATATATATATATATATATATATATATATATATATATATATATATATATATATATATATATATATATATATATATTAGAGAGAGAGAGGTCTTCTCCAGGTCGAATCGACATCGATCGATCAATTGAGTATCCGACTCGCACTCGCGCCAAAAAATTCTAGTCCTCGCCAGCAACCAGGCCGGGGCACTTTCGATTTACCACTACTCATGCGCCGTTTATTTGAATTTGGGCTACGCTGGGCTGGATACTTATGGATTTATATATATGTTGTTATGGATTTATATATATGTTGTTTTGCGGAGGATCGGCTACTTACCCATCTTTTTGTTTTCAACCTTGCTACTCGCGGATTTCATGACTAGTACTCCCCTAGAAAGATTAACCTCGCGAACCAACCTGTAGTTGAATAGTCTACTTTTTTTCTCGAAAACCACTAAAATCTTATATATCATCCACCGTGGCATACATACATGTGTACATACTAATACTTCTTTCATACGTATATTAGTATAAATACAGTACCGTAGTTAGGGCATCTCTAACCCAAAACCCTACACGGGCAGCCTCATTTGTCTGTGCCGCGACATGTCCGAACGTGCCCGTGGAAGCCCCAGCGTTCTTTCATACTATGTTAGGATATACAATCAGGTAGCACATCAAACTTAGTTGAAATATTCCTATGGAGGCGGAATGTCGGGCCTGTAAGGATGTCCCCACCGTCAGAGTTGTCGTCAATGTGATTCAGTCGCGGGTGCCGCATCAGCCGCCTCGGTATGTATCCTGGGCTATGGCAGCGCGCTCGGGAGGGCGCACCTCTATTGTCTCATCCTTCCACCGGGTGTCATGCTTAGGGCATCTCCAATGGAGAGGCGCCTGTTTGGGCGCTTAGTAATAGAATATATTTTTACGGAAGTTGCGTTGATGCAGGCGTCTATTGGGCCAACGCACGAGTGCCTAACTGAGCGCTAACAGAGTTGTTTTTTCTCGTAAAGAATATCCTTATCGCTGGTTATACGAACAGAAACGAAACAAGCGCCCGACGACCGAACTGGCACCGATGCTAGCCCCAATCCCTGGACCGAACGGGATTAAACCAAAACTGCCAGGAATAGAACCCTGTCGTCTAGCCTAAGCGCCCCCATTGAAGATGCCCTTAGATTCTTGGAGCCCCTCTTGTTGAATATATGGTTTGTGCATGTATATTGTATAGCCTGGCTCACCTTCTAGTCTTTGTATAGTTGAGGTTGTGGCCTACTTTGTACTCCATATATACGTGCGCTTTGCACCGACCAATACATCGTGAAGCATTGCCAAAACAATCGTTTTTAACATGGTATCAGAGCTACCAGGAGCGGGCCCAGGAATTGAAGAATGTGTATTCAAATTTTGAATTTCTTTTGGGAAGCCTATAGCCTTCCTTTTGGCGTGTATAACCGATTATAGTAGTATATTGTACTAGTTCTAAACTATATAAAAGATATTTCATAATGTTTTATATTCATCAAAATTGATCATAACTTGCATTGTTCAACATATAAAAGTAATTGTTCAACATATTGTGGCAAAATCTAAGATATATAGAGAATAGAAAATAGAAAAGGATAAGAAACCTTACAAATTACAGGAGTACTATTCTTTAGATAATGTTCACTGTAGCAAAATCAAAATTTATAAACATTCTCACATTACAAATTTAAATGGGAAATTGCAAATTCTCATGTCTAAATAATTCACAATCGACTGCAAACAAGTTCTAATTTCACTATAGTTAAATAGGCAGAGAAGTGTTCAAACTAACTTACTTTTGTTTGTATGTACTGTAGTGCATCCTCCTTAACGAGAAGAAAATTCTGCTCCTGCCTGCAGCGATATATTATTCAGTTGGACTAAGAAATAAGAATTGGCATGAGAAGAGAGCTCCCAATTTCAGAAGTGAAGGATTAATATATCCAATTATCAATTATACCTGAATATGTGGGTTGTGCCTTTGAAACTGAACCAATGCTCGGCTGGCTGCTGCCCGCTCTTGGATCGAGAACCAGGGTAGCGGGGATGAATTAAATCGTCGCCCGTCCGACGCCCGTTGCTCAAGACGTCCAATCGCCGAGCAGGCGATGGCAACCGCCGTGGCCTCTGGCTGCTCGCCGCTCAGCGTGGGGAGAGAACAAGGCAAAGGTGTCGGTTCGTCTCGGTCTCGACCTGATCGATAGATTTTTTAGGGCCGATGGTCGACGGATCGATGGCTCTGCATGTGTCTGCTGGCGCTTACAGCCACTTGGGCCAATGGGCCAAGTCGCGAGTCGTGGAGTTTTGGGCTGAAATACTTAACTAGCAAGTTTGACTGTACAATTTCGTTTTTCCTTATATATACACAGAATATACATTATATATATCTAGTTTTTTGGCAAAATTAATGGATATTCAACTGAATACCCTTGAATTGAGGTGGGCCCGCCCCTGAGAGCTATGATCCTAACCCTAACCCGTGCCGCCGCCGCCGCCGCGATCCCATCGCCGCCGCCGCCGCCATGAACCTCCGCCCAAGGCGCCAGCGCCAGCGCTTCGCCCACCGCCACGCTGCCCCCAACCCGCCGCTCTCTTCCCTGCGCCGCCCACGCCCGCGCCACAGACCACCCCTCTAGGCCATGGCCTCCCCGGTTCCACTGGTACCACCCGCAGCCGCCCGCACCAACCCGTTCGAAGGTCCCGATCCGTCGTCATCCGCGACCTCAACATCCTCGCCCGTGTTCCCGTGGGTCTCGACCACCTCACCTCCACATACTATGCCTGGAAGACGTACTTCTCCCTCGTGTTCCGTGAGTACAATCTCCGGGATCACATCAATGGCTCCGTGGACTCACGCTTCATGGAGGACGATGAGGAGTGGACGGCCATCGACGCCACTCTCATCCGTTGGTTCTACACCACCATCTCGAAGGACCTCTTCCACACGGTGGTCTCCACCGACGATGATGCTCACGCCGTTTGGACCAAGCTCAACGGCCTCTTCACCGTCAACGCGTTCCAACGCAAGGTATTCTTGCACGGCGAAGTTTTTAGGTGCCAAGCAGCTTGAGTCGTCTGTTGACGATTATTGCATGCGCCTCAAGAAGCTTGTTGACGAGCTCCATGACCTCGGGCGAGAAGGTCTCTGATGAGCTTCTCCTCAGCACCTCATCGCCCGGCCTGAGCGATGACTTCCCCGCCCCGCCGCTTCCAACATCCCGCATCCGCATCACCAACCCGACCTTCCCAAGATCGTCGCAGCGTACTGGCCGGAGGCGGCGGATGCAGATGTCGCGCAAGACCGGGCCACCCACACGGCCCTCACTGGCTGTACTGCAGGTGGCGGTCGCCGCCACCGCCCCCCACCACCGCTGACCCGCCCAGGCCCTTCCAGCGCCGCCGCCGCCGAGTTTCCCTACCGGCCGCCGCCAAACCCCTCAACCCCCGCGAGCAGCAGCGGGAAGGGGTGGGCGTCGCGGCGAGGTGGCATAGCGGCAGCCGCCGTAGCCGGCCTGCCGATGGCGGAGCGCCCGCCACCAAGCAGCACTCACTTCACCGGCGCCCTGGCAGGCCGGCCAGAACCCTTGGACGGGGGTTGTGCACGCGTATTCCATGCCTATACCGGGTGCCCCGTCCCGGCTCCTTGGCGCCCGCCCGGCCTCATCGAGCCTGTCTCAGCGGCCCCTCTCAATGTACCAACCAGCGCGCTCTCGGCCCCTCGGGCGCTATGGGTATGTGGCGCCACCGCCTCAGTGGCGCCCGTCCGCCCAGCCCTCCCTTGCCGGGCGCCTTGGGATCCCGCGCTCCTAGCGGCTCTCCACACCGCCCCCACGCCGCAGTAGTACACTGGCGGTGGCGACTGGTATATGGACACCGGAGCCACGGCTCACATGGCCGCCAACCCCGGTAACCTTTTTGCCGCTCACCCGTTCACACCGCTGCTCACATTACCGTGGGTGACGGTTCTTCCATGCCCATTACTCATGTCGGCCATGCTGCTTTTCGTTCTAACTCCATGCCATTATATCTTTCTAATGTGCTTGTTTCTCCTCACATCATTAAAAATCTTGTTTCCGTTCGTTCTCTTACACGTGAAAATCCTGTTACCGTTGAATTTGACATGTTTGGCTTTTCTGTCAAGGATGCCCGTACCCGGATGGTGCTCCACCGATGTGACAGCCCCGACGAGCTCTACCCGGTCCACTCACCTACCTCATCCGTTGCTGCACCCATGGCGCTTCCGCGGAGTGGACCTTTGGCACGCTTCGTCTCGGTCATCCAAACACCGCCACCCATCGTCATATTCTTGAAGTTTTCATTCCACGTGTAATAAGATCGACGATCACACTTGTCATGCTTGTCACCTCGGCAAACATGTTACGTCTTCCTTTAGCAATTCCTCGCATGTCGCATCATACCCGTTTGAGTTAATTCATAGTGATGTCTGGACCTCTCCTGTTGCAAGTAACACGAGCTATCTTTATTACCTTGTTATACTTGATTATTTTTCGCACTATGTGTGGACCTTCCCGTTGCGGCGAAAGTCGGACTCTGTTGCCACTCTCACAGCCTTCTACTCCTATGTCTCCACGCAGTTTGGACGTCCCATTCATGCGTTGCAAACAGACAACGGGAAGGAGTTCGATAACCTTGCGATCCGCAACCTTCTCGCCACACACGGCCGCGATCTTTCGTCTCACTTGCCCATACACTTGGCAACAAAACGGCTGCGCTTGAAGCAGTGCTTCGCACTCTCAATGATCGCGTTCGTACCCTACTCTTTCACGTAGCAACGTGCCCCCGTTTTTTTGGCCCGACGCTTTGCCACCGCATCACTACTCATTAACATTCGTCCTTGTCGCACTCATGGAATTTTGCACCTCATCACCTCTTGTTTGGCACGCCACCCTCCTTTGCTGAGCTCCGCATCTTCGGTTGCCTGTGCTACCCCAGCATCGCTTCCACTGCTCCTCATAAGCTCGCACCTCGGTCTGTGGCCTGCATCTTTCTCGGCTATCCTCCTAACACCAAAGGCTACCGCTGCTATGATCCTATCTCTCATCGGGTGATCACTTCACGACACGTTTACTTTGACGAGATGGTTTTTCCGTTCCAGCAGGTACCTTTGGATGTTGCGGCCGGTGATGGCCGCCCACGTGCCTCTCTTGGGCCGCCTCTCGGCTTTGAGGGTGCCCCCCGCGCCACGGGTCGAGTCTCTCCCCGCTTGGCTGCCCTAGGGGCCGCACCTCCCTCGACACCCGCAGCGCCCCAGCGTCCCGGCCTCGACCCTGCCGGCCTTCGCCCGCCGCCTCGCCAGCGGCCTGCGTCCCTTGGCGGCCTCGCCGAGCAGCCTCGCCCAGCAGATCTCGCCAGCGGCCTCGTCACAAGGCGGCCTCGCCGGCCAGCGGTCACATCGAGGCCGGCTCGTCTTCGTCTCGCCCGCCTCCCTCCGGACTCCACTGCCCGCCCGATGACTCGCTCTCGGGCTGGCACCCTTCGCCCGAGCACGTGGTACCCCAGCGATGAGTATCTTCTTGCTGCTTCCGCCTCTAAGCCATCTCCTCTCCCATCGTCAGCTCGAGCCGCCCTTCGGGATCCTCATTGGCTCGTAGCAATGCAGGAAGAATTCGACGCGCTCCAGCGGAACTGTACCTGGCAGCTCGTCCCTCGGCCGCCCCGTGCCAACATCATCATGGGCAAGTGGGTCTTTCGGCACAAGACTCATCCAGATGGCACTCTCGAGCGCTATAAAGCTCGCTGGGTGGTTTGGGGTTTTCGGCAACGCGCGGGCGTGGACTTCACCGACACATTTGCCCCGGTTGTTAAACCGGGCACGATCCGCGCCGTGCTCCAGCTAGTCGTGTCCCGAGCATGGCCTGTGCATCAGTTGGACGTGTCCAACGCATTCTTGCACGGCCACTTGGCTGAGCAGGTGTTCTGTGAGCAGCCCACCGGCTTCGTCGACGCCACGCATCCAGATCATGTGTGCTTGCTCTCCCGTTCACTCTACGGGTTGAAGCAGGCACCTCGAGCCTAGTACCAGCCCATCGCCGCCTTCCTGCAGATGCTTGGATTTACATCGACTCGCTTCGATGCGTCCCTGTTCGTGTTTCATCACGGAGTTGACACGGCCTACTTGCTGTTGTACGTCGACGACATCATTCTGACGGCATCCACTGTCATGCTCCTCCAGCGGCTTACCGCTCGTCTTCGTGATGAGTTTGCCCTGAAGGATTTAGGTCCTCTGCATTATTTCCTTGGCATTGAGGTGGTTCGGCGGCCAGATGGGTTCTTCCTGCATCAGGAGTGCTATGCCCATGAGCTTCTCGACCGAGCTGGCATGCTTAACTGCAAGCCCGCTCCCACGCCAGTCGACACCAAGGCCAAGGTCTCCGCTTTGGAGGGTTCGCCTGCCTCTGATGCGGCCTTCTACCGCTCCATTGCAGTATGCCGTTCAGCAGGTCTGTCTTCACATGCATGCTCCGCGCGACTCTCACTGGACTCTGGTGAAGCGTATCCTCCGATACATACGCGGCACCCAGTCCTTGGGACTTACGTTGACGGCCTCCGCCTCCACCGACCTCGTCGCCTACTCTGATGCAGACTGGGCTGGCTGCCCGGACACACGGCGCTCCACCTCGGGGTACTGTGTCTACCTTGGGCCGTCCCTGATCTCTTGGTCTTCCAAGCGACAGCCCACCGTCTCCGCTTCGAAAGTGTCGAGGCTGAGTATCGAGCAGTGGCTAACGCCCGTTGCTGAATGCTCTTGGCTCCGTCAGCTGCTCCAGGAGTTGCTTTGTGATGTTCACAAGGCTACGCTCGTCTACTGCGACAACGTCTCCGCCGTTTACCTCTCCGCCAACCCAGTCCATCATCGTCGAACGAAGCATATTGAGCTCGACATACACTTCGTTCGTGAGCAGGTGGCTCTTGGGCGCATCCGGGTCCTCCACGTCCCGACGGCGCAGCAGTTCGCCGACGTCATGACGAAAGGACTGCCTACTTCTGTTTTCGAGGAGTTCAGGTCCAGTCTTTGCGTCTCCGGCGACGCTTCGACTGCGGGGGGGTGTTGAATATATGGTTTGTGCATGTATATTGTATAGTCTGGCCCACCTCCTAGTCTTTGTATAGTTGAGGTTGTGGCCCACTTTATACTTCATATATATGTGCGCTTTGCACCGATCAATACATCGTAAAGCATTGCCAAAACAATCGTTTCCAACACCTCTCCTGCGGTGCCTCAGATTGATCTGGTGCCACCCGCAGGCATCTGAATCCTTGACTTCTTCAAACGGTTGAGTGCCAAAGAGGTGGTGAAATTCGGAGCCGCGAGGTATTACAACGGCAACTCATACGATCCAGGCGATGAGCCGCTCAACTCGCCGCAGACTAGCTCGCACCGGCTCTATGTAGGTGAGTCGGCGCAGCAATTTTTATTTATTTATTTGAGTAAAATGCCAAACAGTGTTATTGATAACAAAAAACATTGTGCATGGTCAAAAGATTGATGGGCTATTTTATATGCTAGCTGGGAGCAAAGTATATAAAGCGCACTGTTAAGTCGTAGTTGTATGCAACTCAAAAGGCAAGAAAGAGATCGAGGAGAAATATACCTATCAAGTGATGCAGTTAGGATTTTATAGATATAGCCCCTCCCCCTCCCGTCGCCTCCCCCTAGGCGACGCCAGGGGCACCGAACACTAGCGCCGCAGGCCTTCTCTCGCCCCTCCCTCTGCCGCCGCTACCGCCGGCGAGGGTCGCGGTGGCGGCAGGCCCAGCGCCGAAGGCACCTGGGCGGGTGGACGCGTCGAGATCTCATCGGAGGTGGAAGGGGTGGCCCTTCTCGTGGGATCCGAAGGCGGCGGCTGGAGCAGCGATCCCTTGCCGTGCGGCGGTGGCCAAAGCGACATAAGTCGGCGGAGAGGAGGCCCTGAGATGGACGGCGGCGGTGGCAGCGCCCCATCCGACGGGGTGCCTGATCTGCGCGGAGATGGTGGCGGCGGTGACTGCAGATCCAGCCCTGATCGGATCCGCCGCGGGGTGGCCTTCAGCCGACCGGCGGCACGTGGAGGGACCGGTGAGGAGATGTGGGCGTCTTGACCGGGCTACTGCCAATATGGAATGGTGCTACAAGTTCCCGTAGTTCCGCATTCGAAATGAGCTCCCGAGGCACTCCGATCACCGGCCGGTGGTGGTAGACACGGAGGTGATGGGGGACAGGGGGAAGAAGGGACAGGGATGCTTTCGGTTTGAAGCCCGATGGTTGAAGGAAGAGGGATGTGACTTGGTGGTGGAGGAAGCGTGGAGAAGAGCATGCGAAGGAGGAGTACTGGATGTGGCCGCGGCGCTGGAGGGCGTGGCTCATGACCTCCCAAGATGGAGCAAGGATGTGGTGGGGGATACGGAGAAGAAGTTGAAGGAGGCAAAGCGAGAGTTGGAAGTTTGTAGGAAGCAAGGTGTCACACAGGAGAAGGTGGCTGAGGAGGTGAGGCTACGGTGTTTGGTTGATCACTTAGAGGAAGTCATTGATATTAAGTGGAGGCAACGAGCTCATGTTTGGTGGCTGAAGGAGGGCGGTAGGAACACCAAGTTTTTCTTTCAATATGCCTCGGTGAGAAGGAAGGCCAACAGAATACGGAGGCTTAGGAGGGAGGATGGAGTAGTCCTAGAGGAAGGAAGAGAACTCACTAACTATGTCGTGTCTTATTTTCAGGACCTGTTCAACTCGAATGGAAATGGCCAATATGATGAGCTTCTCTGGGCTGTTCCGGTGAAGGTGACTAGTGCTATGAATGATAGCCTTACTGCTGCATTCTCGGATATGGAAATCAAAACTGCACTAGATCAGATTGGAGACCTCAAAGCACTGGGGCCGGATGGCATGCCTGCAGTGGTCTTTAAGAAATATTGGCAGTTGATGGGCAAGAACATCATTGACGAGGTGCGGCATATTCTGGAGGGTGGTGAGATACCAGCGGGTTGGAATGATACTCGTGTGGTGCTAATACCTAAGGTAAAAAACCCTTCACGGATAAAGGATCTCAGGCCCATCAGTTTGTGTAATGTCCTGTACAAGATCATCTCCAAGGTTATGGCAAATCGCCTCAAGCTTATTCTGCCGCAGATTATCTCGGATAATCAGAGTGCGTTTGTACATGGACGGTTGATAACTGATAATATCCTCATGGCATATGAGATCTCACATTTCCTGATGAACAAATGGTCGGGGAAGCAAGAGTTTGCGGCGGTCAAAGTGGATATGAGAAAAGCATATGACCGGGTGGAGTGGGCTTTCCTTGAAGCGATGATGTATAAACTCGGGTGTGCGAGCAGATGGGTCAAGCTTGTGATGAAGTGTGTAACTTCGGTGAAGTACAGAATCAAAATTAATGGTGAACTCTCCCAACAATTTGCGCCATCTAGAGGGCTCCGGCAATGCGATCCAAGCTCTCCCTATCTGCTTGCCATTTGTGCTAAAGGACTATCGGCTTTACTAAATGAGTCCCAACAGCGTGGTTTGTTTGGAGGCATACAAATCTGCCCGGGTGCGCCATCCATCTCGCACCTGTTTTTTGCTGATGATTCGGTACTTCTTATGCGAGCGTGGGCTGCTGAAGCTGTGCAACTGCAACGTATACTACAGGTCTATGAGAGGTGCTCGGGGCAGTGTGTCAATCACGAAAAATCTGTGGTAATGTTCAGTAAAAACTGCTCCGAACAGACCAAAGGAGATGTGAAAGAAGCCTTGGGCATTGCTAGTGAGGCGTATAATGAGAAATACCTGGGACTTCCAGTGTATATTGGTCGGTCCAAACGGAAGGCTTTTGCTTATCTAAAAGACCGGATGGAACTATATGCAGGGCTGGAATGAGAGGACTCTATCTCGGCAAGGCAAGGAAATTCTGGTTAAGGGTGTTGCGCAGGCGGTTCCAACCTTTGCAATGTCTATGTTCTACCTCACCAAGTCCTTTTTGCGAAGAGCTAAGCTCTATGATTGTGTGTTACTAGTGGAGCGAGCAAGATAAGGATAATAAGATCCACTGGATTTGGTGGCAAAAACTTACAAGGTTGAAGGGAGGGGGGAGGGGCTTGGCTTCCAGGACATTCATGATTTTAACATTGCTATGCTTGCCAGGCAAGTGTGGCGTCTGCTTGAAAATCCGGACAGCCTGTGCGCACAGCTATTGAAGGCCAGGTACTACCCGGATAGCTCCATTCTTGATGCGGACCAGGTTACAAACATGTCCTACGCTTGGCGCAGCATCACCTACGGAATTGACCTCGTTAAGCAAGGCATGATATGGCGTGTAGGAGACGGTGAAAGTATTCGCATTTGGGATGACCCATGGATACCCAGAGCTTGGTTTAGGCGAGTTATCACCCCTCGTGGGGAAATCTTTTAACCAAGGTTTCTGAGCTCATCGATCCATCTACTGGCAAGTGGGATACGGAACTGGTTAGAGATATTTTTTGGGAGGAGGATGCAGATTTGATTCTTCAAATGCCTCTACGGGATGGAGCAGTCGATTTCTTGGCTTGGCACATTGACCCCAAGGGCGTATTCTCGGTCAAGCAGGAGTACAAGCTGAAGAGGGCACTGTCCGAGACCGGGGCTGCACAGGGGGAGGGGACCCCAAGGGCGTATTCGCTGTTAGAGGTGCATGCATGGCCACAGAATTCCAGGCGTGTTTCTGCAAAACGCCCCCCTCGCCGGCATGTACGCCGCGTTGGATCCCTCCCCCACAGGACATGCTAAAATTCAATGTCGATGGAGCGTTTATCGAGGAAGGCGGGTAGGGAGCCTGGGGAGTGGTGGTTCGGGATTGCACTTGCGAGGTACTGGCTGCGCGGGCGGGGCGGATTGATCATGCAGCAGATGCCTTCAGCACCGAGATGAGAGTAGTGGAGCAAGCGTTGGATCTTGTGGCCGAACTGGGGGCCGTGTGGCTGACTGTGGAGATGGACGCCCTAATGCTTAAACAGGCGAGCCCCTGATTGTTCATGTCAAGCGTAGGCGATTGAAGACATTAAGGTGCAATCCAGGCTATGGTTTTCTTCATGTGTGTTTGCACATTGTAAGCTCGAGGCTAATATGCCAGCGCATCAAATGGCCAGGTTAGGCCTAGCTCGTCAAGTGGGTGATATTCTAGTTGCTGATCATGTACTTCCAGCAAATGTTGCTGAGTTTGTAATGGGCGATCTTGCCTAGCACGTTCCGTAATAAAGCTTATTGCTTGCTCTCAACAAAAAAGTATGTGAAATAAGTACTATATAAATCCATCTATCTTCTATCTCAAAGTGGAAAACAACAACTCTTTTGACAAGAGAATCATTTAACCACAATGTGCACGAGTGTAGAAAGAAAAGTGGGGATCCAAGCTTCTTCGTTCGGGACGGATCACCTCGTCAGGGAAGATCGTATAAGCCACGTACACACTGAAGATCCGCAAAGCTGCATATTAGTGTTTCAAATCCAACCCCAACCATAGAACAGATCGCCCCTTTGGGGACCGATCGCCTCACTGGGGAAGGATCTAAAGATTGTTTATTCGGCGCCCCCATCTCCTTCACAAAAGCCAAAAGGATGAAAAACACAAAAACCTAAGCTACTAATGCCTAAAACGATCCACACGTGTGGATATGGCGATCCCGGCCCTCACCACTGACGACCCAAGTCATTGGTGAAGGGAGGCAGAGGAACGAAACTCTCTTGTGTGGCAAGCGGAATAGCTTTTCTTTCTTCACCTGGAAGAAAGAAAACGGTATGTGTGTCCAACTTTCTATCTATCGATAAGCAGAACTAAGATTTTTCTTATAAAAAGATAAGATTGTAGTGGATGTAGCTAGCGAGCGCTCGCCTTTTTTATTCACATGGAGAAAGAAAACGACACATTTCTCCAACTTTCTATCTATCAATCAATAGAACTAGATTTTTCCTATAAAGAGATAAGATTATAGTGGACGTGGCTAGCGAGCACTCGGGCACCCGTTCGTGCAATCCAACACTGTCGGGCGTGGCATGACCAAGAAGTTGGAGCGTAATTTATTCTTGATTGAAATCCTTTGAGTTGTCCGGATTAGGGGCGCGTGATGGTTAACTCCTCCCAACCTCCTTCCTGGGGCATGCGAGTAGTACTTTGCTTCATAGGCTTCTGAATTCACAATAAGTATTTGAGTTCTTTATAATAAAGTGAGTTTATAGACTATAAGCACTCCCATCTATCCAGTCTCTTCGGTACCGTGCATTGCCCGTTCTCACCTCGAGACTTGGTGCAAACTTCGCTGGTGCATCCAAATCCCGTTAGATGACTCGCTCTTTCACAAATAAGCCTTATATATCCTTTCACAAAACAGCCACCATACATACCTATTATGGCATTTTTATAGTCATTTCGAGATATATTGTCATGTAGCTTCCACCTTCACTATTCACATGACTTGAGCATTCATTATCATATTTCTTTGCATCATCAAATAGAGCTGACATGATATTTATGGCAAATCCATCATTCATCATTGTTATCGATGTTACACTAGATCATTGCACATCCTACTACACTGCTGCAGGCATCCATATAGAATCATATTCTTTTAGTTTATCGAGTTGTAAGTAATTAAAGTGTGATGATCATCATTAATAGAGCAATGTCCGGTGGGGTAAAGAATGATGGAGACCAATGAGTCGTCAAAAAAGTGGGGATGAGGTTCATGATATTATTCTACAAAAATGAAAAAAATGAGTGAAAAGAGAGAACGGGCAATGCTACTACCTTTTATATTGAGAGTCTCCATGATTTGTCATAATTCTAGTGGGGATTTTTACATTATAGAACTTGGCTTGTATATTTCGAGAACGAGCTTCTTCAAATGCCCGAGGTCTTCATGGCCAAGTAAGTAGGATGCACCGACACTTAGTTTCATATAGAGAGCTTTCATACACTTATAGCTCTAGTGCATTGGTTGCATGGGAATCCTACTCCTCACATTGATATCAATTGTAAGACATCTTCATTGCCTAGCGGTCCGCCGAGTTGATGTGAGTCTTTCTCAAACCTTTGTCTTCTCTTATAAACCCTATCATCGTTCTTTTTGCCACCAGTAGTACTAATTCCATGGTTCACGTTCATGTATTGAGTGAAACTGTTGAAGTTTAAGCGAGAAAAAGTACAATATAATTGCTTAGTTTTGAACTGGGGTGCTCATGGTTTATATTTTATGCTAGGAAAACCAAGTTATGCCATGCTTACATGATTAAATGAGTAGGAGTAACATTTTTTAGCATTGTTTATTTTCAAGTGTAATGATTACTTTCTTGTATTCTTGCATATTACGTTTTAATATCAAAGAAATCATACATGGTAAAACATGCTAGGTACATTTCATGTCAAAATTTTTGTTTTTATCATTTACCTACTTGAGGACGAGTAGGAATTAAGCTTGGGTATATGCTAATACATCTCCAACGTATCTATAATATATTTATTGTTTCAGGCTAAGATATCATCAATCTTGTATGCTATATATGCCATTTTATATTATTTTTCTAGACTAACCTATTAACTTAGTGCCCAGTACCAGTTCCAGTTTTTTGCCTATTTTTTTGTTTCATAGAAAAATCATACCAAACGAAGTCCAAGAGCGCTGAAATTTTATGGTGATCTTTTTGGACCACTAGAGACCCTAGAAGGTTCAGGGATGCACCAGACGATGATCAAGGGAGCCACAAGCTCACATGCCGCGCCCCGGGGGCGTGCCATGTGAGCTTGTGGATCCCACATGGCTCCGTTTTTTTCATAATTCCAAGCCTATAATTTCAGAAATATTTGGAAACCCTTGAAGAGAGACCAGAAACAATTATTCTGCCGCCGCAAACCTTTGTTCTTCTGGGATCCCATCCTGAGGCCTTTTTCGATACTGCCAGAGGGAGAAACCATTGGGAGGTGATATTGTTGGGGAACGTAGCAGAAATTCAAAATTTTCCTACGTGTCACCAAGATCTATCTATGGAGAAACCAGCAACGAGGGGAGGGAGAGTGCATCTACATACCCTTGTAGATCGCTAAGCGGAAGCGTTCAAGTGAAGCAGGGTTGATGGAGTCGTGCACAAATAAGTGATTCAAATCACCCGATGATCCTAGTGCGAGCAGACGGAACCTCCGCTGTTCAACACACGTACAGCCCGGTGGCGTCTCCCATGCCTTGATCCAGCAAGGAGAGAGGGAGAGGTTGAGGACTCCATCCAGCAGCAGCACAACGGCGTGGTGGTGGTGGAGGAGCGTGGCAATCCTGCAGGGCTTCGCCAAGCACCTGCGGGAGTGGAGGAGGTGTCACGGGAGGGAGGGAGGTGCCAGGGACTCAGGTGTGTCTTCCCCTCCCTCCCCTCCCTTTATATAGGTGCAAGAGAGGGGGGGAGGGCGCAGCCTGGCCCCTTCCTCCAAGGAAGGGGTGCGGCCACGAGGGGGGGAGGAGTCCATCCTCCCCAAGGCACCTCGGAGGTGCCTTCCCCCTTTGGACTCTTCCCTCCCCAAGTCTCCTTGGCGCATGGGCCTCTTGGGGCTGGTGCCCTTGGCCCATATGGGCCAAGGCGCACCCCTACAGCCCATGTGGCCCCCCGGGCAGGTGGACCCCGGTGGACCCCGGACCCCTTTCGGCACTCCGGTACAATATCGATAATGCGTGAAACTTTTCCGTGACCAAAAATAAGACTTCCTATATATAAATCTTTACCTCCGGACCATTCCGGAACTCCTCGTGACATCCGGGATCTCATCCGGGACTCCGAACAACATTCGGTAACCACATACAAACTTCCTTTATAACCCTAGCGTCATCGAACCTTAAGTGTAGACCCTACGGGTTCGGGAACCATGCAGACATGACCGAGACGTTCTCCGGTCAATAACCAACAGCGGGATCTGGATACCCATGTTGACTCCCACATGTTCCACAATGATCTCATCGGATGAACCACGATGTCAAGGACTCAATCGATCCCGTATACAATTCCCTTTGTCTAGCGGCATTATACTTGCCCGAGATTCGATCGTCGGTATCCCGATACTGTTGGAAATATGCCCTAGAGGCAATAATAAAAGTATTATTATTATATTTCCTTGTTCATGATAATTGTCTTTTATTCATGCTATAACTGTATTATCTGGAAATCGTAATACACGTGTGAATACATAGAGTACAATACGTCCCTAGTAAGCCTCTAGTTGACTAGCTCGTTGGTCAATAGATAGTCATGGTTTCACGACTATGGACATCAGATGTCATTGGCAACGGGATCACGTCATTAGGAGAATGACGTGATGGACAAGACCAAATCCTAAGCATGGCACAAGATCGTGTAGTTCGTTTTGCTAGAGCTTTTACAATGTCAAGTATCTCTTCCTTAGACCATGAGATCGTGTAACTCCGGATACCGTAGGAGTGCTTTGGTGTACCAAAGCGTCACAACGTAATCGGTGACTATAAAGGTGCACTACAGGCACCTCCGAAAGTATCTGTTGGGTTGACACGGATCGAGACTGGGATTTGTCACTCCGTGTTACGGAGAGGTATCATCAGGCCCACTCGGTAGTGCATCATCATAATGAGCTCAAAGTGACCAAGTGTCTGGTCACGGGATCATGCATTACGGTACGAGTAAAGTGACTTGCCGGTAGCGAGACTGAACGAGGTATTGGGATACCGACGATCGAGTCTCGGGCAAGTAACATACCGTCTGACAAAGGGAATAGAATACGGGGTTGCTTGAACCCTTGACATCGTGGTTCATCCGATGACAACATCGAGGAGCATGTGGGAGCCAACATGGGTATCCAGATCCCGCTGTTGGTTATTGACCTGAGGTCGTCTCGGTCATGTCTGCATGTCTCCCGAACCCGTAGGGTCTACACACTTAAGGTTCGGAGTATTAGGAAGACAAGTATGTGATTACCGAATGTTGTTCGGAGTCCCGGATGAGATCCCGGACGTCACGAGAAGTTCCGGAATGGTCCGGAGGTAAAGGTTTATATATGGAAAGTTGTTAAACGGACTCCGGAAAGTTTCGGGGCATGCTGCATTGTACAGGGGCCACCGGAGGGTTCCGGGGTCCACCGGAGGGGCCACCCCTCCCGGGGCACATGGGCTGTGTGGGAGAGGGAGCCAGCCCCTAGTGGGCTGGGCGCGCCTCCCCACCAAGGCCCATGCGGCTAGGGCATGGGGAGGGGAAACCCTAAAGGGCTAAAGGGGGCGCCCCCCTAGCTTGGGGGGCAAGCCACCCCTTTTCCTCCTCCCTTTGGCCGCCGCCCCCCTCTAGGGTTTCCCCTAGAGGGCCGGCCCCCCTTGCCCTCTCTCTCCTATATATAGAGGGGTGAGGGAAGGGCTGCAACACACAATTGAAGGCGCAGCCTCCCTCCCCAACACCTCTCCTTCTCCGTCTGAGCTTGGCAAAGCCTGCCGGAGAACTTGCACCAACTGCACTGCACGCCGTCGTGCTGCCATTGGAGTTGTCTTCCTCAACCTCTCCTTCCTCCTTGCTGGATCAAGACGGAGGAGGCGTCGCCGTCCCGTGCACGTGTGTTGAACGCGAGGTGCTGTCCTTTCAGCGCTTGGTCATCGGGTGATCGGAATCACGTTGGGAGCGACTCCATCATCACCACTCCCTCGAGCAGCTTCCTGCACTCGATCTACAAGTGGTATGTAGATGCAAACTCACTCCCTTGACTCGTTGCTTAGATGAACTCATAGATAGATCTTGGTGAAACCGTAGGGAAAATTTTAATTTTCTGCAGCGTTCCCCAACAGTGGCATCATGAGCTAGGTCTATGCGTAGTTCTCTTTGCACGAGTAGAACACAATTTTGTTGTGGGCGTAGATCTTGTCAACTTGCTTGCCGTTACTAGTCGTATCTTGCTTTAGCGGTATTGTGGGATGAAGCGGCCCGGACCAACCTTACACGTACGCTTACGTGAGACCGGTTCCACCGACTAACATGCACTATTTGCATAAGGTGGCTGGCGGGTGTCTGTCTCTCCCACTTTAGTTGAAGTGGATTCGATGAAAAGGGTCCTTATGAAGGGTAATAGAAGTTGACAAAATCACGTTGTGGTTATTCGTAGGTAAGAAAACGTTCTTGCTAGAACCCAATTGCAGCCACGTAAAAGATGCAACAACAATTAGAGGACCTCTGACTTGTTTTTGCAGCAATTTTCATGTGATGTGATATGGCCAAGTTGTGATGAATGATGAATGACACATTGTGATGTATGAGATCATGTTCTTGTAATAGGAATCACGACTTGCATGTCGATGAGTATGACAACCGGCAGGAGCCATAGGAGTTGTCTTTATTTTTGTATGACCTGCGTGTCATTGAAGAACGCATCATGTAACTTACTTTACTTTATTGCTGAACGCGTTAGCCATAGAAGTAGAAGTAGTCGTTGGCGTGACAACTTCATGAAGACACAATGATGGAGATCATGATGATGGAGATCATGGTGTCATGCCGGTGACAAGAAGATCATGGAGCCCGAAGATGGAGATCAATGGAGTTTTATGATATTGGCCATATCATGTCACTATTATATAATTGCATGTGATGTTTATTATATTTATGCATCTTGTTTACTTAGAACGACGGTAGTAAATAAGATGATCCCTTAACACAATTTCAAGAAGTGTTCTCCCCTAACTGTGCACCGTTGCTAAAGTTAAATAAGCTTCTAAGCACCACGTGATGATCGGGTGTGATGGATTCTTACGTTCACATACAACGGGTGTAAGACAGATTTACACACGCATAAAACACTTAGGGTTAACTTGACGAGCCTAGCATGTACAGACATGGCCTCGGAACACGGAGACCGAAGGTCGAACACGAGTCGTATGGAAGATCGATCAACATGAGAATGTTCACCGGCGATGACTAGTCCGTCTCACGTGATGATCGGACACGGCCTAGTCGACTCGGATCGTGTAACACTTAGATGACTAGAGGGATGTCTAATCTGAGTGGGAGTTCATTTTAATTTGATTAGATGAACTTAATTATCATGAACTTAGTCTGAAACTTTTTGCATAATATGTCTTGTAGATCAAATGGCCAGCGCTCATGTCACCATGAACTTCAACGTTCCTAGAGAAAACCAAGCTGAAAGATGATGGCAGCAACTATACGGACTGGGTCCGAACCTGAGGATCATCCTCATAGCTGCCAAGAAACAATATGTCCTAGAAGCACCGCTAGGTGAAGCACCCATCGAGAGAACCAAGGCGTTATGAGCGGCTTGGCAGTCTCGTGCTGATGATTACTCCCTCGTTCAGTGCGGCATGCTTTACAGCTTAGAACCGGGGCTCCAAAAGCATTTTGAGCAACACGAAGCATATGAGATGTTTGAGGAGCTGAAACTAGTTTTCCAAGCTCATGCCCGGGTCGAGAGATATGAAGTCTCCGACAAGTTCTATAGTTGTAAGATTGAGGAAAACAGTTCTGTCAGTGAGCACATACTCAAAATGTCTGGGTTGCATCACCGCCTTTCCCAGCTGGACATAAAACTCCCGGACGAGGCGGTCATTGACAGAATCCTTCACGCTCCCACCAAGCTACAAGAGCTTTGTGATGAACTACAATATGCACGGGGATAGTGAAGACCATTCCCGAAGTATTCTCAATGCTGAAGTCGTGAGAGGTTGAAATCAAGAAAGAACATCAAGTGTTGATGGTCAATAAGACCACTAAGTTCAAGAAGGGCAAGGGCAAGAAGAACTTCAAGAAGGGCGGCAAAGAGGTTGCAGCGCCCGGTAAGCAAGTTGCCGGAAGAAGAAGTCAAAGAATGGACCCAAGCACGAGGCCAGTGCTTTTATTGCAAAGGGAAGGGCCCTTTGGAAGGGAACTGCCCCAAATATAAGCGGACAAGAAGGCCGGCAACACTAAAGGTATATTTGATATACATGTAATTGATGTGTACCTTACCGATTACTCGTAGTAACTCACAGGTATTTGATACCAGTCCGTTGCTCATATTTGTAACTCACGGCAGGAGCTGCGGAATAAGCGGAGAGGCTGGCGAAGGGCGAGGTGACGATCTTGGCGTCGGGAATGGTTCCAAGGTCGATGTGATCGCCCGTCGACCGCTACCTCTACATTTACCTCTGAGATTAGTTATAAACCTTACTAATTGCTATTTGGTGCCAAATTTGAGCATGAACATTGTATCTGGATCTCGTTTAATACGAGATGGCTACTTATTTAAATCCGAGAATAATGGTTGTTCTATTTATATGAGAGAAATGTTTTATGGTCATGCTCACGATAGTCAATGGTTTATTCTTAATGAATCTCGAGCGTAATGTTACACATGTTCATAGTGTGAATACCAAAAGATGTAAAGTTGATAACGATAGTCCCACATACTTGTGGCACTTTGCCCCTTGGTCACATTGGTGTCAAGCGCATGAAGAAGCTCCATGCTGATGGACTTACGGAGTCTCTGGATTATGAATCATTTGACACATGCGAACCATGCCTCATGGGCAAGATGACCAAGACTCCGTTCTCCGGAACAATGGGCGAGCAACCAACTTATTGGAAATCATACATACCGATGTGTGCGGTCCAATGAGTGTTGAGGCTCATGGAGGATATCGTTATGTTCTCACTCTCACAGATGACTTGAGTAGATATGGGTATGTCTACTTGATGAAACACAAGTCTGAGACCTTTGAAAAGTTCAAGGAATTTCAGAATGAGGTAGAGAATCAACGTGACCGAAAGATAAAATTCTTCTGATCAGATCGTGGAGGAGAATATTTAAGTCACGAATTTGGCACACACTTAAGAAAATGTGGAATCATTTCACAACTCACGCCACCAGAACACCTCAAGCGTAACGGTGTGTCCGAACGTCGTAAATGTCGCACTCTATTGGATATGGTGCGATCTATGATGTCTCTTACCGATTTACCGCTATCATTTTGGGGATACGCTCTAGAGACAGCTACATTCACTTTAAATAGGGCACCGTGTAAATCCGTTGAGACGACACCGTATGAATTATGGTTTGGGAAGAAACCTAAGCTGTCGTTTCTAAAAGTTTGGGGATGCGATGCTTATGTCAAGAAACTTCAACCTGAAAAGCTTCGAACCCAAGTCGGAAAAATCGTCTTCATAGGATACCCTAAAGGAAACCCTTGGGTATACCTTCTACCTTAGATCCGAAGGCAAGATCTTTGTTGCCAAGAACGGAACCTTTCTGGAAAAAGAGTTTCTCTCGAAAGAAGTAAGTGGGAGGAAAGTAGAACTTCGATGAAGTACTACCCTTGAGCGGGATAGTAGTGCAGCTCGGAAAATGTTCCTGTGATGCCTACACCAACAGAAGAGGAAATTAATGATGATGATCAAGGTACTTGGATCAAGTTGCTCTTGAACCCGTGGGTCCACTAGGACACGTTCCGCACCAGTGAATGCGACAACCCTGTCACGGAAATCATGTTGTTAAACAACGGTGAACCTTCAAACTATGAAGAAGCGATGGCGGGCCCGGATTCCAACAAATGGCTCGAAGCCATGAAGTCCGAGATAGGATCCATGTATGAAAACAAAGTATGGACTTTGACAGACTTGCCCGATGATCGGCGAGCGATAGAAAATAAATGGATCTTTAAGAAGAAGGCAGACGCGGATGGTAATGTCACCATCTATAAAGCACGACTTGTCGCTAAGGGTTATCGGCAAGTTCAAGGGATTGACTACGATGAGACTTTCTCTCCGTGTAGCGAAGCTTAAGTCCGTCCGAATCATGTTAGCAATTGCCGCATACTATGATTATGAGATATGGCAGATGGACGTCAAAACAGCGTTCCTTAACGGTTATCTTAAGGAAGAGCTGTATATGATGCAATAGGAAGGTTTTGTCGATCCTAAGAATGCTAACAAAGTGTGCAAGCTCCAACGATCCATTTATGGGCTGGTGCAAGCATCTCGGAGTTGGAACATTCGCTTTGATGAGATGATCAAAGCGTTTGGATTTATCTTGAGACTTATGGAGAAGCCTGCGTTTACAAGAAAGTGAGTGGGAGCTCTGTGGCATTTCTCATATTATATGTAGATGACATACTTTTGATGGGAAATGATATAGAACTCTTGGACAACATTAAGGCCTACTTGAATAAAGTTTTTCAATGAAGGATCTTGGAGAAGCTGCTTATATATTAGGCATCAAGATCTATAGAGATAGATCGAGGCGCCTCATAGGTCTTTCACAAAGCACATACCTTGATAAGATTTTGAAGAAGTTCAAAATGGATCAGTCAAGAAAGGGTTCTTGCCTATACTGCTAGGTGTGTAATTGAGCTCAGCTCAATGCCCGACCACGGCATATGATAAAGAAGAGATGAGCGTCTTCCCCTATGCCTCAGCCATAGGATCTATTATGTATGCCATGCTGTGTACCAGACCTGATGTAAGCCTTGCCGTAAGTTTGGTAGGAAGGTACCAAAGTAATCCCGGCAAGGAACACTGGACAGCGGTCAAGAATATCCTGAAGTACCTGAAAAGGACAAAGGACATGTTTCTCGTTTATGGAAGTGACGAAGAGCTCGTCGTAAAGGGTTACGTCGACGCTAGCTTTGACACAGATCTGGATGACTCTAAGTCACAAACCGGATACGTGTATATGTTGAATGGTGGAGCGATGGCTGAATGCGGTACCAAGCGAAGCGTCGTGGCGGGATCTATGTGAAGCGGAGTACATGGCAGCCTCGGAGGCAGCGCATGAAGCAATTTGGGTGAAGGAGTTCATCACCGACCTAGGAGTCATACCCAATGCGTCGGGGCCGATCAAACTCTTCTGTGACAACAGGAGCTATTGCCCTTGCCAAGGAGCCCAGGTTTCACAAGAAGACCGAGCACATCAAGCGTCGCTTCAACTCCATCCGTGAAAATGTTCAAGATGGAGACATAGAAATTTGTAAAGTGCATACGGATCTGAATGTCGCAGATCCATTGACTAAACCTCTTCCATGGGCAAAACATGATCAACACCGAACTCTATGGGTGTTCGATTCATCACAATGTAACTAGATTATTGACTCTAGTGCAAGTGGGAGACTGTTGGAAATATGCCCTAGAGGCAATAATAAAAGCATTATTATTATATTTCCTTGTTCATGATAATTGTCTTTTATTCATGCTATAACTGTATTATCCGAAATCGTAATACACGTGTGAATACATAGACTACAATACGTCCCTAGTAAGCCTCTAGTTGACTAGCTCGTTGGTCAATAGATAGTCATGGTTTCCTGACTATGGACATCAGATGTCATTGGCAATGGGATCACGTCATTAGGAGAATGACGTGATGGACAAGACCCAATCCTAAGCATGGCACAAGATCGTGTAGTTCGTTTTGCTAGAGCTTTTCCAATGTCAAGTATCTCTTCCTTAGACCATGAGATCGTGTAACTCCCGGATACCGTAGGAGTGCTTTGGGTGTACCAAAGCGTCCTGGCAATTGGGGTGACTATAAAGGTGCACTACAGGCACCTCCGAAAGTATCTGTTGGGTTGACACGGATTGAGACTGGGATTTGTCACTCCGTGTTACGGAGAGGTATCACTGGGCCCACTCGGTAGTGCATCATCATAATGAGCTCAAAGTGACCAAGTGTCTGGTCACGGGATCATGCATTACAGTGCAGTAAAGTGACTTGCCGTAACGAGAGACTGAGCGAGGTATTGGGATACCGACGATCGAGTCTCGGGCAAGTAACATACCGTCGACAAAGGGAATAGAATACGGGTTGCTTGAACCCTTGACATCGTGGTTCATCCGATGACAACATCGAGGAGCATGTGGGAGCCAACATGGGTATCCAGATCCCGCTGTTGGTTATTGACCGAGGTCGTCTCGGTCATGTATACGCATGTCTCCCGAACCCGTGAGGGTCTACACATAAGGTTCGGTGGCGCTAGGGTTATTAGGAAGACAAGTATGTGATTGCGAATGTTGTTCGAGTCCGGATGAGATCCGGACGTCACGAGGAGTTCCGGAATGGTCCGGAGGTAAAGATTTATATATGGAAAGTTGTTAAGCGGACTCCGGAAAGTTTGAGGGCATGCGGTATTATGCCGGGGCCACCGGAGGGTTCGAGGGGTCCACGGGAGGCCACCCCTCCCGGGGCCACATGGGCTGTGTGGGAGAGGAGCCAGCCCCTAGTGGGCTGGGCGCCTCCCCACCAAGGCCCATGCTTGGCTAGGGGCATGGGGAGGGAAACCCTAAAGGGCTAAAGGCGCCCCCTGGCTTGGGGGCAAGCCACCCCTTTCCTCCTCCCTTTGGCCGCCGCCCCATCTAGGGTTGCCCCTAGAGGGCCGGCCCCCCTGCCCTCTCTCTCCCTATATATAGAGGGGGTGAGGGAGGGGCTGCAACACACAATTGAAGGCGCAACCCCTCCCTCCCAACACCTCTCCTTCTCCGTCTGAGCTTGGCAAAGCCCTATCGGAGAACTTCAGACCAACTGCACCACGCCCGTCGTGCTGCCATTGGAGTTGTCTTCCTCAACCTCTCCTTCCTCCTTGCTGGATCAAGGCGGAGGAGACGTGTCGTCCCGTCACGTGTGTTGAACGCGGAGGTGCTGTCCTTTCAGCGCTTGGTCATCGGTGATCGGAATCACGTTGGGAACGACTCCATCATCACCACTCCCTCGAGCAGCTTCCGTACTCGATCTACAAGTGGTATGTAGATGCAAACTCACTCCCTTGACTCGTTGCTTAGATGAACTCATAGATAGATCTTGGTGAAACCGTAGGAAAATTTTAATTTTCTGCAACGTTCCCCAACAGATACCTTGTTCAATTTCGTTACCGGCAAGTCTCTTTACTCGTCCCGTAACACATCATCCCGTGATCAACCCCTTGGTCACATTGTGCACATTATGATAATGTCCTACCGAGTGGGCCCAGAGATACCTCTGCTCACACGGAGTGACAAATCCCAGTCTCGATTCGTGCCAACCCAACAGACACTTTTGGAGATACCGTAATGCACCTTTATAGCCACCCGATTCGTTGTGACGTTTGGTACACCCAAAGAATTCCTACGGTATCCGGGAGTTGCACAATCTCATGGTCTAAGTAAATGATACTTGACATTTAGAAAAGCTTTAGCATACGAACTACACGATCTGTGCTAGGCTTAGGATTGGGTCTTGTCCATCACATCATTCTCCTAATGATGTGATCCCGTTATCAATGACATCCAATGTCCATGGTCAGGAAACCGTAACCATCTATTGATTAACGAGCTAGTCAACTAGAGGCTTACTAGGGACATGGTGTTGTCTATGTACCCACACATGTATCTGACTTTCCTATCAATACAATTATAGCATGGATAATAAACGATTATCATGAACAAGGAAATTAATAATAACCAATTTATTATTGCCTCTAGGGCATATTTCCAACAGTCTCCCACTTGCACTAGAGTCAATAATCTAGTTCACATTGCCATGTGATTAACACTCACAGGTCAAATCGCCATGTGAATAACATCCAAAGAGTTTACTAGTGTCATTAAACTAGTTCACATCATCATGTGATTAAGACTCAGTGAGTTCTGGGGTTTGATCATGTTTTGCTTGTGAGAGAGGTTTTAATCAACGGATCTGAACCTTTCAGATCCGTGTGTGCTGTGCAAATTTCTAGGTCATATTATAAATGCTGCTTCCACGCTCCATTTGAAACTATTCCAAATGGTTGCTCCACTATACGTATCCGGTTTGCTATTCAGAGTCATTTGGATAGGTGTCAAAGCTTGCATCGACGTAACCCTTTACGCCGAACTCTTTATCACCTCCATAATCAAGAAACATGTCCTTATTTACTCCAAGGACAATTTTGACCGCTGTCCAATGATCCATTCCTGGATCATTCTTGTACCCCTTGACTGACTCATGTCAAGGCACACTTCCGGTGCGGTACACAGCATAGCATACTATAGAGCCTACGTCTAAAGCATAGGGGACGACCTTCGTCCTTTCTCTCTTTTTCTGCCGTGGTCGAGCTTTAAGTCTTAACTTCATACCTTACATCTCAGGCAAGAACTCCTTCTTTGGTCGATCCATCTTGAACACCTTCGAGATCATGTCAAGGTATATGCTCATTTGAAAGTACCATTAAGCGGTTTTGATCTATCCTCATAGATCTTGATGCTCAATGTTTAAGTATCTTAATCCAGGTTTTCACTTGAAAAAGACTTTTCAAATAACCCTATATGCTTTCTGAGAAAATTCTACATCATTTCGATCATCAATATGTCAACGACATATACTCATCGAGAAATTCTATAGTGCTCCCACTCACTTCTTTGGAAATACAAGTTTCTCACAAACTTTGTATAAACCCAAAATCTTTGATCATTTCATCAAAGCGTATATTCCAACTCCGAGATGCTTACTCCAGTCCTTAGAAGGATCATTTGGAGCCAGCATACCTTTTAGCATCCTTAGGATCGACAAAACTTTCTCGATTGTATCACATACAACCTTTCCTTACAAAACTGGTAAGGAAACTCGTTTTGACATCCATCTGCCAGATTTCATAAATGCAGCTAATGCTAACATGATTCCGGACGGACTTAAGCATCGCTACGGATGAGAAAATCTCGCCGTAGTCAACTCCTTGAACTTGTGAAAACTCTTCGCCACAAGTCAAGCTTCATAGACTGTGACATTACCGTCCACGTCCGTCTTCTTCTTAAAGATCCATTTATCTCAATGGCTTGCCGATGAGCAGGCAAGTCCACCAAAGTCCATGCTTTGTTACGATACATGGATCCTATCTCGGATTCATGGCTTCTAACCATTTGTTGGAATATGGGCCCACCATTGCTTCTCCATAGCTCGCAGGTTCATTGTTGTCTAGCAACATGACATTCAAGACAGGATCACCGTACCACTCCGAAGCGATCTGGCGTCCTTGTCGTCCCTCACGAGGTTCGGTAGTGACTTGATCTGAGCTTCATGATCACTATCATAAGCTTCTACTTCAATTGATGTAGGTGCCACAGAACTTCCATTGCCTGCTACACTGCTTGGTTGAAGTGATGGTTCAATAACCTCATCAAGTCTCCACCATCCTCCCACTCAATTCTTTCAGAGAAACTTTTCCTCGAGAAAGGACCCGTTCTAGAAACAATCCCTATTGCTTTCAGATCTTAATTAGGAGGTATACCCAACCGTTTGGGGTGTCCTATGAAGATGCATTTTATCCGCTTTGGGTTCGAGCTTATCAACCTGAAACTTTTTCACATAAGCGTCGCAGCCCCAAACCTTTAAGAAAGCGACAACTTAGGTTTCTCCAAACCATAGTTCAAGCGGTGTCGTCTCAACGGAATTACGTGGTGCCCTATTAAAGTGAGTGCGGTTGTCTCTAATGCCTAACCCATGAGCGATAGTGATAATTCGATAAGAGACATCATGGTACGCACCATATCCAATAGGGTGCAACTATGATGTTCGGACACACCATCACACTATGGTGTTCGGTGCGGTATTTATTGTGAAACAATTTCCACGGTGTCTTAATTGCGTGCCAAAGCTCGTAACTCAGATACTCATCTCTATGATCATATCATAGACTTTTTATCCTCTTGTCACAATGATCTTTAACTTCACTCTGAAATTACTTGAACCATTCAATAATTCAGACTTTGTGTTTCATCAAGTAAATATACTCAACATCTACTCGAATCATCTGTGAAGTCGTAACATAACGATATTCACTTTGCATGCCTCAGCACTCATTGGACTGCACACATCAAAATGTGTTACTTCCAACAGGTTGCTACCTTGTTCCATCTTCTTTGAAACCGAGGCTTTTCAGTCATCTTGCCCATGTGGTATGATTTGCATATCTCAAGTGATTCAAAATCAAGTGAGTCCAAACGATCCATCTGCATGGAGTTTCTTCATGCGTATACACAAATAGACATGGTTTGCATGTCTCAAACTTTTCAAAAACGAGTGAGTCCAAAGATCCATCAACATGGAGCTTCTTCATGCGTTTATACCAATATGACTTACATGGCGATTGCCACAAGTAATGCGATAGTACTATCATTACTATGTTATATCTTTTGGCATGAAAATGTGTATCACTACAATCGAGATTCAATAAACCATTCCTTTTAGGTACTAGACCATTGAAGGTATTATTCAAATTAACAGAGTAACCATTATTCTCCTTAAATGAATAACCGTATTGCATTGACATAATCCAATCATGTCTATGCTCAACGCATAAACACCAAATAACAATTATTTAGGTTTAACACCAATCTCGATGGTAGAGGAGGCGTGCGATGCTTGATCATATCAACCTTGGAAACACTTCCAACACGTATCGTTAGCTCACCTTTAGTTAGTCTCCGTTTATTCCGTAGCTTTTGTTTTGAGTTACTAACACTTAGCAACCGAACCGGTATCTAATACCCTGGTGCTACTAGGAGTACTAGTAAAGTACACATTAACATAATGTATATCCAATATACTTCTATCAACCTTGCCAGCCTTCTTATCTACCAAGTATCTAGGGTAATTCTGCTCCAGTGGCTGTTCCCCTTATTACAGAAGCACTTAGTCTTGGGTTTGGGTTCAACCTTAGGTTTCTTAACTGGAGCAGCAACTGATTTGCCGTTTCATGAAGTGTCCCTTCTTGCCCTTGCCCTTCTTGAAACTAGTGGTTTCACCAACCATCAACAATTGATGCTCCTTCTTGATTTCTACTTTCGCGGTGTCAAACATCGTGAATACCTCAAGGATCATCATATCTATCCCTGACATGTTATAGTTCATCACGAAGCTCTAGCAGCTTGGTGGCAATGACTTTGGAGAAACATCACTATCTCATCGGAAGATCAACTCCCACTCGATTCAAGTGATTGTTGCACTCAGACAATCTGAGCACAAGCTCAATGATTGAGCTTTTCTCCCTTAGTTTGCAGGCTAAGAAAATCGTCGGAGGTCTTATACCTCTTGAGTGGGCAAGAGCCTGAAATCCCAATTTCAGCCCTCGAAACATCTCATATGTTCCGCGACGTCTCGAAAAACGTCTTTGGTGCCTCAACTCTAAACCGTTTAACTGAACTATCACGTAGTTATCTAAACGTGTATGTCCGATGTTCGTAACATCCACAAACGACGTTTGGGGTTCAGCACACCGCCGGTGCATTAAGGACATAAGCTTTCTAATGTCCGCATAATCGCCATCATCAACTTTCAACTATATTTTTCTAGGAACATATCTAAACAGTGGAACTAAAGCGCGAGCTTACGACATAATTTGCAAAGATCTTTTGACTATGTTCAGGATAATTAAGTTCATCTCATGAACTCCCACTCGAATAGACATCCCTCTAGTCATCTAAGTGATTACATGATCCGAGTCAACTAGGCCGTGTCCGATCATCACGTGAGACGGACTAGTCATCATCGGTGAACATCTTCATGTTGATCGTATCTACTATCGACTCATGCTCGACCTTCGGTCTCTTGTGTTCCGAGGCCATGTCTGTACATGCTAGACTCGTCAAGCTAACCTAAGTGTTACTGCGTGTGTAAATCTGGCTTACACCCGTTGTATGTGAACGTAAGAATCTATCACACCCGATCATCACGTGGTGCTTGAAGCAGCGAACTTTACTTAGCGGTGCACAGTTAGGGGAACACCTTCTTGAAATTTTAATGAGGATCATCTTATTTACTACCGTCGTTCTAAGCAAATAAGATGCATAAACATGATAAACATCACATGCAATCAAATAGTGACATGATATGGCCAATATCATTTTGCTCCTTTTGATCTCCATCTTCGGGCTCCATGATCATCATCGTCACCGGCATGACACCATGATCTCCATCATCATGATCTCCATCATCGTGTCTTCATGAAGTTGTCTAGCCAACTATTACTTCTACTACTATGGCTACCGGTTAGCAATAAAGTAAAGTAATTACATGGCGTTAATATAATGACACGCATGGTCATACAATAAATAAAGACAACTCCTATGGCTCCTGCCGGTTGTCATACTCATCGACATGCAAGTCGTGATTCCTATTACAAGAACATGATCAATCTCATACATCACATATCATTCATCACATTCTTCTTGGCCATATCACATCACATAGCATACCCTACAAAAACAAGTTAGACGTCCTCTGATTGTTGTTTGCATGTTTTACGTGGCTGCTATGGGTTTCTAGCAAGAACGTTTCTTACCTACATAAAACCACAACGTGATATGTCAATTGCTATTTACCCTTCATAAGGACCCTTTTCATCGCATCCGATCCGACTAAAGTGGGAGAGGCGGCACCCGCTAGCCACCTTATGCACCAAGTGCATGTCATCAGTAACCTGTCTCACGTGAAATGCGTGTAAGGTCGGTCCGGGCGCTTCATCCCACAATACCGTCGAAACAAGATTGGACTAGTAACGGCAAGCATATTGAACAAAATCAACGCCCACAACTACTTTGTGTTCTACTCGTGCAAAGAATCTACGCCATAGACCTAGCTCATGATGCCACTGTTGGGGAACGTGGCGAAATTCAAAATTTTCCTACGTGTCACCAAGATCTATCTATGGAGAAACCAGCAACGAGGGGAAGGAGAGTGCATCTACATACTCTTGTAGATCGCTAAGCGGAAGCGTTCAAGTGAATGGGGTTGATGGAGTCGTACTCGTCGTGATTCAAATCACCGATGATCCTAGTGCCGAGCAGACGGCACCTCCGCGTTCAACACACGTACAGCCGGTGGCGTCTCCCATGCCTTGATCCAGCAAAGAGAGAGGGAGAGGTTGAGGAAGACTCCATCCAGCAGCAGCACAACGGCGTGGTGGTGGTGGAGGAGCGTGGCAATCCTGCGAGGCTTCGCCAAGCACACTGCGGGAGAGGAGGAGGTGTCACGGGAGGGAGAGAGGTGCCGAGGGACTCTCGGTGTGTCTTCCCTCCCTCCCCTCCCTTTATATAGGTGCAAGAGAGGGGAGGCGCAGCCTTGCCCCTTCCTCCAAGGAAGGGTGCGGCCAAGAGGGGAGGAGTCCATCCTCCCCAAGGCACCCTGAGGTGCCTTCCCCCCTTTGGACTCTTCCCTCCCCAAGTCTCCTTGGCGCATTGGCCTCTTGGGGCTGGTGCCCTTAGCCCATATGGGCCAAGGCGCACCCCACAGCCCATGTGGCCCCCGGGCAGGTGGACCCCGGTGGACCCCGGACCCCTTCGGCACTCCGGTACAATACCGATAATGCGAAACTTTTCCGGCGACCAAAATAAGACTTCCTATATATAAATCTTTACCTCCGGACCATTCCGGAACTCCTCGTGACGTCCGGGATCTCATCCGAGACTCGAACAACATTCAGTAACCACATACAAACTTCCTTTATAACCTAAGCGTCGCCAGACCTTAAGTGTGTAGACCCTACGGGTTCGAGAACCATCTTGAACATGACCGAGGCGTTCTCCGGTCAATAACCAACAGCGGGATCTGGATACCCATGTTGACTCCCACATGTTCCACAATGATCTCATCGGATGAACCACGATGTCAAGGACTCAATCGATCCCGTATATAATTCCCTTTGTCTAGCGGCATTGTACTTGCCCGAGATTCGATCGTCGGTATCCTGATACCTTGTTCAATCTCGTTACGGCAAGTCTCTTTACTCGTCTGTAACACATCATCCCGTGATCAACCCCTTGGTCACATTGTGCACATTATGATGATGTCCTACCGAGTGGGCCCAGAGATACCTCTCCGTCACACGGGTGACAAATCCAGTCTCGATTCGTACCAACCCAATGTACACTTTCGGAGATACCGTAATGCACCTTTATAGCCACCCGATTACGTTGTGACGTTTGGTACACCAAAGCATTCCCTACGGTATCCGGAGTTGCACAATCTCATGGTCTAAGGAAATGATACTTGACATTTAGAAAAGCTTTAGCATACGAACTACGATCCGTGCTAGGCTTAGGATTGGGTCTTGTCCATCACATCATTCTCCTAATGATGTGATCCGTTATCAATGACATCCAATGTCCATGGTCAGGAAACCGTAACCATCTAATGATTAACGAGCTAGTCAACTAGAGGCTTACTAGGGACATGGTGTTGTCTATGTACCCACACATGTATCTGAGTTTCCTATCAATACAATTATAGCATGGATAATAAACGATTATCATGAACAAGGAAATATAATAATAACCAATTTATTATTGCCTCTAGGGCATATTTCCAACAGATATGTCTCCAACATATCTATAATTTTTGATTGTTCAATGCTATTATATTACCCCTTTTGGATGTTTATCGGCTTTATTTTACATATTTATATCATTTTTGGGACTAACCTACTAACCGGAGGCCCAGCCCGTATTGCTGTTTTTTTGCCTATTTCAGTATTTCACAGAAAAGTTATAACAAGCGGAGTCCAGACGGAATGAAACCTTCGGGAGCGTAATTTTTCGAACAAACGTGATCCAGAGGACTTGGAGTGCAAGTCAAGAAGCAATCGAGGCGGCCAGGAGATAGGAGGGCGCGCCCACCCCTCCTGGGCGTGCCCCCTGTCTCCTGGGCTCCTCGAGTGGCCACCGACGTACTTCTTCCTCCTATATATACCTCCGTACCCCGAAAACATCCAGGGAGCCACCAAAGAAATATTTCCGCCACCGTAACCTTCTGTATCCATGAGATCCCATCTTGGAGCCGTCGCCGGCGTTCTGCCGGAGGAGGAATCCACCACGGAGGGCTTCTACATCAACACCATAGCCCTTCCGATGACTTGTAAGTAGTTTACCACAGACCTTTGGGTCCATAGTTATTAGATAGATGGCTTCTTCTCTCTTTTTGGATCTCAATACAATATTCTCCCCCTCTCTTGTGGAGATCTATTCAATGTAAACTCTTTTTGCGGTGTGTTTGTCGAGATCCGATGAATTGTGGGTTTATGATCAAGTTTATCTATGAGAAATATCTGAATCTTCTCTGAATTCTTTTATGTATGATTGAGTTATCTTTGCAAGTCTTTACGAATTATCAGTTTGGTTTGGCCTGCTAGATTGATCTTTCTTGCCATGGGAGAAGTGCTTAGCTTTGGGTTCAATCTTGCGGTGTCCTTACATAGTGACAGAAAGGGTTGCAAGGCACGTATTGTATTGTTGTCATCGAGGATAAAAAGATGGGGTTTATATCATATTGCTTGAGTTTATCCCTCTACATCATGTCATCTTTCTTAATGTGTTACTCTGTTCTTATGAACTTAATACTCTAGATGCATGCTGGATAGCGGTCGATGTGTGGAGTAATAGTAGTAGATGCAGGCAGGAGTCGGTCTACTTGTCACGGACGTGATGCCTATATACATGATCATGCCTAGATAATCTCATAATTATTCGCTTTTCTATCAATTGCTCGACAGTAATTTGTTCACCCACCGTAATACTTATGCTATCTTGAGAGAAGCCACTAGTGAAACCTATGGCCCCCGGATCTATCTTTTATCATATAAGCTTTCAATCGACTTTTATTTGCATCTTTACTTTTTGCATCTATATTATAAAATACCAAAAATATATTTATCTTACAATATTATCTCTATCAGATCTCACTTTCGCAAGTGGCCGTGAAGGGATTGACAACTCCTTTATCACGTTGGTTGCAAGTTCTTTGTTTGTTTGTGTAGGTTTGTGGGACTTGTGAGGAGCCTCCTACTGGATTGATACCTTGGTTCTCAAAAACTGAGGGAAATACTTACGCTACTATTGCTGCATCACCCTTTTCTCTTCAAGGAAAACCAACGCAAGCTTTAGCAGGAGGCAACCTTCATCGACTTTGCTGCCTCCATCATGATATGTGAGTAGTTCCTACATTATCTACATGTCCATAGAAGGAACTAGATGCCTCTCTCTCTCCCTCTCTCTCTCTCTTTATATATATATATATATATATACACACACACACACACACACACACACATATATACATATATATTCGATGTAAAGTTTTTATGGTGCGTTTGTTGGGATCTGATGAATTATGGGTTTATAATCAAATTGTTCATTGAAAGTATTGGAGTCTTCTCTGAGATTAATCTATGTGTGATTTTATCAGTAATTGTCTTTGGCTCCTAGGTGCATATGCATCCATTGTCGAAATACACATTTTGAAAAGTTAAAAAATTTGGAACAAAAATCCCGCGTGTATATCTGAACATTTTATGTGTGTGCACAAGGTTTTAGTGAAAAACGACGTTTTTTGTGCCTTGTGTAAAAAAGACAATTTCTGATGCTTCATTCTAACTATTCACGAGACATTTCTTTATCTTTTTTACACAAGCGACAAAAAACGTCGTTTTTCACCGAAACCTTGTGAACGCACATAAAATGTCCGGATATACACGGGGAAATGCATCTGGCCCAACCGCCTCGACCTCAACAAGCCCCGTCAAGATTCGGCACCGTGGGCTGCACCCCCTCTCTTCCTTCGCAACTAGGAGTTGTGGAGGAGCATTAATTGGTTGTCTACTCGGAAAGAAAAGAAGATGAAGTACGTGACCATCAGCTACTGTTGAAGAGACGTTGTGCGGCTGGTTGTGGATGAGAATTGTCTAGCCGGCAATGGATTTCCAGCAAGGGCGGCAGAGAAAAATCCATGACGAGATGAACACCACCAAGACAGCATCATGGATGTGATCGAGGTACCTCTGTTTCCACAGTCCTACCAGGAAAGTTTTCAGGTTATCCTGTTTATAGAGTAATCATACACCGATAGTGTGTGCGCAGTCTGTACAAAATGGATAGGCGTAGTTTTTATTAACCAACTTGTTGCGCATTATTGGTTCTAGCTGAAATATCTTTTTCCCTGCATCTTACACCAAGAGAGATTCAAGGAAGAAGTGAGGTGCATAAGTATAACAACAAGGCAGGCAAGATACCAGGGTGCAGGCTTTAACATTCAGTTGTTGTGGCCAGCATGCACTCTTATTTCATAATCTACCTTGCATGTCTTATATTTGAGAGGGAATTAGATTTAGCCTGGCCGTGCCATCCATCCCGGATGCTACTAAATTGTGTAACTACCTAAGTTCTTTTTTGACTGTGCAGAAATAGCATTGGCTGCAACAATGGAGTATGTTTTACATGTTTTTTTGTTGATGAAAAAAGTATGCCTTTCATCTTAACCATACACTCGACGAAAAATGCTATTTTGCCAAAGAACGTCTTGTCAGCTGTGGTATTTAAGCTCAGAGTTACTAACTCAATGAGGTGTATTATAAGTTTGGGGCTACTATTTTTTTTCCATATACATAAATGTATTTGACACCTCTGAGCATCTAGAAATCTTGCAATTGGTAGATAGCATTTGCCTTCCGAAATTTTTCCTTGAGACCATGAAAGTCTGAAGAAAAATTGATTAATTATTAATGTTGTTATATTTATGCAAGTTGAATGCTATTAAAAATTTCTTATTTCCTTTATCGGGAATGAATTGTGATTTATACTAGCTGTTAGACAAATATTGGAACACAATGTGCATGATAGTTCTTTTTAGAATACGTAAAGAAGTTTGTGTCCCAATGAACTCACAGAAAAAGAGATTTGAAATTATGTCCAAGCCTAAAGAAGGGCCACATCTAAAATAGAACACCACACCCCTATTTAAAATGACCGACGGGTTGATGTTGTTGCATGTCGTGGCGGGGATGACCGTGTAGCAGCCGTATGCGCACTGCTTGTGCTGGGCGCCGATCTGGAGGCCCCTGATCGGAAGGGACGCCACTGGAGCTGCTGCGGGAGATGGTAGCGGTACGCCCAGTGGCAAGGCACCATATGACAGACAATTGTGGTCTGCATTTTTTTTACCAAAATACTGAACATGTTCTGATTTTACCAGAATACTGATGTGGACATTCAAGCTGCAATAGTGGAGCTGCATGTGCTGCTATAGATTGGTCCTTGCAGCTTATGAAGGCATCAACTATTGGCGGCACAAAATTGTGGAGCTTAAGATTCCCCACCCTTATTTCTGAAGGAAAGCTAAAGTTCGGGGTGCTAATCTCCGAGGATTTTCTCAATGGTGAACATTTTTCTTTTGTTTCTCTTGTTCTAATTTATACCTCAAGATGCAATAGTTCTTATTGTACTGCTTGGATTGCTCTCTCATTGTAATCAATATTGTTAATTAATATATAATAATTATATATTTTTCATGTAGGAGGGTTTATTTAACACTAACAAGCCTTTCAAGTTTTTATATGGTAATATGGTGATAGGTTGGAATGTTTGATCACCCAGGAATGTGGATTACTATCGCAGGATATTTTTCCTCTTGATGGTGCTTCCACTGAATTTTATGCACCCCTGTACAACCATATATCTAAGTTTGCCTGTTCATTCAGAAGATTATATTGACTATTCAATTCAGGGTTCAACCTTTGAATAACATAGTTCTGGCTCAGTAGTTTGAGATTCTATTGTGCAACTGGATCTTGATAGACATCTAGACCTATAGCTGCGTTTTATTTTTGTTATCCCTTCTAGAAACTTACACGCTAACTTGGTGGATTAAACCGGTGTTCTAATTAAATGATAAATGAGTATAAAGATTTTCTTTTTTTACTGTTATATGAAAATGAATGAACATGTGATCGCTATCCAGATTAGTCAGGCCATCTTGCAAATAACTATGGGATACATTACTGATATTTCCTTAGGATGGCCAAATAGACATGCATTCTTTGCTAGGTTAAGTTTTGTTATTCTTTGAACTTATTTGCTCAATCTTTGTAGTGAAATAGTGCAAGATGAGGAACTGGCTCAACTTCAGAGTTTCAGTTAAGTGCACAGTTAAAGAAAAATTGTAACAACTCAGATGCACAGGTCAAATATCATGATGCAGAGTAGGCACTAAACCTAATGTATCTACTAGATTTTGTTGTTGCAGATTAAATGGTTATCTTATCTGTACACAGCTGATTAGGCAGTATAGCAGTACCCGCGCGTTTAGTAGTTGTTAGATAGTTTTTGTGCATAGTTGAACTGTGTATTGAGATGGGAAGCCAAGTTGTTTAATTTGCGGATTCCATTTGTCAGACTGGTGGCATTCCTTAATTTCTGATCCCTGGTTATGATTTGATTCTTATTTATATTGTCCTATGGAAAGAGCATTAGGATAGGACAAGCAAACAAGCCTTTCGACATTCATGGTGTATATTTTGTTTCACCGAGCCGTGTTGCTTATGATTTTGAGGGGGTAATATGGACTTCTCTCAAACTATATTACCAGAGGACAATGAGGGCCTTGAAGACAATGACAGCGATGAGTTTCGTCTGGTTCTGTTTTGTTGTAGGCGAAGTTCTTAATTATAATTATCAATGTGTTTGTTTTTCTTAAGGATGCAGTGACATGCAAGGCGAGGCAAATTGAAGCCAAAACAGCAGGACGGTCGGAAGTGTGCCATTTTTTCTATATAGGTTAGTGACTTTATCCTTTTTGTATTTTTACATTGCTAGGTACAGTAGTTTATATGAAATGATTTGTTAGGGCAGGGGGTGGTTCTTCAATCTTCAGGGAATCAAGCGGTAGCACCGGATGCTGACATGCATGGAAGGTAGGAGTGATGGAGTATATGTATTTGTAGCAATTCATCATCGCCCATAAATAAATCATCTTTGCCCCGCTTCCCCTGTCCGTCCGTCAACTCAAATTGCTTTGGTTCACAAGTTCGTTTCATCGTACATCTAGGTACACTAGAACAGAGAGACTACTTTCCTTGAATGGCTCATGTGAGTAAACTGACAATAGTGTTCATCCAAGATGCAGTTGTATATGTATCTTCATAGAGATTAGATGCGTAGGTAGTTCAATAGTGCACATGTTCATCGACAGGGATGTAGATGTAGTATACAACCGATGTTAAATTGACATGTGAGTCCATTATGCTCCCAGGAAAAACAAAATATGGTATATTGTTTCACACTATCATCAATAGTGAAGCTTGTATGTAATATTTCTTTGTTTTGCAATGCTGAATATTTGGGGAACACACAGTGAGGTGTAATATGTAGAGTATAGACTACAGATTCACCGAATCAGCTTGAACATTGTTATATCATGCTTCATATGATTACGGAAACCTGGTACTGTTCGTCACAGAAAAAACAGTTACTATCGAGAGGTTTCATACTGACATTATTTCTTACCAACTAATGGTGCATTTCTCCGTCCATGATTACATCAGCTAACTACTCCATGATTACAGCAGTAAACCTTGATAGGAATACAAGCATTGGAGTACTAGCCATGTTCGAGGAATTCGTAGCTGATGGCGGCATCATCATGGAGCAAGCACCATCTTCTCCTCTATTTAAACTGTAGTACTTCATGTACTCCCACTTGTAAACTTTCTGAAATGCAAATCCACTCCAAGAATGTGCTCTGAAATGGAGAAACATGGAGTATGCTCTAAAAATCAGTTTGGTGCCCGCCCAGTAGATCCATCAAAGTACTCCGGGCATGATAAAAAGAATACTACAACATGAGTACTACAGCAGAATCAGTTTGGTTTGAGCCAAGCAAGAGTACTAAAATCCTGATAAAAAGAATACTACAACATGATAAACATGATTTCAGAGATGTTGATTTATAGTACATGCAACCCATTGATAAACATGATTTTCAGAAATGTTGATTTCAGTTAAACTACTACATTTACTCCAAGCAAATACTCTAAGAAACAATACAAGTACTACAGTACTGAAAGTACTCATGTAGTACAATACTCTAGGCTGAATGTACTCCTACAGTACTGAAAGTGTACTCCTGTGAGTACTGAGTTTACTGAATTCAGAGGCATCAAAATTTCACACCCAAGTTCAGTCATCTACACATGGAGTAGTGCAACCGAGTGGTCTTTACCATGCCCGAATCGACGAGAGGCAGCGGCGGCAGCAGCAGCAGCCTTTCCAATCTCTCCTTGCGCCTTGCCTTTCCAATCTACTCCCGCGGCAGAGAGCAGTTCTTGGCCACATCACATCTGCATCCATATTCCATCCACAACAACAAACAGTCACAATCAGCTCCAGAATCTCTTCTTGCCTTTCCCCGAATCCTAGGTTCTAGAGATTGGAAATGTGTGGGGAAAATTAAGAATGCAAACCTTGTAGGTCGAGCGTGGGGAGCTCGACTTAGGGGGCGACCTAGGAGCAGGTGACAGGTAACTCGTAGCGGACCAGCAGCGTCGGGGATGGCAACGTCCAACACGGCGCTCCTCCTTGCAGGTCGATGGCGACGAGGAGCGCTAGCGTTTGTCGCCGCTGTCATCGAGCATGACAAGGTCGTCGTGCCCACGCTCCTCACGCTCCTACTCGACCTTGCTAAAACAATCAACTTTGGCTCGATCGTGGCGCAAAGGATGTGGGTGAAAGGGGGAGGCGACACGGACAAGAAGGCTAGGCGGCGACACCTGAGGAGAAGGGCACCGATGCGGCCGAGTTACCGACGCAGGTTGAGGGGGAGGTGCGTCGCCGCCGCGGGCTAGGGATTTGGGGGAGTGGGTGAGCGAGGGGAATGAGCTTGAGGAGGCGACTGAGCGAGTGGGTGAGTGAGTGAGTGAGTGAGCGACTGAGCGAGGAGCAAAACTGAAAACCACTGATATTTCATAATGTTCTGACAAATGTACTACAAAACCTTCGACATTCAAAATACAAGCATTTATTTTTGTTATCACTATATTCAAAATAATACTAATTTAGGAAATTGCAGGGAGGTGTCTGACTATTATGGTTTTTTATGCTTTATTTATGCTCTGGTGGAATGGTAAAGAATTAGTTCGTCCGGTTAGCACCATGAGAATTATCCGTTACACATTTTAAGACCTTAGATGTGAAGTATGCTCCGTTACACGTTGCTTGTGCAAGATGTGTATAAGCTAAGGAAGAAGTTTTTATTATACTCCATCCGGTCCTTTTTACTCTGCATATAAGAATTGTCTGAAGTCAAACTTCGTAAATTTTGACCATATTTATACAAAAAAATATTAACATCTACAATGCTAAATTTGTACAATATGAAAACGAATGTTACGATGCATCTAATGTTGTTGATTTCACATTGTGAATGTTAGTGTTTTATTCTATAAACTTGGTCAAAGTTTACTTTGTTTGACTTCAGACAAATCTTATATGTGAACTAAAAAGGATCGGAGGGAGTACTTACTCAAATGTGCGAATGAAGCTAAAGACAACATTCCTGATATTGTGTGAGGATTTCTTAAGCGGAACAACTAGATATTAATTTGTAATGAATTTTGAGTTAGATCATCGCTCTATATGTATATTTCATTAATTTTTTATCAATTTACGTTGCAAGTGAATTGGAATTCAATAAATACCCGATTGTGCCCGTGCTATCTTGTCTCTACATGTGAAATTTGACATGCGTCATGTTTACATAAATTCAGCAAAAATCTCTATATGTAAAAAATAAACATGCATTATGTTCTCAACAAAAATACTTCAAAAGCCCGTGGCAACGCACCGGCATTTTACTAGTTAGCATAGAAAGATAGATTAACAGAAGGGAAACGCATCTCAACTTGGAGAAGAAATTTATGTACTGTACTGTATAAAAAAGATAGATTCACAACTAGAAGATCTGGAAGCTATATGATTATACAGAAGACATGTCGTTTGGAGAAGAAATTTATGTGAACCGATCAATCCATCAATCAAAGTATGGAAGGATTGTGAGGAGAGGACGTACAAGGATCGAACCGATTGATGCGATCTGATCTGAACTGAACTGATGTGCTCTCTACCATGAATCAATCACGATCTAGTAATATAAATAGATGTACGGTTTTGCTAAAACTCATTCGAATGAGAAATAGATTGGTCTCATTCACTTTTCCAACCGTCGGATCCAGCTGCGCCTCAATTAGTGTTTGTCAACGTGGAGAGCTTCGTAGCGACGTGTGCGCGCTGTTCGGCTCGCGACCCGGCCCCTTTTTTTTTGTCTTTGCAGTCTGGCCCGGACTGTTTTTGACGCAAAAGCCCAGCCCTGCCTAGAATAGGATCTGCTAGTTTTTTATGAGCAAACCTGTTGCTGACGGAGTGGCTTCAATTTTTTATTTTTTTGGGCAAGCAAGAGAATCCTGGCTGCTGCACATTGCTTCAATATTTATATCAGCGGCCTCCAGTACTGTAGTGTCATGCCCTTTCTTTGTTTTTTTTTTATGGGAATGCAGACCTTAACTTTTTTATTGATTTTTTTGTTTTCTTCTACAGCACATTTTTGTGTAATACCTTTTCCCTGTTCTAATTCATCCCAAGGTCATGTTTTTGTGTTTTCCCCGTGTATGTAGGATGGTGTGCCCAATCTGCCATTCACATTGAGGGAGCGATAACGAGCAGAGTTTTCACATTGTTATCCGTGATGACTCTGAAGCTTCAGCGGTAATCTTTTTTCTTCTTTTCTTAATTGTTTTTTTTCTTGCCGTCATTTTATTAACATGAAAGCATTTTTTTCTTTTTTTTGATATATTTCATGTTTTTCCTTTTTCTTTTTCTTTTGTTTTGTCAACAGAACATTCCATGCACTGCAAGGAATAAGTTTAAGCATGTGTCTGGGTTGAACTTTAAGGTGGCCGGCGACGGCATTTTTTTTTTCTTAGTTTTTTGTTAGTACAACCCTCCCCCTGAGCGTAACTGCAACTTAGCACACCCAAGCGTAACCGGGCGTCGGGGGGAGGGTTTGTCGGCATCGATGAAAATTGGTTTCCATTTTTCTGTTAGAGTTTTTTGTTGTAGTCTCAACCGCCCCAACCCAAGCGCAATCGCAACTCAGCACACCCAAGCCTAAATAGGTGGAGGGTTGTCGGCGTCGATGAAATCGGTTTCCATTTCTTTTTGTTAGGGGTTTTCTGTTGTTGTAGTTGCAACCGCCCCAACCCGAACGCAATCACAACTCAGCACACCCAAGCACAACCGAGGGTCGGGGCGGAGGGCTGTCGGTTCCATTTTTTTTGTACTTGCAACCGCCCCAACCCGAGCGCAATCGCAACTCGGCACACCCAAGCGCAATTGCAAGACATATAACATGATCGCAACCGGGGGTCGGGCGGAGGGCTGTCGGCATCGATGAAATCGGTTTCCATTTTCTGTTTGTTAGTTTTTTTGTTGTTGTAGTTGCAACCGCCCAAACCCCAGCGCAATCGCAACTCAGCACACCCAAGCACAACCGGGGGTCTGGGTTGGAAGGAAAGTTGTCAGGGCAAGTTGCATGTGTTGGGAAACGTTGCATGGAAAACAAAAAAATTGTACGCACATGCAAGAACTATCAAGGAGATGCATAGCAATGAGAGGTTTATGTGTTATGTCATTTTGTCTTTATTGCAAATATGTTTTGCTTTTTTCCTCTTATTTCCTAACACAGTTTTCACCTTTTTTTTTTCCTTTTTGTTTGTATTTGTTGATATCACATAGAAAATCCCGAAGAAATTTGTTCAACCATTGAACTTGGCTCCAGGAGGGGTTGTTGATATCACATATGTTTTGTTTTGCTTTCTGTTTTTATTTTGTAGTTTTGTAATTGCCCTAGTTGCAAGTCCACCATCGACTCGCAACTGTGGGTGCCAACATGCCACTTGCAAGTAGAACATCGACTCACAACTAGGGTTGTTTACTCGATGCCACTTGCAACTCAACCATCAACTTGCAACTCGGCCTTTTATTGTTCTTTTGCAATTGCCCTAGTTGCAAGTCAACCATGGACTCGCAACCGTGGGGGCCCGCATACCACTTGCAAATTGATCCTCGACTCGCAACTGGTCTATTTTTTGTATGTAGTTTTTGCAATTGCCCTAGTTCCAAGTCAACCATCGACTCACAACTGTAGGGGGCCTGCATCCCACTTGCAAATAGACCCTCGACTCGCAACTGGTCTATTCTATTTTTGTAGTTTTGTAATTGCCCTAGTTGCAAGTCCACCATCGACTCGCAACTGGTCTGTTTTTTTTCTAGTTTTGTAATTGCCCTAGTTGCAAAGTCAAACATCGACTCGCAACTGTGGGTGCCCGCATGCCACTTGCAAGTAGACCATCGACTCACAACTAGGGTTGTTTACTCGATGCCACTTGCTACTCGATCAACAACTTGCAACTCGACTTTTTTGTTATTATTTGCAATTGCCCTGGTTGCAAGTCAACCATCGACTCTCAACTGTGGGGGCCCCCATACCACTTGCAAATAGACCCTCGACTGGCAACTGGTCTTATTTTTTACTTTTCTAATTGCCCTAGTTGCAAGTCCACAATCGAGTCACAATTTTGTGGGTGCCCCGCATGCCACTTGCATGTAGACCATCGACTCGCGACTGGTCTATTTTTTCTTGTTGTTAGGTCTTTTTGTTGTCGTTGCGACTGCTCCAACCGCAACTACGGAACATATAATGTGACCGCAACTAGAGTTCGGGGGATAGCTGTCGGCACCGATGAAATCGGTTCCAATTTTTTTGTTAGGTTTTTTTGTTGTAGTTGCAACCGCTCCAACCCGGAGCAATTTGCAACTCAGCACACCCTAGTGCAACTGTAGGACATATGATGCAACCGCAACTATGTTGGGGAACGTTGCAGAAAATTAAAAAATTTCCTACGGTTTCACCAAGATCCATCTATGAGTTCATCTAGCAACGAGTCATGGTAGAGTGATTGCATCTACATACCACTTGTAGATCGCGTGCGGAAGAGTTCAATGGAACGGGGTTGATGGAGTCGTACTCGCCGTGATTCAGATGACCGATGACCTAGTGCGAGCGGACAGCACCTCCGCGTTCAACACACGTGCGGGCGAATGACGTCTCCTTCTTCTTGATCCAGCAAGGGGGACGGAGAGGTTGATGATGATCCAAAGAGCACGACGGCAGCGTGGTGGTGGATGCAGAACTCCGTGAGGCTTCGGCTAAGCAACTACGGGAGGAGGAGGAGGTGTAGCGAGAGGGAGGTGCCAAAGGCTTCGAGTGCGGCCACCCCTCCCTCCCTCCTTTATATAGGTGCAAGAGAGGGGAGGGCGCAGCCTTGCCCCTTCCTCCAAGGAAGGGGTGCGGCCAAGAGGGGGAGGAGTCCATCCTCCCAAAGGCACCTCGGAGGTGCCTTCCCCCCTTTGGACTCTTCCCTCTCCTTTATCTCCAGGCACATGGGCCTCTTGGGGCTGGTGCCCTTGGCCCATATAGGCCAAGGCGCACCCCCTACAGCCCATGTGGCCCCCCGGGGCAGGTGGACCCCCAGGTGGACCCCCAGACCCCTTTCGGCACTCCCGGTACAATACCGATAATGGCCGAAACTTTTCCTCACGACCAAAATAAGACTTCCCATATATAAATCTTTACCTTGGACCATTCCGAACTCCTCGTGACGTCAGGGATCTCATCCGGACTCCGTACAACATTCGGTTTGCTGCATACTCATATTCATACAACCCTAAGCGTCACCGAACCTTAAGTGTGTAGACCCTCACGGGTTCGGGAGACATGCGAACATGACCGAGACGGCTCTCGGGCAATAACCAACAGCGGGATCTGGATACCCATGTTGGCTCCCACATGCTCCTCGATGATTTCATCGGATGAACCCACGATGTCGAGGATTCAAACAACCCCGTATACAATTCCCTTTGTCAATCGGTATTTTACTTGCCCGAGATTCGATCGTGGTATCCCAATACCTCGTTCAATCTCGTTACCGGCAAGTCACTTTACTCGTACCGTAATGCATGATCCCGTGACCAAACACTTGGTCACTTTGAGCTCATTATGATGATGCACTACCGAGTGGGCCTAGTGATACCTCTCCGTCATACGGAGTGACAAATCCGATCTCGATCCGTGTCAACCCAATGTACACTTTCGGAGATACCTGTAGTGCACCTTTATAGTCACCCAGTTACGTTGTGACGTTTGGCACACCCAAAGCACTCCTACGGTATCCGGGAGTTACACGATCTCATGGTCTAAGAAAGAGATACTTGACATTGGAAAAGCTCTAGCAAAACGAACTACGATCTTGTGCTATGCTTAGGATTGGGTCTTGTCCATCACATCATTCTCCTAATGATGTGATCCCGTTATCAATGACATCCAATGTCCATAGTCAGGAAACCATGACTATCTGTTGATCAACGAGCTAGTCAACTAGAGGCTCACTAGGGACATATTATGGTCTATGTATTCACACGTGTATTACGATTTCCGGATAATACAATTATAGCATGAATAAAAGACAATTATCATGAACAAGGAAATATAATAATAATACTTTTATTATTGCCTCTTGGGCATATTTCCAACAGTCTCCCACTTGCACTAGAGTCAATAATCTAGTTACATTGTGATGAATCGCACACCCATAGAGTTCTGGTTTTGATCATGTTTTTGCTCGCGGAAGAGGTCTAGTCAACGGATCTGCGATATTCAGATCCGTATGCACTTTGCAAATTTCTATGTCCCCATCTTGAACATTTTCACGAATGGAGTTGAAGCGGCGCTTGATGTGCCTGGTCTTCTTGTGAAACCTGGGCTCCTTGGCAAGTGTAATAGCTCCGGTGTTGTCATAGAAGAGTTTGATCGGCTCCGACGCATTGGGTATGACTCCTAGGTCGGTGATGAACTCCTTCACCCAAATTGCTTCATGCGCTACCTCCGAGGCTTCCATGTACTCCGCTTCACATGTAGATCCCGCCACGACGCTTCTGCTTGCAGCTGCACCAGCTTCTTGCTCCACCATTCAACATATACACGTATCCGGTTTGTGACTTTGAGTCATCCAGATCTGTGTCGAAGCTAGCGTCGGCGTAACCCTTCTGACGAGCTCTTCGTCACCTCCATAAACGAGAAACATGTCCTTTGTCCTTTTCGGTACTTCAGGATATTCTTGACCGCTGTCCGGTGTTCCTTGCGGGATTACTTTGGTACCTTCCTACCAAACTTACGGCAAGGTTTACATCTGGTCTGGTACACAGCATGGCATACATAATAGATCCTATGGCTGAGGCATAGGGGTGACACTCATCTCTTCTTTATCTTTTGCCGTGGTCGGGCATTGAGCTGAGCTCAATTTCACACCTTGCAAAACAGGCAAGAACCCTTTCTTGGACTGATCCATTTTGAACTTCTTCAAAATCTTATCAAGGTATGTGCTTTGTGAAAGACCTATGAGGCGTCTCGATCTATCCCTATAGATTTTGATGCCTAATATGTAAGCAGCTTCTCCAAGGTCCTTCATTGAAAAACTCTTATTCAAGTAGGCCTTAATGCTGTCCAAAAGTTCTATATCATTTCCCATCAAAAGTATGTCATCTACATATAATATGAGAAATGCTACAGAGCTCCCACTCACTTTCTTGTAAACGCAGGCTTCTCCATAAGTCTGCATAAACCCAAACGCTTTGATCATCTCATCAAAGCGAATGTTCCAACTCCGAGATGCTTGCACCATCTCATAAATGGATCGCTGGAGCTTGCATACCTTGTTAGCATTCTTAGGCTCGACAAAACCTTCCGGCTGCATCATATACAGCTCTTCCTTAAGGTAACCGTTAAGGAATGCCGTTTTGACGTCCATCTGCCATATCTCATAATCATAGTATGCGGCAATTGCTAACATGATTCGGACGGACTTAAGCTTCGCCACGGGAGAGAAAGTCTCATCGTAGTCAATCCCTTGAACTTGTCGATAACCCTTAGCGACAAGTCGAGCTTTATAGATGGTAACATTACCATCCGCGTCCGTCTTCTTCTTAAAGATCCATTTGTTTTCTATCGCTCGCCGATCATCGGGCAAGTCTGTCAAAGCCCATACTTTGTTTTCATACATGGATTCTATCTCGGATTGCATGGCTTCAAGCCATTTGTTGGAATCTGGGCCCTCCATCGCTTCTTCATAGTTCGAAGGTTCACCGTTGTCTAACAACATGATTTCTAGGACAGGGTTGCCGTACCACTCTGGTGCGGAATGTGTCCTAGTGGACCTACGAAGTTCAGTAGCAACTTGATCCGAAGTACCTTGATCATCATCATTAATTTCCTCTTTAGTCGGTGTAGGCACCACAGGAACATTTTCCTGAGCTGCACTACTTTCCGGTTCAAGAGGTAGTACTTCATCGAGTTCTACTTTCCTCCCACTTACTCCTTTCGAGAGAAACTCTTTTTCCGAGAAAGGATCCGTTCTTGGCAACAAAGATCTTGCCTTCGGATCTAAGGTAGAAGGTATACCCAATGGTTTCCTTAGGGTATCCTATGAAGACGCATTTTTCCGACTTGGGTTCGAGCTTTTCAGGTTGAAGTTTCTTGACATAAGCATCACATCCCCAAACTTTTAGAAAGCAGCGACTTAGGTTTCTTCCCAAACCATAATTCATACGGTGTCGTCTCAGCAGATTTAGGCGGTGCCCTATTTAACGTGAATGTAGCTGTCTCTAGAGCGTATCCCCAAAATGATAGCGATAAATCAGTAAGAGACATCATAGATCGCACCCTATCCAATAGAGTGCGATTACGACGTTCGGACACACCGTTACGCTGAGGTGTTCCAAGCGGCGTGAGTTGTGAAACGATTCCACATTTCCTTAAGTGTGTTCCAAATTCGTGACTTAAATATTCTCCTCCATGATCTGATCGCAAGAATTTTATCTTTCGGTCACGTTGATTCTCTACTTCATTCTGAAATTCCTTGAACTTTTCAAAGGTCTCGGACTTGTGTTTCATCAAGTAGACATACCCATATCTACTCAAGTCATCAGTGAGAGTGAGAACGTCACGATATCCTCCGTGAGACTCAACACGCATTGGACCGCACACATCTGTATGTATGATTTCCAATAAGTTGGTTGCTCGCTCCATTGTTCCGGAGAACGGAGTCTTGGTCATCTTGCCCATGAGGCATGGTTCACATGTGTCAAATGATTCATAATCGAGAGACTCTAAAAGTCCATCAGCATGGAGCTTCTTCATGCGCTTGACACCAATGTGACCAAAGGCGGCAGTGCCACAAGTATGTGGGACTATCGTTATCAACTTTACATCTTTTGGTATTCACACTATGAACATGTGTAACATTACGTTCGAGATTCATTAAGAATAAACCATTGACCATCGGAGCATGACCATAAAACATTTCTCTCATATAAATAGAACAACCATTATTCTCGGATTTAAATGAGTAGCCATCTCGTATTAAACGAGATCCTGATACAACGTTCATGCTCAAACTTGGCACTAAATAACAATTATTGAGGTTTAAAACTAATCCCGTAGGTAAATGTAGAGGTAGCGTGCCGACGGCGATCACATCGACCTTGGAACCATTCCCGACGCCAGCATCGTCACCTCGCCCTTCGCCAGTCTCCGTTTATTCCGCAGCTCCTGCTGTGAGTTACATATATGAGCAACGGCACCGTATCAAATACCCAGAGTTACTACGAGTCTTGGTAAGGTACACATCAATTACATGTATATCAAATATACGTTTAGTGTTGCCGGCCTTCTTGTCCGCTAAGTATTTGGGGCAGTTCCGCTTCGATGACCCTTCCCTTTGCAATAAAAGCACTCGATCTCGGGCTTGGGTCCATTCTTTGACTTCTTCGGCAAGAACTGGCTTACCGGGGGCGGCAACATCCTTGCCGTCCTTCTTGAAGTTCTTCTTTCCCTTGCCCTTCTTGAACTTAGTGGTTTTATTGACCATCAACACTTGATGCTCCTTCTTGATTTCTACCTCTGCTGACTTCAGCATTGAAAATACTTCAGGAATAGTTTTCACCATCCCCTGCATATTGTAGTTCATCACAAAGCTCTTGTAGCTTGGTGGGAGCGACTGAATGATTCTGTCAATGACCGCCTCGTCCGGGAGGTTAATGTCCAGCTGGGACAGGCGGTTGTGCAACCCAGACATTTTGAGTATGTGCTCACTGACAGAACTATTTTCCTCCATCTTACAACTGTAGAACTTGTCGGAGACTTCATATCTCTCGACCCGGGCATGAGCTTGGAAAACTAGTTTCAGCTCCTCGAACATCTCATATGCTCCGTGTCGCTCAAAACGCTTTTGGAGCCCCGGTTCTAAGCTGTAAAGCATGCCGCATTGAGCGAGGGAGTAATCATCAAGACAGAGACTGCCAAGCGTTCATAACGCCTTGGTTCTCTGGGATGGGTGCTTCACCTAGCGGTGCTTCTAGGACATATTGTTTCTTGGCAGCTATGAGGATAATCCTCAGGTTCCGGACCCAGTCCGAATAGTTGCTTCAGCTTGGTTTTCTCTAGGAACGCGTTGAAGTTCATGGTTACATTAGCGTTGGCCATTTGATCTACAAGACATTTTGCAAAGATTTTAGACTATTGTTCATGATAATAAAGTTCATCTAATCAAATTATTTAATGAACTCCCACTCAGATTTGACATCCCTCTAGTCATCTAAGTGATACATGATCCGAGTCGACTAGGCCGTGTCCGATCATCACGTGAGACGGACTAGTCATCGTCGGTGAACATCTCCATGTTGATCGTATCTTCCATACGACTCATGTTCGACCTTTCGGTCTCTTGTGTTCCGAGGCCATGTCTGTACATGCTAGGCTCGTCAAGTTAACCTAAGTGTATTGCATGTGTAAAACTGTCTTACACCCGTTGTATGTGAACGTAAGGATCTATCACACCCGATCATCACGTGGTGCTTGAACGATTTAACTTTAGCAATGGTGCACAGTTAGGGAGAACACTTTCTTGAAATTGTTATGAGGATCATCTTATTTACTACCGTCGTTCTAAGTAAACAAGATGCATAAACATAATAAACATCACATGCAATTATATAGTAGTGACATGATATGGCCAATATCATATGGCTCCTTTGATCTCCATCTTGGGGCTCCATGATCATCCTGTCACCCGGCATGACACCATGATCTCCATCATCATGATCTCCATCATCGTGTCTTCATGAAGTTGTCACGCCAACGACTACTTCTACTTCTATGGCTAACGCGCTTAGCAATAAAGTAAAGTAATTTACATGGCGTTCTTCAATGACACGCAGGTCATACAAAAAATAAAGACAACTCCTATGGCTCCTGCCGGTTGTCATACTCATCGACATGCAAGTCGTGATTCCTATTACAAGAACATGATCTCATACATCACATATATCATTCATCATTCATCACAACTTTGGCCATATCATATCACAAAACACTTGCTGCAAAAACAAGTTAGGCGTCCTCTAATTGTTGTTGCAAGTTTTACGTGGCTGCAATAGGGTTCTAGCAAGAACGTTTTCTTACCTACGTGAAAGCCACAACGTGATTTGTCAACTTCTATTTACCCTTCATAAGGACCCTTTTCATCGAATCCGCTCCAACTAAAGTGGGAGAGACAGACACCCGCCAGCCACCTTATGCAACTAGTGCATGTCAATCGGTGGAACCAGTCTCACGTAAGCGTACGTGTAAGGTCGGTCCGGGCCGCTTCATCCCACAATACCGCTGAAGCAAGATAAGACTAGTAACGGCAAGAAAGTTGACAACATCTATGCCCACAACAAATTGTGTTCTACTCGTGCAATAGAGAAATACGACAGACCTAGCTCATGATGCCACCGTTGGGGAACGTTGCGTAAAATTAAAATTTTCCCTACGGTTTCACCAAGATCCATCTATGAGTTCATCTAGCAACGAGTCATGGGAGAGTGATGCATCTGCATACCACTTGTAGATCGCGTGCGGAAGCGTTCAATGGAACGGGGTTGATGGAGTCGTACTCGCCGTGATTCAGATCACCGATGACCTAGTGCCGAACGGACAGCACCTCCGCGTTCAACACACGTACGGAGCGAATGACGTCTCCTTCTTCTTGATCCAGCAAGGGGGAAGGAGAGGTTGATGATGATCCAGCAGCACGACGGCGTGGTGGTGGATGCAGCAGAACTCCGGCAGGGCTTCGCTAAGCAACTACGGGAGGAGGAGGAGGTGTAGCAGAGGGAGGTGCCAAGGGCTTCATGAGGTGCGGCCACCTCCCTCCCTCCCTTTATATAGGTGCAAGAGAGGGGGAGGGCGCAGCCTGCCCCTTCCTCCAAGGAAGGGTGCGGCCAGAGGGGGAGGAGTCCATCCTCCCCAAGGCACCTCAGGTGCCTTCCCCTTGGAATCTTCCCTCTCCTTTATCTCCAGGCGCATGGGCCTCTAGGGGCTGGTGCCCTTGGCCCATATAGGCCAGGGCGCACCCCCTACAGCCCATGTGGCCCCCCGAGGGCTGGTGGACCCCCTGGTGGACCCCCGGACCCCTTTCAGCACTCCGGTACAATACCGATAATGCCCGAAACTTTTCCGGCGACCAAAATAAGACTTCCCATATATAAATCTTTACCTCCGGACCATTCCGGAACTCCTCGTGACGTCCGGGATCTCATCCGGGACTCCGAATAACATTCGGTTTGCTGCATACTCATATTCATACAACCCTAGCGTCACCGAACCTTAAGTGTGTAGGCCCTACGGGTTCGGGAGACATGCAGACATGACGGAGACGGCTCTCGGGCAATAACCAACAGCGGGATCTGGATACCCATGTTGGCTCCCACATGCTCCTCGATGATTTCATCGGATGAACCACGATGTCGAGGATTCAAACAACCCCGTATACAATTCCCTTTGTCAATCGGTATTTTACTTGCCCGAGATTCGATCGTCGGTATCCCAATACCTCGTTCAATCTCGTTACCGGCAAGTCACTTTACTCGTGCCGTAATGCATGATTCCGTGACCAAACACTTGCTCACTTTGAGCTCATTATGATGATGCACTACCGAAAGTGGGCCCAGGATACCTCTCCGTCATACGGAGTGACAAATCTCGATCTCGATCCGTGTCAACCCAATGAGACACTTTCGGAGATACCTGTAGTGCACCTTTATAGTCACCCGGTTACATTGTGACGTTTGGTACACCGAAGCACTCCTACGGTATCCGGGAGTTACACGATCTCATGGTCTAAGAAAGAGATACTTGACATTGGAAAAGCTCTAACAAAACAAACTACACGATCTTTGTGCTATGCTTAGATTGGGTCTTGTCCATCACATCATTCTCCTAATGATGTGATCCCGTTATCAATGACATCCAATGTCCATAGTCGTGAAACCATGTCTATCTGTGGATCAACGAGCTAGTCAACTAGAGGCTCACTAGGGACATATTATGGTCTATGTATTCACACGTGTATTACGATTTCCGGATAATACAATTATAGCATGAATAAAAGACAATTATCATGAACAAGGAAATATAATAATAATACTTTTATTATTGCCTCTAGGGCATATTTCCAACAAACTAGGGGTTGGGGGAAGGGTTGTCAACGTCGATGGAATACAAGCAACTATGGGGCCCGCATGTCACTTGCAAGCGGATCATCGGCTTACAACTTTGGGTGGTTACTTGATGTTAGTTGCAACTCAACAATGGACTTGCGACTAGCCAATTTTTGTGTGCTACTTCGTAATTGCCCCGATAGCATGTCCACAATCGTCTCGCAACTGCGAGGGCCCGCATGCCACTTGCAAGTAGACCATCGACTCGCAACTGGTCTTTTGTGTTGTTGTATGTTGTTGTTTTTGTTCTTGTTCCTGGTTGTTGATGTTATTGTTGTTGTGTTGGTTGTTGGGGGTGTTTACTCGATGCCACTTGCAGCTTGACCGTCTACTAGCAAATGGTCTACTTGCAAATAGACCATCGACTCGAAATTGGTCTGTTTTTTTTTTACTTTTGTAATTGTCCTCTTTGTAAGTTCACCATCGAACCGCAATTGTGGGTGCCCGCATGCCAGTTGCAAGTAGACCGTCGACTCGCAACTAGGGTTGTATTACTCGATGCCACTTGCAACTAGACCATGGACTTGCAACTGGTTTGTTTTCTGTATGTAGTTTTTGCAATTGCCCTAATTGCAAGTCCAGCATTGACTCGCAATTGTGGAGGGCCCGCATGCCAATTACAAATAGACCCTCGACTCGCAACTGGTCTGTTGTTTTTTGTAGTTTTGTAATTGCCCTAGTTGCAAGTCCACCATCGACTCGCAACTGTGGGTGCCCGCATGCCACTTGCAAGTAGACCATCGACTCACAACTAGGGTTGTAATTGCCCTAGTTGTTACTCCTTAGTGAACACACAACTATATTTTTTTTCCTTTTTTCGTCTCTTTTTTTGTTGATTTTTTTTGTAGGCGCACTAGTGTTTTTTAGTGACCATTTTTTTAATCTCAATTTTTTTACCAGGACAGACCCCCAAAATGCTTTATCTATGTGTTTTTAGACTAAACACAGTGTTCTGTAGTCAACTACCATTTTTAAACTTTTTTAGGGGGGGTTTCTGCAAGATCTCCACAACAGTAACGGTTCTCCAATGTATATCCACACAGACACATTTATTTTTGCATTTATTTTGTCTCCCATTTGCACTGCTTGAATCGATGGTGCAGAGGAGGAGGAGGAGGATACGGGGACGACAAGCTCGAAGCCTCTGGCGAATGAGATGGCCGACGACGAGTCTCCCGCTCCGCACCTCTGCTCGACGCACGGGGCATCCGATTTGGAGACGGCGAGGCAAATACATTTTAAAACATTTTTAATACATAATGAATGTTGTTTAATGATATTATACATTTTCAAATGCATCTTTATATTTTTAATACATGATAGGATTTTTTTATATGCGAGAACACTTTTTGTGAAATATCATAACAAATGTAAAAAATATATATATTTCATTTTTTCGACAAGGAGCATGAAAAATAAAAAAATTAAACAGGAAAAATAAAAAAAACTTCAACATTTTCTATAAGAAGCATAAAAACCAAACAGAAAACCGGTAGAGAAATGCACATTAGAAAAATAGGACAAACTTAGGCCGGACGTTGCTTGTGGCAACGCTGCTGCTGGCAAAAAAACAATCCCAGCCAAGCACAAATCGTACTAACAGAGAAAGAAAACCAAGGTAGGAGAACCTGGATCGTGCGATGCAATTTTTTTGGGCTTCTCTGCACGTGCATGAACAACAGACATCCAAAACTGACGGGCCAAACCGGAAAACAACAACTAAAACCAGCCCAAACTAAAAACTGGCCCAGTGGACGAAACAAGTCAAAGGGGGAACTCAACCGGGCTTCAACAACAGGGGATGACGTCATGTGAATGAGACCATACTTATGTCTCAGCTAGATGAGTTCTAGGCGCTCCCATAGATGTATAGATCGATGGAGAGAATCACCAACTGATTCCAAATCGGAATCGACGATAACATCTCCTCCTCCTCCTATGTCTCGATCAAAAAACCCCGGTTTTTTTATAACTCCTGGGCGCGGCTTTTTTTAGATGATCCTATGTCTCGCCTCATGCGACACAGTATTTTTTTAGAGGTTATAAACGGGCCGGCCCAGCAGCCATTCGTCGGGCTGACGCCATGACGAGGTCACACACGTTTTTTCTTTTGTTCATATTTCCAACCCTCAAAAAAAATTTGTTCATATTGCCAAAATACTAATTAAGTATATTTTACAAAATAATTCAGTTAGTTTTCTTAAAGTATTCATCGCATATTAAAAATGTGTTCATGCGGTTTATCAGAACTGTTGCCTCGACTTCCAGAAAATGCTTGTACAATACAAAAAAAATGTATGTGACATTTTAAAAAGATTCACACTTTCAGAAAAATGTATGTGACATTTTCGACAAATGTTATGCAATGTAAAAAAGAGTTTGCGTATTATTTTTCTCAAAAAAATGTTTCATATACAGAAAAATGTACATTACATGTTTAAACGTTCAACACTTCAAAGTAATGTTTGTGAATATTTTTTTAAAATATTTATACAATATAAGAAATTTGTGTACATTATCTTCCCTTTAAAGTCCACTCTCCACTCTCCAATGAACGGAAACACTCGCCTTCCGCACAAAACTCCATTTTTTGTACATTATTTTTCCTTTAAACCTTTTCTATGTTGAATCTACACCGTTGAAAGCGGTATGCTCAAGCTTGAGACTACTCTGGGTTACTGAACATAATATGTTCAAGCACTTTCCTTATTTACAAGACCTATGGCGGGCGCAAACTGCTGCCCGCCACTGCTAACTTTGATTTTGTTTGGAGAGTTTAGGCATTGGTTAGCAAAATAGTATTTTCCACGAGAATTTCTCATGGCCCGCCACAGTACGTTGAGAACCAGTGGCGGGTGTGTCGCCTCACCGGCCACTATTGTATCCCTGGCTAATTCTTTGAAAATTTAGGAGTGGCGGGTGATGGTTACTGCCCACCACTACTGATGATTTAGCAGTAGCTAACCTTTCTCCACCCGCCACTGAAACTTTCCCAAAATAATTGTGGCGAGTTTCGGTCTCTGTTCCAACCACTAATGTGACCTCACCTATAAGCCTTACCTCAGTAATGGCATGGCATACGGGTCAGTAACCCAAAATAAATATATTTTGGGAAAATACTACAAGTCAACACTATTTATTGTGAGATGCAAGCTATCATTTCTAGTAGACCGGGCCTATGTCATATGTTGCATGTGTCAAACTGATGGTGTAGAGCATGTCGCTCCCTTGGACATCGCCACAAATGTTTGCTCTGGGTTAGATGTGAAATAAAATTATTAACACACATTTAAACGTGTGTAACAGTTTCCAGATACAATGCACACATGTGACCAAATTCACATTACTAAATTTAGTGGAAATATTATAATTAACCAAAATAGTTTATATGGGTTTAAAAGTTGCATGATGTACACGTGCTAGTATTTTACAACACATGCATATGTAGCTAGGTAAACCCCGGTGGGTACTGCATATACAAGCCAATACACATACACATAATTTCAAAACTAGCACAATAGAGGCATGCCAAGCCATGTCACGCATGCAAACTCTCTCAAGGTCACACTGGAGAAAATGTGGCGCAAACCAATATACGGGTTGGCATATATCGACGATTTGCGGAAGTATATATGTTGTGCTGGGTTATCTTATCATCAGTACTTCCAAATGTCATCCATTCCCATGTTCACCAATGAGGTCTTGCCAATTGATGTTGCAGTGGCGTACCCCAGGTAGTTGTTCATCAGCCCCGGCCACGACGTCCTCCTGTGACACCATCGACAACGGCCCCCTCATAAGCTCAGCCTCGACCATGAAACCCTGATATGTGCCCGCATGTATCATCATATGTTGATGTTGTTGTTGGTGTTGGTAGAGCTACAACGATGGGGTTGGGGTGGCCATCATCTGGTTGTGGTGGTTCCTGAAGTAGTGGCATTCATCATAGGACGCGCCACGCTGCTCATTATAGATGAGCTAGCCCCGACGTCGTGCAACTACTACAAAGAAGCTCCAGGGAAGCCAATGTCGACGAAATGTCATAGTCCATGAAAGGTGGCAATATTTCTAGCTTGATGAAGCCCTGCTGGTGTTCTGCTCCCTGGACATTGGCATGGCATATGATGACATCATCACCTTCTTCAAATTGGTGCTCTTATGGAAGATCTTACAACGTGAAAATTTTATACTAAAAATTTATTCTGAGACGTAAGCTCCCATTTAGACCAGGCCTATGTCACGTACTATATGTGTCAAACATGGTGTAGAGCATGTCGTTCACTTGGACACCGCCACAAATGTTCGCCCTGGATTAGATGTGGAATAAAATTACTAACACACATTTAGAAGTGTAGGTAATATTTTATTAGAACACATTTCAAAGTGTAAATAATTGTTTATGTGGTCGATGGAAATCCCCTCTAGGTCGGTGCAAACCCAAAATTCTTTTGCGAGCGCTGCTACACACACGATAAATTTTAGACAATCTGCGAACGATACACAAAATCAGCCGTTCATGTATGGAGGAGAACTTGATAGCACCGTCCAAACCTTCCATCGTCCAAAGCTCGTGCGGGCTACTGTTCCAAGCAGTAGTTTCGTTCTTTTGCAGATACAATGAAGACATGTGACCAAATTCACATTAATACATTTAATGGAAAATAATATAATTAAACAAAATAGTTTATACTATATGGGTTTAAAAGAAGCATGGTGTACACACATTTACAACACATGGATATGTAGCTAGGTATACCCCTGTGGGTAGTGCATATACAAGCTAGGTATACACCAATTGAAAAACTAGCACAAGAATGGCATGCCAAGCCATGCCATGATTGCAAACTCTCTCAAGGTCACACTAACAAAACAAATGTGGCGCAAACCAATATGCGGGTTGGCATATATCGACCGACCGTCTGATGGATGATTAATTTATGCATGCACACACATATATAAGTTGTCTTGGGTTATCTGATCATCAATTCTGCCAAATGTTATCCATACCCATGTTCGACGAGGTCTCGCCAGCTACTATTGCGGAGGTGTTCCCTGGGTAGTTGTTCCTCAGCCCGACCATAGTGTCACCCTGTGATAGCACCGGTAACAGCCCACTCACGGGCTCAGCCCCGACCATGAGATCCTGATCTCCACCCATATGCATCATCATCTGTTGATGTTGTTGTTGGTGCTGGTAGAGCGACAATGGCAGTGTTGGGGCAGCCAATATTTGGTGGTGGTGGTTCCCGAAGTAGTGATCATTCATCATAGGAAGCGCCACACTACCCATCATCGATGAGCCAGCCCCGAGATCATGCAACTGGTACGAAACAGGAAACAGCAGTGGATGTGCCCACGTTGATGACATGTCATAGTCATGAGAGGAGGAAATGTATCTAAGTTGACAAAGCCCTGGTGATGTTCTGCTCCCATGGTCATTGGCATGTCATATGACGGCATCACCGTCTTCTTCAGTCTTGTGCTCTTATGGAAGATCCTGGAAGCCACCCATTGTTCCTACAAACATATATAAATTAAATAGGTTCAAATCAACTGTGATCTGTAGCACGCCCCAGGTGTGATGCTGTTGTCGCAGATGCCGATCACTTTGTCATTAGCTGCTTAAATTCGACACATATCATACATAACTTGGGTATTTAGGCGCCCCTGCACAAGTGTCCATCTCAAGAATTGGCAACACAGTGACTCCGCTAAGTCTCGACTCCAATTTTTGGCCTCGGTCAACATTTCCATCCTTAACATTTAGGACACATGAAACGCCATGACATTCTATGATGGCATTTACTAACCTCGTCCTACTAGTATGAACATTATCTATGAGTTCTCTCTTTTGACCCATACGTTCAGGGAACCTACTCAAAAGGAGGCCACTATGTGATGGTCGACGTTCCTCCCCTCATGCATCGGTGCAACCTTATAATTCTTTCCATGTATTGGCTACTCTGAGTAATATTTAGTTGGGGATTCTATCGTCTGATTGTTCAAAATAACTAGCTAACAACTCCCCCCGTTCCATAATATAAGAGCGTTTTTACACTAGTGTAGTGTCAAAGAAGGCTCTTATATTATGGGATGGAGGGAGTAGCTACTAGCATGTTGATGATTCATGAGTACTACTCTACAATAAATTTATTATATACCTTGGAAGCCACGTTGGTGCTGGTAACGCTGCGGGTGGTGTTGGATGGGTTGGGTGTCAGCTGCTTGCTACTCTCGAGCCTACTCATGCATGATCCAGTTGGTCTTCTCCCCCCTAGGCGCCCAACCCTTGTAGAAGACGAGCGTCTTCTTCATGCCAATGACTGTGAGCGGTGGGTGGAATATCTCCTTGTACTTTCTGGTGGCCTTCCAATAGCCGGCATCCATCGCCCAGTTTGTTCGTATCCGGTTGGGGTACTTGCGATCCTTTCAGGAGTAAAAGTACCACTCCTTCTCCCCCATCTTCGCCTTCTCTGGTAGCTCCCATGGCTCGTACTTGTTGAGGTTCACATCCTCAATCGCCAAAGCGACAAAGATGATCTTGCACCTTGGGGGGCACATAGAATTTGATGATCTCCTCATCCGTCGGGTGGAACCTAAACCCCGGCGGTAGCACCAACTGTTGCTCCTGAACTTGAAGGTGGTCTTCCATGGTAGTGGCTTTCTGTGCAACGGATTCTGGGATGATGGAAATATTGGACGCAACCATAAAGATGTATATAACTATGGAAGGAATTTATTGAGCTAGGGATATCCATGGAGGCGCTTAGATAGGAGTAAATGCGTGTACTGGAAAGGCTCTTGCAAGAGAAGCCTCGACATTTCCAGACCTTTGTTTAAGTTTGTATCTTGTGGCACTGGCTATGGATGGATAGATATCTTCCCCATCTTTACAACTGTGCATTGTTTGTCATGTTCGAGGAGCCACATATTTGTCGTGAAAAGTAGCAAGGTCTCTCAAACCTATCCAAACCATGACATGCCAGCTTGTATACGTGGTATTCGTGCTACCCCTACTCATGCCATATGCATGCTTCTCTTGTTGGTGTTTGCCTTTGTGATGCAAAGCAAACAAACACTCACATTTGTGGCACCGGCTGGTTGTGCATATATAGCATTGCCCGCTATTTTCTATGATGCTTGACATATATGTATCTACCTGCAAATACTGTATTGCCCCTACCATTTGTTTACACAAAAATTGTGTGCGTTGTGGATGTGTCAGGCCCCTAGATTGACTGGTACACCCATCCATAGTTTTCTTAATTGCTAATCCGCCATGCCGTGGTGCCTGTGGGTGTCAGCCACAACTAGGTTCACATAGTCATTCTGTTACCAACCGTAACAATCGAATGATAGCATGGCCTTCCTCGTCCGAAATCGTTTGCACATCGACCTTCTAAAATATACGACGCACTAGCCCAGCGAGCACATCAGTGAGGTCCTCGATATTTGCGATCAGGTGGGCGGTGGGTGCATTAAAAAATCAACCTATTGCTGCTTCTGAGCCCAGTGTGACGCAAAGCCCTGGAGAATCAGTTCTCAGTGAGAATCCACAAGATTGCCGAATCTGACGATCCAGCCTAGAACGACGTTCTTGATCTGGCCCAGGTGGCCAACCGAGTTGAGAATAAAGTTGTCGATGCCGAAGATGAACATCTGATCCACCCAAAGGTCGCACTGGATTATATTGGGGATCCCATCAAACCTCGGTGTTCAGTTCTCGGGAATGATTCTCGCGTATGCCTCAATAGGGTGCCTCAAAGAGGTGATTAGGACGAAGGGGAAACAAGGAGGCGAGTTTACCTTGGTTCGGCACCTCTTGGTGGAGGTAAACTCCTACTCACTGGTTGCGATAGGGGTACGCAAAGTACAAGTATAGAACCAAGGGATTGTAGATGATCTATCGACTAGCCCGGCCCTGGTCTTATATAACATACCTGAGGCCCTAGAGTTACACAACCTAATCGGTTCCATCGGCGGAGGAGGATAGTCCTCCACGGCCCCATCTTCCTTGATTTGGACAACAAGGATTCTGGAGTCTTCTCATCGAACCCTATGGCCCCCGATCATGGTGTGCAGGACGGAACCGACCAAGGGGGTACTCGGGCCGGCCTACCAGGCTGGCAACCAACATGGTGAGGCACCCTTGGGCAATATAACACTATCAAGTAACATGAATGTGACACCTTATTTTGCCTTCAATTCGCTCAACTCAGTCTTTCTGGCTTTCTTCACCGGACGAAATTCCACCCCGTGCTGCATTATCCTTAGTAGATGTGGTAATGCTGGAACTTATTTGGACTCGCGTCACGAAGCACATTGTCTGAGTAACTAATTATGGACACGTGTATATTTTTCCTCGAGGGTTCTTCAACATGTACACTTTCTTTTGGTATTTGCAGGTGATTGGTGTAAGTTGTAATAATACGTAAAACAATATCATAATCAAAATACTTCTTCTTCTCATGTGTTGCCGTGCAATTCTTGTGGTACATGAGGTCATGGCAGGCTGTTGGTTCCATCCTCCGGGCAAGGAGGCTGCAACCGCGGTTAACACATAACAATATAATTTTGGTTGCGGTTTTTGTTATTAGTGACGATTGATGAAGTATATCTTGATGTTATTCCTACTTATTTTCTTAGAAATGGCCATATCTATTTCCTAAAATCAAAACCCGTTCAAACTCCTACAAACCTTGATGCACAACAATACTATATACATGTTGTCACTATTTATATACTACTCCCTCAGTTCCTAAATATTTGTCTTTTTATAGATTTCAGATGGACTGCCACATACGGATGTATATAGATATATTTTAGAGTGTAGATTCACTCATCTTGCTCCGTATATAGTCATTTGTTGAAATCTCTAGAAAGACAAATATTTAGGAACGGAGGGAGTATATTAGTAACTAGGCGTGCATACATAATGGATACCAACACAAATAGTAAATAAATCAGTATATAAATCACTAACTGCAACAACATCCTACATCTCTTATTGTGTTGTGTCTGGTCATTGGTTTTAGTGAAAGAAAAAAAAGGTTCGGGTCATCCTTTGCCTGCGGTAGTTTCCATGAAAAAACAACACCCATAAAAGTTGACATATATATACTGATAACTAATATTAACTACAACAAATAGCCATAGCAACTATCCACGTAATGACCGGTCTCATACAATGTCCCATCCTCCGGGTGCTTCACGGCTTCTAGACAGGCGTAGCAATGCTGAGTGTCGACACGAATCTCCATGCCACGATAGGGACCACAAATGTCCTTGCCCTTAACCCCACCTACATACATATATAAAATGAGATGAATTAGTAGCAAAAATAATGAAGAGGATATGCATGAACTCGGATTCGCGTAGAACTAACCAACTCCTTTTTCCCCTTGGAGAGAAACTATGCAGGTGGGTATCCATGTATCGCGGGCGTGGTCGTAATATACCTCCGCCGAACAATAACTCCTCCTTTGAATTCTCCAAGCTACTTTTATGGTGAAGTTTACGTGACCATAGAAGCATATCTCATCCATGATCCCGGTGCTAGTGTATATGGCTCTCACGAGCTCATACTTGACCTGTTAGCATATATATATGGTCAGGCAAAAAGGAGGACGAAGTAAATTAGGAAATTTGTGTGTACATACACATGCAAACTACTATCTATAGTAGGGAGGGTAATTAGTAAATGTTTTTGAGGTACATATATATAGTAGGTACTACGTACCTGGTTCTGGTCTTGGCTGTTGTAGTGGTCGAGCGCGGCGGTAATGAACTCGTTTGTCTGGCGCTCGAGGTCCGCGGCGGTGAGACCGCGGTCCTCGTCCTCGTACATGGCATCAAAGGCCGAGTTGTCGCCACCGATATTGTAAGTGGGAACATTATCGGGGTTTCTAGCCAAATAATCATTGTAATCATCGGAGAGGCGTTGGCCAGCAGAACGTAATCAGCCATGCTCCAATACCTTAGGTTAATAATTGGGTTTTTAGGCACTTAACTAATTAAAATCATAGCAGAGTATGTACTAGCTAGCTAGCTAGTGTTAGTGTGTAGGAGTAGGAGGAGGAGGTAAAGCCTGCGGAAGAACTTACTCTGGGTAGCATTCGTACGAAGGCGAGGTAGGGAGACGAGGACCCTCCTCCTGGGGTTCGGGAGGAGGAGGGATCCTCTTGTACAGCACACCGCCGCCGCCGGCAGCATCAGACATGGACATGGACATGGACGCTAAGGAACTCCGGTAGGGTAGATCCGATCGGAACCCAACTGTTGCGAGAGAGAAAGAGCAAGTTTGGCTTACCTCTCTATCTCTATGTATCTACTGTAGTATCTATGAATCAACCGACTTAACCGGCGTATATATACCTAGACGCGCCAACTGATCTGATTCCTGAGTCGGAATCGATGACATCCCCTCCCCGGCCGACTCCGCCTCCTCTACAATTTTTTTTATTTTTTTATTTTTAGAAAGAACTCTAGCTCCTCTATCAACCAATTAAAAAAACAATTTGAGACACTCTACCAATTAGTTACTACTACTAGTTTTCCTCTGCCGTGCAATCGGGCTGCGCTAGGCCGACTAACTTTTTTTTTTGAGCATCAGTACAGACACAAGCGCTCATATAAGGAATGAATGTCAGACCTCTCGGCTACATTTCTCAGTGCAAGAAACACCCATACAAATCTGAGCAATATAACCATGCATGAATATAAACCACCTATCAACTGCGGCAATGGCCATAACAAGCCCGCTTTCTATGACCGGCCTCACACAAAGTTCCATCCTTTGGGTGCTTCACGTCTTGTGGACATGCATGGCACAGTCTGTTGTAAACAAGAATATTTTCCTTGTCATAATAGACATCTTCGACGCCCCGAATCCCACCTATATACATATATAAATAAAAATAACATTAGCCAATAGGTTTTTGCTGTCATGCATTTGATAATAAATAAATAAATGGAAAATGGCATAAACAAAGCCTGGAACTAACCAACGGTTTCTTGTCCTTCCAAGGAAACTATGCATGTAGGCTCAAATACATCACGGTCTTCATCAAAGTATAGCTCTGCAAAGAAGAGCTCCTCTTTAGAGTTGTGAAGGGTGCTTTTCGCCGTGAAGTTTACGTGGACGTAGTATGCTCTCGCATCGACGATCGTGCCGCCGCTAGTGATTGCTTTGACGAGCTCATACTTGATCTACATATGTTCAAGGAGAAATAATGTGAAATTTAGTTTCCAGTTTATAGAACATCTAAACTGAAGAGATGGGAGGGACACACATTTGTGGTATCATCACCCACCCACCCACCTTGTTCATGTCTTGGGCGTTGTAGTGGTCGAGCGCAGCAGTTGCATAATCCTTAGCTAGTTGTTCGTCGGTGTAATAGTTGCAATCATCGTCGCCCTGGTATATATCGTCCCTGTCCGAAAAGTCAATATTTTCCAATTCTTCATCGATCTGTAAAAAGTGGCCCCAGATGGGGTGGCGGGTAGGGACGGGGTCCGTGGCGGGTAGGGACGTGGCCGGGACCGGGAGAGGGTGAGTGGCAAGGTAGTCCTCGAACCATGGAGTCCTAGATTAATTCAAAAAAGAATATATATATATATATATATATATATATATATATATATATATATATATGTGTGTGTGTGTGTGTGTGTGTGTGTGTGTGTGTGTGTGTGTGTGTTTAGTTTAGTTTAGGAGTAGTATTGTTGGTGGGTGGATGTACAATATTATGTATATACATATATAGTAAACTAGTATGTATAAAACCAAAATTGTAGGTAATATGAAAGTTACCAGGGTGGAGGAGGAGGAGGCAAATTGTCATCGTGGTCGTCGTCGTCGTTGTGGTGTTGGTCTTTGGGAGGAGGGGTCCTTTTGTACAGCACACCACCAGCAACACCAGAAATGGCTACGAGGGGATAACTGATTTGATCGGTTGATCAATAATTTGGTGACGGATGGATGGATCGATCCTGCGTACAGGTGCAGGGATGGATGGTAGAATGAGAATTAGCGTAGATAGATTATTAACAAAAAAAAAAAACGATGCGCCTCTCAACTTGGAGAAGAAATTTATGTACTGTACTGTATAAAAAAGATAGATTCGGTGGTAGAAGAAATTTATGTGCGTGTAAATCGAAATAAGCATCGGTCAACCAAAGTATGGTTTGAACGTGAGGGGTTCTTGGACTTAATTGCCAGGGAATGGGTTAGAGGTGTAGGAGGCAAGATCATGATAAAGCGTTGGCGTATTAAGATTAGGCATTTGAGAAGTTTCTTACGGGGTTGGGCTAAGCACCTCAGGGGTGTGTATAAGATTGATAAGGATAGACTCCTTACTCTTATACAGGCCCTGGACCACTATAAGAAATATGTCAACTTATGACCTTCTCTCAGTGACCCTGGAAGAAATGGTCATAAATTTATGACCATTTTAGACCAATTGGTCAAAAGCTGTCTGGGGGGCTCCAAACCCTAAACCATTGCGACCATTTTGGTCAGAAAGGTCATAATTTGCTTACACCTAAATGGTCATAAAGCAAACAATGCTTAGTCCGCTGCCTTATTTCTAGTTGTTAACGACCAATACAGATGGTCATAGCCTTGTAAATTGTGGTGGGTTGCGATGACTAGGCGCCATCTCATCAGTTTGCCTATGTGTCATGTCCATGTGGCAGTTTTGCCCTAGGTTGTGAAGCAACCTATATTTCATCATTCCCAAAATTCCCAAACAAATCTCATAAATTCTTTGGGTCATATCTTCACAAATATGTAAAAACCTTCCTTTCCTAGTTCAAAAATAATTCAAAAATATTCATTTTCCTATTCTGTTCAGAACAACAGTTTGTGAAGGAAGTACCACTTTGGCATGTCCAAATAGTATCCATTTTCTATAGTGCTTTCCTATGCCCAAATAACCATCCTCCACCAAATGCCAGCTCAATCCATTCATTATTTTGAGCCGAGCTTCAACATTCGTATTTATGTCCAGTGTGGTGGTTTGCAAAGCAAGTACCACCTAGGCTCCTCCTTTTGAGCTGAAAATTTGTGAAGACGGTCTTCTTAGTAACTGATCATCCTCAGCCAAAACTCACGGCCATTAGCCATGTACATTTCCCGTACCGCTAATCAAACACTTGGCTGCTTATTCATGTTTAAGCATCGATCGGTCTCCTCGTGAGAATCTTATGTTGTGATTTTCTTCCTAGCACCTACCTGGGGAGTTCCCAAACCACTAGACATGCCTAGGCCGCCCAGAACACATGGCAACGCCACGGTCACGCGGTGACCACGCGGCGGGCATGCGAGCTTACGCGCTCTAGAGTTGGGGCCCTCGGCCACCGTCGAAACCTCGATGTCTCTCCATCAAACCATGTATTTCTGATTAAATAGGTACTTATGTAACTAGAAATGATTTTTGGAAAAGATAAATAGCAAACTATGAGGCAGCTGCAGTTCAAATTTGACCCGCTTCAAATTTAATCGACGGGAATTTGTCTTTTCACCAGAGGTGGATCAAAATTTTGACACCCAACCATTTTGTCAATTGTGCATTAAATACGTCCTAATATTTTAGAAAATTGATTTGGTCCAATTTTGCAACAATTATTTGGTAGTTCCTTCACAAAAAAACCTCCTTTCGGGCACTCGAAATGAAAAATGGTTTTTTCATTCAAAGAAAATGAAAACTTCCTTAGGCAACATTGTTTGCCATTCCAATATGCACTCTTGTGCACAATATGAGATCATTTGAATAAACTATGCCATTTAATGTGGCCATAAGATTGATCATTTGGCTTGAAAGCCATGAATCTTCGTAGATGATAGCTCATTTCGAGAACACTTTTTTAAAATAATTGTCAGACATAAGTTTGTTATTTTTCCTGGGAACATGGCCACATATAATGACACAATGCGAAGGTTTCCAAATGTTTTGATTTTTTTTGAATTTTTATGCCCGTTTCAAAATGCTTTCAAAACGTCGTGAATGACCGTTCCTAGCTAGTTGTTGAATCTTGGATTTTTTTTGGTGTTTCTCTGATTAAATATATACTTATGTACCTAGAAATGATTTTTTGATAAAATAAATAGCAAACTATGAGGCAACTGCAGTTCAAATTTGACCCGCTTCCAACTGAATCGGCGGAAATTTGTCTTTTTCACGAGAGGTGGATCAAAACTTTTTACACCCAACCATTTGGTCAATTGTGCATTAAATATGTCCTAGTATTTTAGAAAAATGATTTGGTCCAATTTTGCAACAATTATTTGGTAGTTCCTTCACAAAAAACCCTCCTTTCGCACTCGAAAAATGAAAAATGGTTTTTTCGTCCAAAGAAAATGAAAACTTCCTTAGGCAACATTGTTTGCCATTCCAATATGCACCCTTGTGCACAATATGAGATCATTTGAACAAACTATGCCACGAATGTGGCCATGAGTTTGATCATTTGCCTTGAAAGCCATGAATCTTGAGAGATGATAGCTCATTTCTGAGAACACTTTTTAAAATAATTGCCAGACATAAGTTTGTTATTTTTCCTGGGAACTTGGCCACATATAATGAAACAATGCGAAGGTTTCCCAATTTTTTGATTTTTTTTTGAATTTTTTATGCCCGTTACAAAACGCGGTCAAAACGGCGGGAATGACCGTTCCTAGCTAGTGGTTGAATCTTGGAAATTTTTTGGTGTTTCTCTGATTAAATAGATACTTATGTATCTAGAAATGATTTTTTTAAAAAATAAAGAGGAAACTACGAGGTAGCTGCAGTTCAAATTTGACCCGCTTCCTACTAAATCGACGAAATTTGTCTTGTTCACGAGAGGTGGATAAAAGCTTTTGACACCCAACCATTTGGTCAATTGTGCATTAAATATGGCCTAATATTTTAGAAAAATGATTTGGTCCAATTTTGCAACAATTATTTGGTAGTTCCTTCACAAAAAAAACCATTTTGAGCACTCAAAATGATTAAAATAGCTAGAAATATGAAAATGCATACAAATTGGTCCTAATCCATAAAATGTGGTCTAACTCTAGTGAAAATTTTTGTGGTGCCCTTTTGCAAAATATTTTTGATAGCTACTTCATAAAATCTCTTTATTTTTAGTACTTAAAAACTATTCTACATCACTGATTTTCTGAACCAATCATAACTCTGTCCACGGATCGATGACATGGAGTCCATCCATCCATCCATCCATCTCTCCATCCCACATCCATCCATCCATCCATCCATCTCTCCATCCCACATCCATCCATCCATCTATCTACAGAAAAGAAAAAAAAAGAAAAGAAAAAGAGATACCCACCACCCGCAGCCCAAACCCTAGCTCAGATCGACCCCTCCCCGTCAGCCTCTTCCTCCCTCGTCCCCATCTCCTCGCCACCGACCCTTCCCGATCTAGCTTCTCTCTCGCTCTCTCTTGCAGCAAACCCTCTCAACCCTAGCGCTTTGCAACCGCCTCCCCACCGCTTCCCCGATCCAGATCCACCGCTGCTCCCGATCCAGATCCGCCGCCATCTCCTCGCCCCTCGCCGGGTCTGCACCTCCCATCCCCCACCTTGCCGCCCATCCACCACCGCCGCTTCGCCCATCGCCGTCGCCATCTAGCCATCTTCGCCATCGGCGTCACCGCCTCACCATCAACGAACACGCCAACTACTCCGCTCACCGCTGCTCCAACGAAGACGCCTGCTCATGAGCGCAGATCGGGCGAGATTCATAGGCAAGCGAGAAGAGGAGCCCCGACCACTCTACGCTGCGCCGCCAGATCTTCAATGCCCAGCGCGACGCCTTCCTCCTTGGTCCGCCCAGTTCCCCTCGGTCCGCTGGCCCTCGAGATGGTAAGCTGGTGCTGCGGGCTGGTTCTGATGATTCGATTCGTGTTGGTAACGAAAGGCCCCGCTGATGATGTGCTGTTTGTTTGTTTTTTACTCAGGCAGGCGCAAGGAGACGGCGCTCGACCTGGCAAGTTCGTCGACAAGGGCGTCCAGGTCAAGCTCACCGGCGGCCTTCAAGGTTGATCCAATTCGCACAGCCCAAATCCCCTCATTTTTCTTCTGTCCCTTCCCAGTGTTATGATAGATACATCGTTAGATCCACTAGAGGGCTCCCTATTTGTTTTACAAAATATGGTTATTTCTGGGTACATGTGCACTAGATAGGTTATGTTTCTTAGTACTCTGGACCTTGAAGATATGTCATGTTATAGAATGCAAGTCTGTATATCATGGTCGTCTCCTTAGTCTGCAAACAAATAAATCATTTCAAGTTTTTTGTCCATGTGTAGTCCATAAATATTAACAAAATTCAAATGATCAATTAATGAAAAGGATTAATCCCTAGATTCACTATATAGTCCATCAAGATTATATGTTTTTCCTATAACAGAAGTATTTCATATCATAGGATAATTGTAGCTCGGAGACCACGGTCATGGTAGCTCATTTCATATCATTTGAATTTTTCCTATAAATATTACAATGACGCTGGATTGGAATGGATGCAGGTGGGTGGCCGAGGAGGACCACTAGCTGTCTGTCAATCAGACCACCGTCCTTGATCAACTTCCCGCGGCAGTCAAGCCAGCCATGCATATACATGATGCTGCTGCTACAAGTATGGTATCTTCCATAGCAAGGTTGAAAGGATCCTTAAAACAAGCTAGCTAGGCAACATCTGATCTGAGAGTACATAGTTATGGGCATGCATGTATAAGTGCTGTAGGGAAGGGTTAATTAGCCATGGAGTAGTTGCCAGTAACCTCTTTCGGTTTATGGAGTGTAAACAAAATAAGAGCCCACATACACTTGCATCTTTTCTGAACATTCAGCCCGTCCTGTTTAGTCGAACGAAGAAAAAATGCAAGGACACCAAAAGGTGTGTAGATACACAGATAACAAATATGTGGTTCCATACTAGTTGGAACACTTTTCGCTTAAATGATGTGCATGACAGATTTATCCAGCCGCTGCACTTTACTGAACAGTTGTTTCCTAGACATGTTGGGTTTTTCAAACCTTTCTTGGGAGTAATTATACTTGTTAACTGCTGTCCTTTGCAAGAAAAAGAAAAGCTGATGTCCTGAATGAATGTAAAAATACTATAACAAGCCCTTCTTTGTTGCATTTAGGGGCATTGCAAGGCACTGCAATTACCTCGGAGATCTACTCTTGGCGCTGATTAGCTACAGAACCAGAAGGCCATGCTGTATTGTTATTGTAGACCGTGATGATCATGCAGAACTAAATGGCAAGTTCTTCTGTACATTGTTCTTTGATATCCAGTTTTGAATTGAAGTTGCATCGGTCTCTAGCTTTGACGCCACGTTGTGATCTAATCTGGTGCGTGCAGGCGCTGTGGGCCAAGGACCTGAACGAGATGTTCCCGGTGGTGGACGCAGAGGCGGCGCCCATGGAGGACGCCCCTCCACCACTGCTCCGACGCCATCCAGGTCTTCTTACCTTCAGTTTCTTCTTCTTCCCTTACCCTCCATTCCTTTGACTGAGATGTGATGTGGTTTCCTGCCATGAATGAGCAGTTGTCGCCGGATGGATGTAGGACGACCGACCATGGATGAGCAGCAGCAGCACCCCCATGGTGAGCCCCTCCACCCCTTTGTTCCCCTCTGTTTTCTGTGATGCTATAGTTTGGCCTCGGTTCCATGGCTTATTACTTGTTGTACGCCACGTCGAGGACCGAGTGTTTGAGCTGATTTGTGTTGTTGGTGGTCATCTAGCTACTGATTTTCTGCTGCAAGTTAGAATGCCTACTGTTCTGTGCTGTAGATGACTACTAAATTATCTAGTTTGCATCCCTTTGATGTCATGTATGCTACTGATTAGTTGCAGGTAATTAGAATGTTGTAGGTTTAGTACTAACATGGCCTAATCCATTGGAATAAATTAGATGGGAATATATCTAGTTTGTTAATATAAATCTGATTAGTATGTTTGCTGCCATTTTGTATAAATTAGATGGGAATAAATTAGATGGGCATAATCTATAACAAGCCCTAATTGAACGAATCAATCTGATTAGTATGTTTGCTGCCATTTTGTTAGTCTGCAGAAGCATATCTAGTTTGTTAGTCAGCCACTTTTTTGCTAGAACCATAAATCCTGATGCATGCTGATTATGGTCTGGTCTGTTAGATCTGTTCTCCTGTTGCTTAAAATTTGACTGGATTCTGAATGTGTATCTGCTGGTGTGTATCTGCTGTTGCCTGGATTCTGAATGAACATGTCAGTATACTATATACCCAAAAAAAACATGCTTACAGTTCTTTTCATTTCTATGATCAATTTAGTTAGAGTTTCACATGTCAGTATACTATATACCAAAAAAAATCCTAGCTAGTGAGAACATTTGTCACTCCATGAACACGTACTGGTTAGTGTTAGTCATACTATTTATCTACATGGCATTTGATGTCAATTCTTGCTTATAAGTTATTGGATCACTCCATGAACACATTCTTATTCTTATATTTTCATTCTTATTCTTTGCACAGGTGAAGTGTGAATCCAAGGTCAAGCTGTGAATCATATCAACAAAGAGGAGCATATTATGTGTTGCAATTGTACGCATATCTGGGTTGTAGTATACTGAATTGTAATAGACTAACGTAGTCTTGTTTTGGACGAATTTCATTTGCTCTCTAGTATGTTCAAAACAATGATTGTGTATGTGATTTGAATACCCGTGAAATGGAAACATGACAAGAGGGTCCAAGTTATAATGGTTGTTTGACAAATTTCGAAATTTCTGACATGTGGGACATATTTTGAGATAAGCATGACATGTGGGGCTGGCTTACTAGTGGTACCCCAATGTATAATGGCTGAAACTATAAAAATCAGTGGACTAAAAAGGCTACGGCCCAAAAATAAAATGGCTTAAATGTTGGGCCTGGCCCATGTAGTTGACCAAAATTAATCAAGAAAAAATATATAAAAAGGCCGAATTGTTGGGCTAGGCCCATGTAGAAAACCGAATTGGACCGGGCTGAATCTTGTGCCACATCAGCTTGCCACGCTGGATGCCTACGTGGCCTGGGGAGGTTGCTAGTGACCAAAACGAAACAATAGACGTATTTTGGTCGTAAACGTCTTCGACCATTCCAGAAGAAAGGTCGCTATAGTCAGTTTATGACGGCCAGCTTTTGACCTTCTGTTTTTGGTCACAAAAAGGTCGCAAATGGAAATTTGTGACCTTTCAGTGACCAATAGTGGTGGTCACAAGTTGACATATTTCTTGTAGTGGTCATACAGGCCGAATCCACTATTTTATCGCCAGCCGAGCTTCAGGTTAAAAATGAGGCGGAGAAGAGGTTGAAAGAACTGCTCCGCGAAGAAGAATTGAAGTGGGCTTTATGCTAAAAGTCCGCAAAGTGGTCCAAGGGGACGCGAATACTCAGTTCTTCCATTTGATTGCTAACGGCAAGCACAGAAAGAAGCGTATCTTTCAGCTTGAGCAAGACGAGGGCACTATTTTAGGTCAGGATAACCTAAAAACATATATTACCGACTATTATAAGCAGTTATTTGGACCTCCGGAGAATAATTGTGTGTCCCTCGATGAGTCCAGGACTGAGGATGTAACTCAGCTATCGGCTGCCGATAATGATATTCTGGTTGCCCCGTTTTCGGAGAAAGAGGTGTTTGAGGCTATTGCACAGATGAAGAACAATAAGGCTCCCGGACCGGATGGATTCCCGGCAGAGTTCTATAAAAGGTGCTGGCACATTATTAAGGGGATTTACTACCTATGTTTCATGATCTGCTCTTCCGGACAGCTTCAATTATTTCACTTGAATTTTGGGACTATCACATCGCTTCCCAAGAAGACGGATGCGTGAGAATTGAGCAATTCAGGCCGATCTGTCTCCTCAATGTTAGTTTCAAAATTTTCACCAAGGTCGGGACTAATGTGACTTACACAGATTAAGATTCTGTGGTGCAACAGTCCCAAACTGCTTTCATGCCGCCAGAAATATCCTCAAGGGGTGGTCATTCCCGCATGAAACGCTCCATGAAATCCATTCCAAAAAATTAGATGGAGTAATTTTTAAGGTGGATTTCGAGAAAGCGTATGATAAGGTCAAATGGCCATTCCTCCAACAGTCATTGCGTATGAAAGGTTTTGATGAAGCCTGGCGCCGACAGGTTGAATCATTTACGCAAAAAGGTAGTGTGGGAATTAAAGTTAATGATGACATAGGTCATTATTTCCGCATACATAAAGGCCTAAGACAAGGAGATCCGATGTCCCCTATCTTGTTTAACATTGTGGTGGATATGTTAGCAATTTTGATAGGAAGGGCTAAGGAAAATGGTCAAGTAGGTGGATTGGTACCTCATCTTATTGATGGAGGTGTATCCATCCTTCAGTACGCTGATGATACAATCATCTTTATGGAGCATGACTTGGCCAAGGCAAGAAATATGAAGCTTGTGTTATGCCTATTTAACAATTGACCGGGTTAAAGATTAACTTTCATAAGAGCGAGCTGTTCTGTTTTGGTAGGGCCGAAGATGAACAGGATGCTTATAGGCAATTGTTTGGGTGTGAGTTGGGAGAGTTACCCTTCTCTTACTTGGGGATTCCAATCCACCATCGTGAGGGTCGACAAACAGAGAATGGAAGTGCATCGAGGACCGATTTGAGAAGAAAATGAGTTGTCGGAAGGGTAAGCTCATGTCATACGGAGGCCGATTAATACCGATTAATTCGGTGCTCACGAGTATGCCAATGTTTCTCCTATCGCTCTTTGAAGTCCCAGCTTGGTGTTAGGAAGAGATCGACTTCTATCGATCGCGCTTTTAAAGGTGGTGATGAGCTTAAAAGAAAATATCGGCTTGCTAAATGGGATATCATCTCAGAGACCGAAAGACCAAGGGGGTCTAGGTATTGAGAATTTAGAAGTTAAGAATAAATGCCTTCTTAGCAAGTGGCTGTGGAAGCTCTCATCGGAGAATGATGCTATGTGGGCTCAAATCCTACGCAGCAAGTACCTCCAAACAAAAACTTTGTCCCAGGTTACAGTCAGGCCGACCGATTCGCCCTGGAAAGGCCTGATGAAAGTCAAACATGCCTTGTTTAATAGGACAAAGTTTGTTATTGGAAACGACACGAGTACACGTTTCTGGGAGGATACTTGGCTCGGCAAGACACCCTTGGCCATCCAATACCCGTCTTTGTACCGCATTGTTCAGCTACGTGAGGTGTTCGTCGCATCGGTCATTCAATCCACCCCCCTTAATATTCAGTTCACTAACGTCAAGCGGCAATCGTTGGGAAGAATGGTCTGCCTAGTTAGGAGACCGATGGAAGTCCAGCTTTCACAACAACCCGATGAATTACGCTGAAATTGACTAAGTCCGAGTATTCACGGTTAAATCAATGTATATTGATGTTATTAATTCAACTCCATTCCTACGCCCAAGCATGTTTGGGATGTCAAAGTTCCTTTGAAAATAAAAGTGTTTATGTGGTTTGTCCATAAACAAGTTATTTTAACCAAGGACAACTTGATAAAGCGTAATTGGACAGGACCTACTAGGTGTAGTTTCGCGATCGGGATGAGACTATCAAACACCTCTTTTTGATTGCGTGCTGGCCAAGGTACTTTGTCAGACGGTCCACATTGCTTTTAATATCAACCCACCGAATTCTGTTAATGCGTTATTTGTGACATGGCTTAATGGGATTGAGCCTGACTTAGAGAGACATATTCGGGTTGGAGCCTGTGCTGTGCTGTGGACTATCCGGACTTGCGTAAATGATTTGGTTTTTAATGTAATATCATGTATACATTTTTTGCAGGTCATATTCCAACTACGGCACTCATCCGTTTCGTGGTCGCTACTCACCTGCACGGAGGCCAGGAGCATTTGGTTACTGGGTCTTTCCGCTGGGAGATGGTAGCTCGGGATATCTTCAACCGGTTTGGATGACGGTCATGTAATAGGATAGGCATTTAGTATCCCTATCTAGTTTTTGCCGGCCGGTTGTGGCGTCCTTTCTTGGCTAGTTGGTGTTTCTAGCCCTTTTTAGCTCTGTGTGAGCTTTCTGTGTTCTTTTATTACTTTTGGAGACCTTTGGAACCATTTTAGCACTACTTTATTTGGTTAATAAGATGACCGTATGCATCTTTCTAATGCAGAGGCCGGGGAATCTCCCCTTTTCCAAAAACCTCCTAGCTTGAATTGTCACGATGCAACTCGCAGTACAAGGACAGAAATCGATGGATGCGATCTGATCTAAACTGATGTTACCTCCTCCCGATCAATCCATCCATCTAATAAATAGATCGATCAATAGAAGGGCCAACTGATTCCGTATCGGAATCGATGACATCTTCGCCCGATTCCGGCTCCTCCTCCCATACCCCCTTCTTTAAAAAAAGGGGGCGGTTCCTTTTTTTTAGGGGATTACAACACCGGTTCCTTTTTTGTTTTTGAATCACAACACCGGTTCCTTTCTATTTTACTAGTAACTATTAGTAACTATGCACGTGCAACGCACGTATCATAGAGTTATGAAATAGAGAGAAAATTGGATCGCAGGAAGGAAAGCGGTGGCATAAGTGTCGAGGGAGGAGGATCAATTATTGCATGTACCATGCCTGCAGGTTTCCTTGGTATTTCCAAGCTAATTTTAGCGGCTCCTTTGATTATGTTGGACTATTGTAGAAAAGATTATTGGGAATTTTGTGTGTGTATAAAATCAGTAATCAATAATTGGAAAACATGTTCGTGCTGGATGAAGAGGTAAAAGAAATTTCCAAGGTAAGACCTGAAGCTTCCTTTAACTAAATGTTGGTTATGCAAGCGGTCAAAGTTAGGACCTAGCGTGCCAGTTATGCACTCTGAAGAATGTAAACCTTTGAACTTGTCTATCAAGTCAAGGATACATGATCCAACTATCGACATACTTTATAAAATCTGTCAGAACACTATCTATAATAAATATAGCGAAAGCAAGCACTTGTAAGCACAATGTCTGAAAATGTCAAACTGTGTACAAGTCAAGTTTACCCTAAAAGTAGAAATAGATTTTATGTAATCGTAAATGATAGAATCTACTAGAATCTACCAACAAAGCTTAAAGGCACGTACTGGCAATATATATTTGTGAACCAAACATGACATAAACTGGCAATATAACCCCACGCCACAGTTTGGAAATAAATATGATAATACATGACATTAACATTGAAAGTAATGTTAAAGAAATTTCAAGCCATCTGACAAAAATAGAATATCACATTAACCAACAGCCTACCCTGTTTTTCACTCTAATTTAAGGGAAATAAACATGTTTTTACATGATAGGGAAGACAAATGACACATGCTCCTTTTCAGTGGCAAAACAGTTTCGCTCCTGAAGATAAGTGTTGGAAACATGCACATCTTCTTATTTGACACATGAACAAGCGATTGGATTGCTTCAAGTATTACAGGGACCAAAGGTCATGAAACATCAGCAGGAATCCGTGATCACATCAATTTGGATTTTCCCTTTCATATCTGCATTGTGTAAAGTTGGATCAGATTGTAGTATTTATATGTAATTTAGCAAGAGTTCTACCAAGCCATTAACTATAGTATCCATATTTATTTCTTAGGTAAACGTTGATATTATTTAGGAGTGAAAGACATACCTGACCCCACAAATTATTTTTGGAATATAAATTGATTAATATAAGTAGCAAGTTAGGAAAGTCATGTATGTGGCTAATCAATAGTTAGGAAGGTCATATCTCCATAAGCGATAGGTAACTACGCTATAATTCACAACATGAAACAATTTCAGACATGTAAACACATTTCGTAAATGAAAAACCATCTAAAAACATTTCAAAATTTGTTGGCATGCCCATATGTATTTAAATAAAATGATGATTCAAATAAAACAAGCTAACAAAGTATGGTTGACTACAAAATAGCTTTAATAAATATCAATCAAAGAAGAAACGAACGTGCATCATCCCTCTATAACATCTCTATATACAATATTCTTGGTGTTTTTCCTGATTTATCAATCTGTTTGTTCGGCTTGGCCAAAATTTGCGTCAGCCCACCTTGATACACCCCTTGACAAGGCAACATACAATGACCATGGGAGAACACCGGCTCTGGAAGATAAATGCCAACATTTGGGATGGTCTGGCCCTGCACCTTGTTAATGGTCATTGCAAAACTTAGGCGGATGGGGAATTGTTTCCTCTTAAGCTTGAAGGAAAGCGAGATGTCCTACGATGGTGACAAAGGGGTTGAGGGAGTCCTGGATTAGGGGGTGTCCGGATGGCCGGACTATGACCTTTGGCCGGACTCCCGGACTATGAAGGTACAAGATTGAAGACTTCGTCCCGTGTCCGGATGGGACTTTCCTTGGCGTGGAAGGAAAGCTTACATACGATATGAAGATCTCCTCCCATTGTAACCGACTCTGTGTAACCCTAGCCCTCTCTGATGTCTATATAAACCGGAGAGTTTTAGTCCGTAGGACGAACAACAATCATACCATAGGCTAGCTTATAGGGTTTAGCCTCTCTGATCTCGTGGTAGATCAACTCTTGTACTACCCATATCATCAATATTAATCAAGCAGGAGTAGGGTTTTACCTCCATCGAGAGGGCCCGAACCAGGGTAAAAACATCGTGTCCCTTGTCTCCTGTTACCTTCCGCCTAGACGCAGTTCGGGACCCCTATCCGAGATCCGCCGGTTTTGACACCGACATTGGTGCTTTCATTGAGAGTTCCTCTGTGTCGTCACCGTCAGGAAGGATGCCGCACCTCGTCTTTAAAGACGGCGCTGTTGCTAAAGGAGCTTTGGCTGTCGGCCAAACTCTCCGGCTAGGCAGTTTTTTGATGACCGCCTGTTCGGCCGCCGCGCCAACGATGACCTCTCGAGCCATCGAAAGCAATCTCCACATCAGCGTGGAACTTGCCGAGCAGTTAGATCCAATGGAGCTCTCTTCCCTAAACGAGCTCTTGGATCGCATCGCCGCCCTGGGAGTCGCTACAGATTATAGCCAGATTGGGCTTAAACCCGATCAGAGAGAGATCGACTCTCCCCAGGTCACCCACCACGTTGAAGTGGTGGAAGAACAATGCGGCGAATCTTCGCCCATCCTAAGGACCAGATGTGTCCGGATTCCCGACCCCTCCAAGCCGGATACCCGTGGAGGGGAGGATGTTGCCCAAGCCCTGAACCTAAAGTCAGGCAGCAGGCCTGATTCATTGAATAACGTCCAAGGAAACAAGCTTCCGAATTCGAAAATTTCTTGGCCCCTGAGTTTTATATCGGGCGAGGTTCCGGATTTAAATCCACCTGCCCACCCAAATATAAGGGATCTATCCCAAATACGGCAAGATCCCGGGGAAACTGTACACCACTACTGGGCCAGATTCCTCCTGGTTATGAACAGGATAAAGGACTGCCGTGAGAAAGACGCAATTTCATTCTTCTGTAACAACTGCACGGACATCGGAATCCTCAACGCCATAAGTCGCCGCGAAATTACACGCTCACGACTTGACATCCATAGTACGAAAGTATCGTATGCGATGTAAAGCTGCTCAGAAAACCAAACTAAATTCGGGACAATCCGCCCCGAATACAGTCCCAAATCAAACAAGAGGGCGATTATCGCCAGCACCGAGCCAAACAGCAAAAACAAAAACCTCTACAGGAATGGGACCATATCGAGGGATGGCTCAATGGACCTCAGAAATTCATAGTTCGTGGAAGTCACACCAACTCACAGCCTTAGAGCATGTTGTATACTCCGCAGTGGCCGGTGGCGAGGAGCTTCTAACTCCGGTAATCCGCAGAACACCACCCCAGAAACGCCAGTACGGTGTCAACAGTCTTCGAGACTTTCGCATCAAACAATGCGAGGAAACGAACGCTCCGCAGCCTTACCGAAGTCTACCAAGTAGCAACAATAAACCGATGGAGTGACACGGCTATTACCTTTAATGCTAGTGACGAGCCTAAATTCCGGACAGCCCGAGCACCAGCCGCATTGGTCTTTAGTCCAATAATGGACGGCTTCCGGCTTACAAAGGTACTCATGGACGGCGGCAACAGACTGAACCTCATCTACGAGGAAACCCTGCGAAAAATGGAAATCGACTGGAGCCGCATTTAGCGAAGCAACACAACCTTTAGAGGAATAATACCAAGCCGGAAGTGTGCTGTTCAGTGAAAATCACACCGATGTGGTGTGCGCACGCCGGACAATTACAGACCGAGGAGGTCACATTTCAAGTGGCCCCGTTCAGCAGCGGATACCACGCTCTGTTAGGGCGAGAAGCATTCACAATTTTTCAAGCTATACCCAATTACGGGAACATGAAGCTCAAAATGCCCGGACCCAACGGAATCATCACTCTTGCTAGTGATCCGGACACAGCGTTCCGCGCCGAAAACAAGACAGCCACACTGGCCCTCGAGGCATTATCCGAAGCCCTAGCGGCCGAGGAACTAACTGCGTTAATGCTCCCACGGTGGATGTGGGCGATGTAATACTAGATAAGAGATCCAAGTCCATCTCTTTAAACCAGCGGACTAAATAGTCAAATTACAAGTCCATCCAACGGACACTATTAAAACGGCCTCCATCGGGGCACAATTAAACCCCGATGTAGACGCCGCACTACGAGAATTCCTACGGGAAAATTGGGACATCTTTGCCTGGCACCCTTCAGACATGCCAGGAATCCCACGCCGGCTGGCTAAGCACAACTTAAATATCCTAAAAGGATTCAAGCCAGTCAAACAAACTCTTCGGCGCTTCTCCAAACCCAAGAGACAGGCCATGGGAGAGGAACTAGCCAAACTATTGGATACCGGATTCATCAGAGATATAAAACATCCGGACTGGCTAGCAAACCTGGTAATGGTACCAAAGAAGGACAAATCCTGGCGCCTATGTGTCGATTTTAAGGACCTTAACAAGGCTTGCCCAAAGGATCCCTTCCCCCTCCCCCGCATCGATCAAATCATCGACGCCACTGCAGGACACGATTCATTGTGTTTTCTCGATGCATACTCTGGCTACCACCAAATCAAGATGGCAGAGTCAGACCAAGCCACGACGGCATTCATCACCCCATACGGCCCATTCTGCTTTAACACGATGCCCTTCGGGCTCAAACACGCCGGCGCAACATATCAGCGCATGATTCAGACATGTCTGGCCAACCAGATCGGCAAAACAGTTGAAGCGTACGTAGATGACGTGGTCGTCAAAACTAAACACGTCGAAACTCTAGTAGACGACTTGAGGCTCACATTCGACAATCTCCGAGCATATGACATTAAGCTCAACCCGAAAATGCGCTTTCATGCATCAAATGAAAAGCTCTTGGGCTTCATCGTATCCGGTAGAGGAATTGAAGCAAACCCAGCCAAAATGCGAGCTCTGTCACAATTGGATATCCGAAAAGACCTCAAAAAAATAGAAAAATTGACTGGATGCGTGGCGGCTCTAAGTCGCTTTATCTCCCGCTTAGGAGAAAAGGCATTACCCCTTTATCGCCTCCTGCGACGCTAAGGGAGTCCTGGATTAGGGGGTGTCCGGATGGCCGGACTATGACCTTTGGCCGGACTCCCAGACTATGAAGATACAAGATTGAAGACCTCGTCCCGTGTCCGGATGGGACTTTCCTTGGCGTGGAAGGCAAGCTTGGCGATACGATATGAAGATCTCCTCCCATTGTAACCGACTATGTGTAACTTTAGCCCTCTCCGTGTCTATATAAACCGGAGAGTTTTAGTCCGTAGGACGAACAACAATCATACCATAGGCTAGCTTCTAGGGTTTAGCCTCTCTGATCTCGTGGTAGATCAACTCTTGTAATACCCATACCATCAATATTAATCAAGCAGGAGTAGGGTTTTACCTCCACCGAGAGGGCCCGAACCTGGATAAAAACATCGTGTCCCTTGTCTCTTGTTACCATCCGCCTAGACGCACAGTTCGGGACCTCCTACCCGAGATCCGCCGGTTTTGACACCGACATTGGTGCTTTCATTGAGAGTTCCTCTGTGTCGTCATTAACAGGAAGGATGCCGCACCCCGTCTTTAAAGACGGCGCTGTTGCTAAAGGAGCTTTGGCTGTCGGCCAAACTCTCCGGATAGGCAGTTTTTTGATGAACGCTTGTTCGGCCGCTGCGCCGGCGATGACCTCTCGGGTCATCGAAACACTCTCCAAATCAGCTCGAATTCGCCGACCAGTTAGATCCGATGGAGCTCTTTTCCCTAAACGAGCTCTTGGATCGCATCGCCGCCCTGGGAGTCGCCACAGATTACGACCAGATTGGGCTTAAACCCGATCAGAGAGAAATCGGCTCTCCCCAGGTCACTCACCACGTTGAAGTGGTGGAAGAACAATGCGGTGAATCCCCACCCATCCTAAGGACCAGATTTCTCCGAATTCCCGACCCCTCCAAGCCGGACAGCCACGGAGGGGAGGACGTCGCCCAAGCCCCGAACCTAAAGTCAGGCAGCAGGCCGGACTCATTGAACAACGTCCAAGAAAATAAGCTTCCGAATTCGGAGTTCTCTTGGCCCCTGAGTCTTAGATCGGGCGAGGTTCCGGATTTAAATCCACCCGCCCAATCGAAATATAAGGGACTTATCCCAAATACGGCAAGAGCCCGGGAAACAAAGACATCACTATCGGGCCAGATTGCTCCTCGTTATGAACAGGATAAAGGACTGCCGTGAGGAGGACGTAATTTCGTTTTTCCAGAATAACCGCATGGACATTGGAATCCTCAACGCCATAAGTCGCCGCGAAATTACACGCTTCGCCGACTTGACATCCATAGTACGAAAGTATTGTGCGACAGAAAGCGTTCGGAAAACTGAAACGAAACTCTGGGACAATCCGACCCTGAATACAATCCCAAATTCAAACAAAGGGCGATTATCGCCAGCACCTGAGCCAAACCGCAAAAAACAAAAACCTTCTATAGGGTATGGGACCGTACTGGAGGGATGGCTCAATGGACCCTGTAAAATTCATAGTTCAGGGGAAGTCGCACCAACTCACAGCCTTAGAGCATGTTGGATACTCCGGCAGGTGGCCAAGAGTGGCGAGGAGCTTTTAACTCCAGAACCCGCAGAGCAACACCCCAGAAACGCCAGTACGGTGTCAACAGTCTTCGAGACTTTCACATCAAACAATGCGAGGAAGCGAACGCTCCGCAGCCTTGCCGAAGTCTACCAAGTAGCAGCGGATTGAACCTCATCTATGAGGAAACACTTCGAAAAATGGAAATAGACTGGAGCCGCATTGAGCGAAGCAACACAACCTTTAGAGGAATAATCCCCAGCCGGGAAGCATGTTGTTCAGGGAAAATCACACTGGACGTGGTGTTCGGCACGCCGGATAATTATAGATCCGAGGAGGTCACATTTCAAGTGGCCCCGCTCAAGAGCGGATACCACGCCTCGTTAGGGCGAGAAGCATTCACAATTTTTCAAGCTATACCCCTGCTACGGGTACATGAAGCTTAAGATGCCCGGACCCAACGAAATCATCACCCTTGCTAGTGATCCGGACATAGCGCCCGCCGAATACAAGACAGCCGTGACCGCCCTCGAAGCATTATCCAAGCCCTAGCGGCTGAGGAACTAACCGTGTTGCGCCCACGGTGGACAGGGACGACGTGATACTCGACAAAGAGATCCAAGTCCACCTCCTTCAAGCCGCGATTTAAATAGTCAAGTTTCAAGTCCATCCAACGGACGCCACAAAACGGGCCTCCATCGGGCACACCTAAGACCTGATGTAGACGCCGCACTCACGTAATTCCTACAAGAAAATTGGGACATTTTACCGCACCCTTCGCACATGCCAGAATCCCACGCAGTTGCCGAGCACAGCCTGAACATCCTAAAAGGGTCCAAGCCCGTTAAGCGACTCTTCGGGCGCTTGTCCCGAACCCAAGAGACAAGCCATGGGAGAGGAGCTAGCAAAACCATCGAAGCCGGATTCATCGTAGATATAAAACATCCGCATCGGCTGGCAAACCCGGTGATGGTACCAAAGAAGGACAACTCCTAGCGCTTATGCGTCGATTTCAAAGACCTAAATAAGGCATGCCCAACGGAGCCCTTCCTCCCCGAATTGATCAAATCATCGACGCCATCAAGCAGGACACGATTCATTATGTTTCCTCGATGCATACTCCGCTACCACCAAATCAAGATGGCAGAGTCAGACCAAGACGCAACGGCATTCATCACCCCATACGGCCCATTTTGCTTCAACACGATGCCCTTTGGGCTCAAAAACACCGGCGCGACATCTCAGCGCATGATTCAGACATGTCTGGCCAACCAGATCGGCAAAACAGTGGAAGCGAACGTAGATGACGTGGTCATCAAATCCAAGCATGTCCAAACTCTAGCAGACGACTTGAGGCTCGCATTCGACAATCTGTGAGCATATGACATCAAGCTCAACCCGGAAAAATGCGTTTTCGGCGTACCAGCCGGAAAGCTCTTGGGCTTCATTGTATCCGGTAGAGGAATTGAGGCAAACCCAGCCAAGATCCGAGCTCTATCGCAGTTGGATATCCCAAAAGACCTCAAGCAAATACAAAAATTGACTGTATGTGTGGCGGCTCTAAGCCGCTTTATCTCCCGCTTAGGAGAAAAGGCATTACCCCTTTATCGCCTCCTGCGGCGCACCGAACACTTCGAGTGGACGGATGCCGCCACGGCCGGAATCGAATAAATCAAAGCCATACTGGCAACAAATCCGGTCCTGGTCGCGCCCAACACGGGCGAACAATGCTATTATACATCGCGGCAACCCATCAAGTTGTAAGCGCGGTGCTCGTTGTCGAACGAGAAACGGACGGACACAAGTTTCCTCTCCAAAACCAGTTTACTACGTGTCCACCGTCCTAACTCCATGCAAGTCACGGTACCAAGATTATCAAAAGATAGCATACGCGGTGTTCATGGCATCCCGGAAGCTGCGACACTATTTCCAGGAGTGTTCAATAACAGTGGCATCCGAAGTACCTCTTAATGATATTATAAACAACCGCGACGCAATGGGTCGGATTGCCAAATGGGCCATTGAGCTCCTCCCGTTCGATATAACTTACAAGCCACAGCAAGCAATCAAATCGCAGGTTTTGGCTGACTTCATCACCGAATGGACCGAAGCCGAACTCCCTAAAGAGTACGGCGCATATTCCAACTAGATCATGCACTTCGACGGCTCCAAAATGTTGGCTGGCTCGGGGTCAAGGCCGTCCTGACGTCCCCTACAGGAGATACAGTCCAGTACGTACTTCAGATAATGTACACGGACTCCAACAACGTAGCCGAATACAAGGCCCTTCTACATAGCCTCCGGATGGCAGTCTCCATGGGCATTCAGCGCTTAGAGGTCCGCGGGGATTCAAACCTCGCGATATCTCAAATAAATGGAGACTTTGACGCCAAGGATCCGAAAATGGCAGCTTATCGCAGCGCCGTCTTAAAGATGTCAGCTCGGTTTGAGGGGCTCGAATTGCACCACATAGCCCGGAGAACAACCAGCAGCAGACGTGTTGGCACGATCGGGCGCAAAGCGCGACGCCATCCCTCCCAACATCTTCCTAGAGAGGATGTTCAAGCCATCCGTATCATGGGAGGGGGAGTCCAGAAACAACAACCCGGACACAACCACACTGCCCCTCAACGAAGCAACACCGTCAGCCCACACAATAATGGCAGTCATTGCCCCGGGATGTAATCCAATCCTAGCCTACCTAACTAGGCAGGAACTTCCCGAGGACCAAAACGAGGCCCGCCGCATAGTAATGCTGATCTAAAGCCTACAAAGTCCACGAGGAGAGCTTTATAAAAAAGCACAACCGGAGTCCTTCAAAGGTGTATCTCCGAAGAAGAAGGGTGAAATCTTCTGGCTGAAATTCATGCCGGACACGGCGGGCACCACGCCGCAGCCCGGGCCCTTGTAAGCAAGGCCTTTAGTACCGGATTTTATTGGCCGACGGCCCGGGCAGACGCTCAGGATTTAGTGCAGCGATGCGTCGGCTCCCAATTATTCGCTAATCAAAGCCACATGCCGCCATCGCCTACAAACCATACCCATTACCGCCTTTTGCGGTCTGGGGCTTGACATGGTTGGACCTCTTAAGGGAGGAACCCACAAGAAAAAATATCTACTGGTTATGGTGGATAAATTCACCAAATGGATAGAGGCCAAGCTCAGAAGACGGTCAATCCGGACCGGTGATAGACTTCATATCCGGGTTGTACACCGTTACGTGCGTCTCCCCACAAAGCATCATAACTCGACAACGGCACAAACTTTACTACGGCCGACGGGTTAAACTCGTGCAAAAACATGGGCATGAAGCTCGACTCACGCCTCGCCTATCACCCACAAACTAACGGTCAAGTCAAACGAGCCAACGGTTTTATTATGAGCGGCATCAAACCTGCATTAGTGTGATCCCTCAAGGAATCCAACACGCACCGGTAGAGGAGCTTGACTCCGTAATCTGGGGCTGCGGACCACGCCAATCGCACTACCGATTCACACCATTTTTTATGAGATACGGCGCAGAGGCAGTTCTGCCCTGCGACATAATCCATGACTCACCCCGAGTGTGCATGTACGAATAAAGAGAAGCCGAGATCGATCGGCAGGATAGCTTGGACGCATTGGAGGAGGAGCGCGATGTGGCAAAAGCTCGTTCCGCATTCTATCAACAGCAGGCTCGAAGATATCAAAGTAGAGAAGTACGGGCCAAAACTTAAAACGTCGACGAACTAGTTCTACGCCTGCCGGACAAGAAAATGGACAAACTAAAGCCCAAATGGGAGGGTCCCTTCATAATTGACCAAGTACTGACTCGTGGAGCGTACTGCTCATGTAAACGACGGACAACCGACTCGAGCCGAACGTATGGAACGCAGCACGCCTACGAAGATTCTACGCCTAGCGCCAGACTCCGTGTTCGTCTCCTTCCTCTGTCCCCTTTTTTATTATTTTTTCACATTAGCTGTCTGGCATTTCTCTCTTTCTCCCTACCCCCTTTTTTTTCCAAGCTCTTAGGGCTTGCTTGCGCATTGTTCGTGACATACTTGATGCGCCACCCAAGGCCATCATACCTGGGTGCTTCTTTATCAGAAGTTTATATAAATGGGCCTCATGCCCAAAACATGTGTGACACTTCCGCATGAACCTTTTACACACCATTATATGTATCGATATGACTTAAGTTTTGGCCAAGCTGGGTTGCTCGGCTCTGTGCTTACCCCTACGCTCCCGCTCATTCTGCTAGGTGGTAAAGGAGCACCTCTACATTGTTACTGCCGGGTCACCGGATGTGTACCTCAGACTGGGTGAAGCCGAAGCTTCATGCTCTTAAGGGAATATTGATTCGGTCAAGAACTAATAGATGATTTTTCTTGTTTATTTATCTGCCCCCAGATGCTTTTCTTCTTTTTTCTCGCAGTTCGGACATGCACTTTAGGGCATGCCTCCCAGGAAAAGGAACCCCTAACGGAACTATTCTCCCTGGAAGATGTTTCTTACTAACCATGTAATATAACATAACTAGTTGGGCACTTGTCTTCTAAAGCACTTATGACCCCTACGCCTAGTCTCCATGCATGCCCCGGTTCTTACATAACCGAGAAGGTATTCGGACACACTCCGGACTATCAGGTCCAGAGGTTGAAGCGAAAAGGTCCGCAATGACAAACGATCTACAATCCGGCTAGAAGGCATTTTACATGTCATTTTCTTTTTACATAGTCAATTTGACTCGTATATTCTTCTTCAATACCATCCAACAAAGCGGTCTAATTTACAATTCTGCTGAGAATACTTTGCAGCCAGCTCTACCTGGCCATATACCAAGTTGACAGGGATCTCCTTTCCGTCAGACCCATAGGGCCGACCTCGCCATGTGGTTCGGGTCAGCCTTCGTGGTACCGAAGTCTTCACTATGGCCTAGGCCTCCCCGGCACCTTGACGACAGTGCAGATATCTTCCACAACCGAAGCGCTGCCAAGACTTCTCCAGCCTTCGTGGAAGCTCCCAAAGGCCTTCGGGCATGGAGAGGGATGGCCACATAGCCTGGACGACGCCTTGCATCGCCTGCCGAACTCGTTCGTGCAGTTGCAACAGCTCGGGAAGAAGGTCCCCCGCTGAACCGGGCATTTCCTCCGCAGGACGACCTGTCAGCAGACCTACAGACATAGCTCTGTCAATCGACTTCTTCGCCGATTTTATTTTCGAGAATTCGTTCAAGCACTTACTAAAAATGCCGCGTCGAAGTCGCCGATTCTCCTTTACGGAAGCAGACAGCTAAATACGAACATCCTTTAGTTCCTCGTCCAGCTGGGTATTGGCGTCTGGAAGTTTGTTCTTCTCTTGCCTCACCCTTGTCAGCACGCTCTCGCCAGCCTTTAGTTGGCGTAGGAGTTGTTGCTTGTCCGGATTTACTCCGCCCCATCTCTGCATCAGTTATCGCTGAATTGCACACATGCCGCACTTCACAATGGAATTATTTTTCGAGCATATATTATCCGAGGGGGTCCCCTTGCAATAGTCAAGCGGCCAGCTGTGGCCTCGAAGTTGGGCCTTGCACTCTGCCAGCTCCGAGACAGTTGCGTGTTCTTCTCTCAGAAGACCTCAGATAACATATGATCCTTAAAACAGTTATTTTAACTATTTCAAGTCTCGGGGGCTACTGACATATATAACCATCAGATTTACTCACCCGTATGTCTTTTACATACTGCTTCGTGGCTGTGGCTAGACCATTTTGAGCGGCACGGAGGTACGATCTCCCGGTATTAAAGGCGCTCAATGCCTCGGGAAATACATGCGCCCCGAAGAACAGTCCGGCGATGCTCGTGGTTCATGGCACTCTCCACCTCTGAATTGGTGGCAGATAGCCCGCCCTCTGCATCCTCTCGTCGGAGGAACGCCCGACGCGCGCCCCGTGTCCGCCTCCGCTTCCGGACCCGGCCTTGATGTCTGGCCGGTGGATATAGTCCGGCGGGCTCTCTTCTTCCTAAGGAGAACATGGGCGTTAGCGTGATTTGAGGGCATAAACCCTAGGCGTTAAATTCGCACGCCGCACCGTTGCACCGGAGTTTCAATCTGGTCCGCACTTCTTTTTGGCCTGCCCGGCTTCAGCGGCCCTTGTTGGCTACCCATCATGGGCCCGCACTCCGCCTCAAGGATTTCCCTGCAAAATGAAACACTATTGGTTTGCAGCATTTAAAATAAGGCATGGATGGATCTCCTTCAAAGTACACGGACTTCGTCTCGGTTACCTTTTGAGGCTGGAAGTAGTCCGAGATAGTCGGCCGTAATGGCCACTAAGGTGTTGTCCTTACTCAATTGGTGAAACACCCCATCAATTAACTCCACATAAGTCCGGATCCTCTTGGGAATCCGGATCGAGGGACCGCTCGGGTCCTCGGGCTGTGGGGAGGGCTGTTGATCTCCTTCACCGTCTGGCGTAGCTCCTGCGTTAATATCGCTGCACTAAGTACTCAATCATGGAATTTCAAAGCAGGTAGATAAGTGAAAGTGTTCGCTTACCCAGCTCGGAGGGCTATACATGGAAAATCCGCCCCGTGGGTTGACACGGAGGAATTCCTCTTCTTCTCCCTTGTACAAAGTGGATAAGATCCTCGTTAGAGTGGCAGCCGAATCTGGTCCCTTGCAACCGCACCGGGTGGCGTCGTCCTCCCCGTTGAAATCCCACATGGGGTGGCCTCTCTACTGAAGCGGTTGCACCCCCCGTGTAATGCATGTGGCCATGACCTCAATCATGGTCAATCCGGAATGAGCCAACAATCTTATCCGGCTCATCAAGTAAAGGACGCCCTTGTCGGGCTTTCCCTTTGAGGATTCCGTGGGCGCCACTGTGCATTTCTTTAACGGAGGCGTTGTTAAACTCGTGGAGGCCGATCTCGCATGTGGTCCGCAAGGGGACGCTATGAAGGAAATATGCCCTAGAGGCAATAATAAAGTTATTATTTATTTCCTCATATCATGATAAATGTTTATTATTCATGCTAGAATTGTATTAACCGGAAACATGATACATGTGTGAAGACATAGACAAACATATAGTCACTAGTATGCCTCTACTTGACTAGCTCATTAATCAAAGATGGTTATGTTTCCTAACCATAGACATGTGTTGTCATTTGATTAAAGGGATCACATCATTAGAAGAATGATGTGATTGACATGACCCATTTTATTAGCCTAGCACTTGATCGTTTAGTATGCTGCTATTGCTTTCTTCATGACTTATACATGTTCCTCAGTAATTATGAGAAATATGCAACTCCTGCTACCGGAGGAACACTTTGGTACTACCAAACGTCACAACGTGAATCGGGTGATTATAAAGGAGTACTACAGGTGTCTCCAAAGGTACATGTTGAGTTGGCGATTTCGAGATTAGGTTTTGTCATTCCGATTGTCGAGAGCTATCTCTGGGCCCTCTCGTAATGCACATCATTATAAGCCTTGCAAGCAATGTGACCAAATGAGTTGGTTACGGGATGATGCATTACGGAACGAGTAAAGAGACTTACCGCAATCTAGATTGAACTAGGTATTGGATACCGACGATCAAATCTCGGGCAAGTAACATACCGATGACAAAGGTAACAACGTATGTTGTTATGCGGTTTGACCGATAAAGATCTTCGTACAATATGTAGGAACCAGTATGGGCATCCAGGTCCCGCTATTGGTTATTGACAGAGAATGGTTCTAGGTCATGTCTACATAGTTCTCGAACCCGTAGGGTCCGCACGCTTAAAGTTAGGATGACAGTTTTATTATGAGTTTATAAGTTTTGATGTACCGAAGTTTGTTCGGAGTCCCTGATGTGATCACGGACATGACGAGGAGTCTCGAAATGGTCGAGACATAAAGATTGATATATTGGACGACTATATTCGGACACTGGAAGTGTTCCGGGTGATTTCGGAGAAAACCGGAGTGCCGGAGGGTTACCGGAACCCCCCCGGAGAGTTAATGGGCCACATGGGCCTTGGTGGGAAGAGAGAGGGGCGGCCAGGAAGGGCCGCGCGCCCCCTCTCCCTCTGGTCCGAATTGGACTAGAGGGGGGGCGCCTCTTCCCTTCCCTCCTCTCCCCCTTCCTTCCCCTCATAGTAGGAGTAGGAAAGGAGGAGTCCCATCTCTACTAGGAGGAGGACTCCTCCTCCCGGGCGCCGCTTCAACAACGGCCGGCCGGCCTCCCCTCCCTCCTTTATATATGGGGCAGGGGCACCCCATAGACACACAAGTTGATCTACGGATCGCTCTTAGCCGTGCGCGGTGCCCCCTCCACCATATTCCACCTCGGTCATATCGTCATGAGTTTAGGCGAAGCCTCGCGCCGTAGAGCATCATCATCGCTACCACGCTGTCGCGGTCGACGGAACTCATCCCTAAGCTTTGCTGGATCGGAGCCCGGGATCGCCATCGAGCTGAACGCAGCTGAACTCGGAGGTGCCGTATGCTCGGTGCTTGGATCGGGTCGGATCGTGAAGACGCATCACTACATCAACCGCATTGTCATAACGCTTCCGCTTTACGGTCTCACGAGGGTACGTGGACAACACTCTCCCTCTCGCTGCTATGCCATCACCATGATCTTTTGTGTACGTGAGGAAATTTTTGAAATTACTACGCTCCCCAACAAAGGGCATCGAGCCTAGGTTTTATGCGTTGATGTTATATGCACGAGTAGAACACAAGTGAGTTGTGGGCGATATAAGTCATACTTCTTACCAGCATGTCATACTTTGGTTCAGCGGCATTGTGAGATGAAGCGGCCCGGACCCACATTACGCGTACGCTTACGCGAGACTGGTTTCACCGCTACGAGCACTCGTTGCTTAAAGGTGACCGACGGGTGTCTGTCTCTCTCACTTTAGTTGAACTGGCAGTGTGGCTACGCCTCGTCCTTCGCGAAGGTTAAAACAACACCAACTTGACAAACTATCGCTGTGGTTTTGATGCGTAGGTAAGAACGGTTCTTGCTAAGCCCGTAGCAGCCACGTAAAATTTGCAACAACAAAGTAGAGGACGCCTAACTTGTTTTTGCAGGGCATGTTGTGATGTGATATGGTCAAGACGTGATGCTATATTTTATTGAGATGATCATGTTTTGTAACCGGTTATCGGCAACTGGCAGGAGCTATATGGTTGTCGCTTATTGTATGAAATGCAAATGCCATGTAATTGCTTTACTTTATCACTAAGCGGTAGCGATAGTCGAGAAGCAATAGATGGCGAACGACAACGATGCTATGATGGAGATCAAGGTGTCGCGCCCGGTGACGATGGTGATCACGACGGTGCTTCAAGATGGAGATCACAAGCACAAGATGATGATGGCCATATCATATCAGTTATATTGATTGCATGTGATGTTTATCCTTTATGCATCTTATCTTGCTTTGATTGACGGTAGCATTTTAAGATGATCTCTCACTTAATAATCAAGAAGTGTTCTCCCTGAGTATGCACCGCTATGTAAAGTTCTTCGTGCCGAGACACCACCTGATGATCGGGTGTGATAGGCTCTACGCTCAAATACAACGGTGCAAAACAGTTGCACACGCTGAATACTCAGGTCATACTTGACGCAGCCTAGCATATACAGATATGGCCTCGAAACACGGAGACCGAAGGTCGAACGTGAATCATATAGTAGATAATGATCAACATAGTGATGTTCACCATTGAAACTACTCCATCTCACGTGATGATCGGACATGGTTTAGTTGATTTGGATCACGTGATCACTTAGATGACTAGAGAGATGTCTGCCTAAGTGGGAGTTCTTAAGTAATATGATTAAAGGAACTTAAATTTATCATGAACTTAGTACCGATAGTATTTTTGCTTGTCTATGTTTGTTTGTAGATAGAGGGCTCGTGTCGTTGTTCCGTTAAATTTTAATGCGCTCCTTGAGAAAGCAAAGTTGAAAGATGATGGTAGCAATTACACGGACTGGGTCCGTAATCCGAGGATTATCCTCATTGCTGCACGTAAAAGTTACGCCCCGAAGCACCGCCGGGTGCCGTGCTGCCGCTGATGTAACCGATTTACGTTAAGAACGTCTGGCGTAGCAAAAGCCGATGACTACCGATAGTTCAAAGGTGCCATGCTTTACGGCTTAGAACTGGTCTTCAACGACGCTTTTGAACGTCATGGAGCATATGAGATGTTTCAGGAGTTGAAGTTAATATTTGAAGCAAATGCCCGTATTGAGAGATATGAAGTCTCCAATAAGTTCTATAGTTGCAAGATGGAGGAGAATAGTTCACAAGGAACACATACTCAAAATGTCTGGGGTATAATAATCACTTGATTCAACTGGGAGTTAATCTTCCTGATGATAGTGTCATTGACAGAATTCTCCAATCACTACCACCAAGCTACAAGAGCTTCGTGATGAACTATAATATGCAAGGGATGCACAAGACTATTCCCGAGCTCTTCGCAATGCTAAAGGCTGCGGAGGTAGAAATCAAAAAGGAGCATCAAGTGTTGATGGTTAACAAGACCACCAGTTTCAAGAAAAAGGGCAAAGGGAAGAAGAAGGGGAACTTTAAAAATAATAGCAAGCAAGTTGCTGCTCAAGAGAAGAAACCCAAGTCTGGACCTAAGCCTGAAACTGAGTGCTTCTACTGCAAGCAGACTGGACAATGGAAGCGGAACTGCCCCAAGTATTTGGCGGATAAGAAGGATGGCAAAGTGAACAAAGGTATATGTGATATACATGTTATTGATGTGTACCTTACTAATGCTCACAGTAGCATCTGGCTATTTGATACTGGTTCTGTTGCTAATATTTGCAACTCGAAACAGGGACTACGTAATTGCCAAGATTGGCTAAGGGACGAGGTGACGATGCGCGTGGGAAATGGTTCCAAAGTCGATGTGATCGCGGGTCGGCACGCTACCTCTACATCTACCATCGGGATTAGTTTTAGACCTAAATAATTGTTATTTGGTGCCAGCGTTGAGCATGAACATTATATCTGGATCTTGTTTGATGCGAGACGGTTATTCATTTAAATCAGAGGATAATGGTTGTTCTATTTATATGAGTAATATCTTTTATGGTCATGCACCCTTGAAGAGTGGTCTATTTTTATTGAATCTCGATAGTAGTGATACACATATTCATAATGTTGAAACCAAAAGATGCAGAGTTGATAACGATAGTGCAACTTATTTGTGGTAATCGCCGTTTAGGTCATATCGGTGTAAAGCGCATGAAGAAACTCCATACCGATGGGCTTTTGGAATCACTTGATTATGAATCACTTGGTACTTAAGTAACCGTGCCTCATGGGCAAGATGACTAAAACGCCGCTTCTCCGGAACTATGGAGCGAAAGCAACTGATTTGTTGGAGATCATACATACCGATGTTTGTGGTCCAATGAATGTTGAGGCTCACAAGCGGTATCAAGTTATTTTCTCACATTCACAGATGATTTGAGCAGATATGGGTATATCTACTTAATGAAACATAAGTCTGAAACATTTGAAAAGTTCAAAGAATTTCAAAGTGAAGTGGAAAATCATCGTAACAAGAAAATAAAGTTCCTATGATCTGATCGTGGAGGAGAATATTTGAGTTACGAGTTTGGTCTACACTTGAAACAATGCGGAATAGTTTCAAGAACTCACGCCACCCTAACACCACAACGAAATGGTGTGTCCGAACGTCGTAATCGCATTTTACTAGATATGGTGCGATCCATGATGTCTCTTACTGATTTACCGCTATCGCTTTTGGGGTTATGCTTTAGAGACGGCCGCATTCACGTTAAATAGGGCACCATCAAAATCCGCTGAGACGACGCCTTATGAACTGTGGTTTGGTAAGAAACCAAAGTTGTCGTTTTCTTAAAGTTTGGGGCTGCGATGCTTATGTGAAGAAACTTCAACCAGATAAGCTCGAACCCAAATTGGAGAAATGTGTCTTCATAGGATACCCAAAAGAGACTATTGGGTACACCTTCTATCACAGATCCGAGGGCAAGATTTTCGCTGTTAAATCGGATCCTTTCTAGAGAAGGAGTTTCTCTCGAAGAAGTGAGTGGGAGGAAAGTAGAACTTGATGAGATAATTGTATCTACTCCCTTGTTGGAAAGTAGTTCATCACAAGAACCGGTTCCGTGGACAACTACACCAACTAGTGAGGAAGCTAATGATATTGATCATGAAACTTCAGATCAAGTTTCTCTGAACCTCGTAGGGTCTACCAGAGTAAGATCCGCACTGCAGTGGTACGGTAATCCTATTCGGAAGTCATGTTACTTGACCATGATGAACCTACGAACTATGAGGAAGCGATGATGAGCCCAGATTCCGCAAAATGGCTAGGGGAGGCCATGAAATCTGAGATGGGATCCATGTATGAAAACAAAGTATGGATTCTTGGTTGACTTGCCGATGATCGGCAAGCCATTGAGAATAAATGGATCTTTAAGAAGAAGACCGACGCTGATGGTAATGTAACTGTTTATAAAGCTCGACTTGTTGCGAAAGGTTTTCGACAAGTTCAAGGGGTTGACTACGATGAGACTTTCTCACCCGTAGCGATGCTTAAGTCTGTCCGAATCATGTTAGCTATTGCTGCATTTCATGATTATGAAATTTGGCAAATGGATGTCAAAACTGCATTCTTGAATGGATTTCTGGAAGAAGAGTTGTATATGATGCAACCAGAAGGTTTTGTTGATCCAAAAGGTGCTAAAAAATTGTGCAAGCTCCAGCGATCCATTTATGGACTGGTGCAAGCATCTCGGAGTTGGAATAAACGTTTTGATAGTGTGATCAAAGCATATGGTTTTATACAGACTTTTAGAGATGCATGTATTTACAAGGAAGTGAGTGGGAGCTCTGTAGCATTTCTGATTTTATATGTAGATGACATATTATTAATTGGAAACGATATAGAATTTCTGGATAGCATAAAGGGATACTTGAATAAAAGTTTTTCAATGAAAGACATTGGTGAAGCTGCTTACATATTGGGCATCAAGATCTATAGAGATAGATCAGGACGCTTAATAGGACTTTCACAAAGCACATACCTTGACAAAATTTTGAAAAAGTTCAAAATGGATCAGGCAAAGAAAGGTTTCTTGCATGTGCTACAAGGTGTGAAGTTGAGTCAAACTCAATGCCCGACCACAACAGAAGATAGAGAGAAAATGAAAGATGTTCCCTATGCTTCAGCCATAGGCTCTATCATGTATGCAATGCTGTGTACTGCACCTGACGATGCTTAGCAATAAGCTTGGCAGGAAGGTACCAAAGTAATCCAGAGTGGATCATCGGACAGCGGTCAAGAACATCCCGAAATACCTAAAAAGGACCGAGGATATGTTTCTCGTATATGGAGGTGACAAAGAGCTAGTCGTAAATGGTTACGTTGATGTAAGCTTTGACACCGATCCGGACGATTCTAAATCGCAAACCGGATACGTGTTTTTATTAAACGGTGGAGCTGTAAGTTGGTGCAGTTCTAAACAAAGCGCCGTGGCGTGGATCTACATGTGAAGCGGAGTACATAGTCGCTTCAAGCAAAGCAAATGAAGGAGTCTGGATGAAGGAGTTCATTACCGATCTAGGTGTCATACCTAGTGCATCGGGACCAATGAAGATCTTCTGTGATAATCTTGGTGCAATTGTTTTGGCAAAGGAATCCAGATTTCACAAGAGGACCAAGCACATCAAGAGACGCTTCAATTCCATTCGGGACCAAGTCCAAGTGGGAGACATAGAGATTTGCAAAATACATACGGATCTGAATGTTGCAGACCCGTTGACTAAGCCTCTCTCACGAGCAAAACATGATCAACACCAAGACTCCATGGGTGTTAGAATCATTACTATGTAATCTAGATTATTGACTCTAGTGCAAGTGGGAGACTGAAGGAAATATGCCCTAGAGGCAATAATAAAGTTATTATTTATTTCCTCATATCATGATAAATGTTTATTATTCATGCTAGAATTGTATTAACCGGAAACATGGTACATGTGTGAATACATAGACAAACATATAGTCACTAGTATGCCTCTACTTGACTAGCTCATTAATCAAAGATGGTTATGTTTCCTAACCATAGACATGTGTTGTCATTTGATTAAAGGGATCACATCATTAGAAGAATGATGTGATTGACATGACCCATTCCGTTAGCCTAGCACTTGATCGTTTAGTATATTGCTATTGCTTTCTTCATGACTTCTACATGTTCCTATAACTATGAGAAATATGCAACTCCGCTTACCGAGGAACACTTTGGTACTACCAAACGTCACAACGTAATCGGGTGATTATAAAGGAGTACTACAGGTGTCTCCAAAGGTACATGTTGAGTTGGCGTGATTTCGAGATTAGGTTTTGTCATCCGATTGTGGGAGAGGTATCTCTGGCCCTCTCGGTAATGCACATCATTATAAGCCTTGCAAGCAATGTGACCAAATGAGTTGGTTACGGATGATGCATTACGGAACGAGTAAAGAGACTTACCGTAACGAGATTGAACTAGGTATTGGATACCGACGATCAAATCTCGGCAAGTAACATACCGATGACAAAGGGAACAACGATGTTGTTATGCGGTTTGACCGATAAAGATCTTCGTAGAATATGTAGGAACCAGTATAGGCATCCAGGTCCCGCTATTGGTTATTGACCGAGAATGGTTCTAGGTCATGTCTACATAGTTCTCGAACCCGTAGGGTCCGCACGCTTAACGTTAGGATGACAGTTTTATTATGAGTTTATAAGTTTTGATGTACCGAAGTTTGTTCGGAGTGCCTGATGTGATCACGGACATGACGAGGAGTCTCGAAATGGTCGAGACATAAAGATTGATATATTGGACGACTATATTCGGACACCGGAAGTGTTCCTGGTGATTTCGGAGAAAACCGGAGTGCCGGAGGGTTACCGGAACCCCCCTCGGAGAGTTAATGGGCCACATGGGCCTTGGTGGGAAGAGAGAGGGGCGGCCAGGAAGGGCCACGCGCCCCCTCTCCCTCTGGTCCCATTGACTAGGAGGGGGCGGCGCCCTCTTTCCTTCCCTCCTCTCCCCTTCCTTCCCTCATAGTAGGAGTAGGAAAGGAGGAGTCCTACTCTACCAGGGAGGAGGACTCCTCCTCCTCGGCGCGCCCAACAACGGCCGGCCGGCCTCCCTCCCTCCTTTATATACAGGCAGGGGGCACCCATAGACACACAAGTTGATCTACGGATCGCCTTAGCCGTGCGGTGCCCCTCCACCATATTCCACCTCGGTCATATCGTCATGAGTTTAGGTGAAGCCCCGCGCCGTAGAGCATCATCATCGCCACCACGCTGTCGTGGCCGACGGAACTCATCCTCAAGCTTTGCTGGATCGGAGCCCGGGATCGCCATCGAGCTGAACGTGCTGAACTCGGAGGTGCCGTGACGCTCGGTGCTTGGATCGGTCGGATCGTGAAGACGCACGACTACATCAACAACCGCATTGTCATAACGCCTGCCACGCGGCTCACGAGGGTACGTGGACAACACTCTCCCCTCTTGTTGCTATGCCATCACCATGATCTTGCGTGTACGTAGGAAATTTTTTGAAATTACTACGTTCCCCAACACGTCATCCGTATAAAACCATTCCGAGGGCCAGTCCTCGGATGCCTTCTTAGGGGTACTGGATAGGTATCCGGTCCCGGCGATGCGCCATAGTTCGGCTCCGCCCACTTGATAAATCGACCCTCCCCGAGAGCGGGCACAAGGCGTAACAACCTCTACCACAAAGGTGAAATGGGCCACGACGCCCAAGAATAGCTCGCAGAGGGCCACAAAGCCCGCAATGTGCAGTATGGAGGCAGGTGTGAGGTTGTGTAGCTGGAGGCCATAGAACTCCAGTAGACATTGGAGAAACGGATGAATTGGAAATCCGAGTCCCCTTATTAAATAAGGAACTAAGCACACCCGCTCTCCTTGAGAGGGATTGGGGACGCTCTCCGCCTGCTCTCCGCCGCCATAGGTGACAATCCCGGATCGAACTGGGACCATATATGCCGGGGGGAGTAGACCCTTGGATTGAAGCACTACTAGCTTGCTATGCGGGACGGAGCATCTCTCCCAATCCCCAGGCTTGTGGCTGGGAGCGCGAGAAGAGGAGCCGCGTCGGCTGTCCATGATGGAATGGATTTTCTGGTCAGAAGCGCTCCGATGAAAGCTTGCGAAGGGGAGATGGTGTGGTTCGGATCTAGATCCTCGTCTCTTTTTATATAGGCAGCTTATTTGAGCAGCTAGGGGGGAAATGTAAAAATGCCCTGGCTTTTCGCATTCGTTCGACACGTGGAAGATGGCCTTTATTGGACGTGGAAGCCAAGGAGCGCAGCATTTATCAGAAGCCGGACACTATTGTACAAGTATATGGAGTTGGAGAAGAACCCGCCTTTGCAATGCGCAGGAAGGCAGGTTTATGCGCCGGACTTCGTGCGTCATAGAAGCCTGGTTCGGGGGCTACTGAGGGAGTCCTGGATTAGGGGGTGTCCAGATGGCCGGACTATGACCTTTGGCCGGACTCCCGGACTATGAAGATACAAGATTGAAGACCTCGTCCCGTGTCCGGATGGGACTTTCCTTGGCGTGGAAGGCAAGCTTGGCGATACGATATGAAGATCTCCACCCATTGTAACCGACTCTGTAATTCCCTAGCCCTCTCCTATGGTGTCTATATAAACCGGAGAGTTTTAGTCCAGAGGATCTAACAACAATCATACCATAGGCTAGCTCCTAGGGTTTAGCCTCTCCGATCTCGGTGGTAGATCAACTCTTGTAATACCCATACCATCAATATTAATCAAGCAGAGTAGGGTTTTACCTCCACCGAGAGGGCCCGAACCTGGGTAAAAACATCGTGTCCCTTGTCTCCTGTTACCATCCGCCTAGACGCACAGTTCGGGACCCCCTACCCGAGATCCGCCGGTTTTGACACCGACAGACGCACCGAACACTTCGAGTGGACGGATGCCGCCACAGCCGGACTCGACAAAATCAAAGCCATATTGGCAACAACCGTTCTGGCCGCGCCCAACACGGGCGTAACCAATGCTATTATACATCGCGGCAACCCATCAAGTTGTAAGCGCGGTGCTCGTTGTCGAACGATAAACGGACGGACACAAGTTCCCTCTCCAAAACCAGTTTACTACATGTCCACCGTCCTAACCCCATGCAAGTCACGGTACCGCATTATCAAAAGATAGCATACGCGGTGTTCATGGCATCCCGGAAGCTGCGACACTATTTCCAAGAGTGTTCAATAACAGTAGCCTCCGAAGTACCTCTCAATGACATTATAAACAACCGCGACGCAACAGGCCGGATTGCCAAACCATTGAGCTCCTCCCGTTCGACATAACTTACAAGCCACGGCGAGCTATTAAGTCGCAGGTTTTGGCCGACTTCATCGCCGAATGGACTGAAGCCGAAGCTCCTAAAGAGTACGGGCGATATTCCAACTGGATCATGCACTTCGACGGCTCCAAAATGTTGGCTGGCCTGGGGCTGGCGTTGTTCGACGTCCCCAACCGGAGATACAGTCCAATACGCATTTCAGAAAATGTACACGGACTCCAACAACGCGCCGAATCACGAGGCCCTTCTACACGGTCTCCTGGATGGCAATCTCCATGGGCATTCAGCGCCTAGAGGTCCGCGGATTGAAACCTAGCGATATCCCAAATAAATGGAGACTTTGATGCCAAAGATCCGAAAATGGCAGCTTAGCGCAACTCCGCCTTAAAGATGTCACCGGTTTGAGGGGCTCGAATTTCACCACATAGCCCGGAGAACAACCAGGCAAAGACGACGTGTTGGCACGCATTGGCATTAAAGCGTGATGGTCCCTCCCAACATATTCCTAGAGAGGCTTTTCAAGCCATCCAGATTATGGGAGGGAGAGTCCGAAACAACAGCCCGGACACAACCACACTACCCTCACCGTAACATTCTGACATAGTTGGTGGTCTACCAACGTAAACAACACCGCTGCCAAATTTCACGTAATAATGGCAGTCATTGCGTCGTGGACAAAACCATTCCTAGCCTACCTAACTAGGCAGGAACTTCCCGAGGACCAAAACAAGGCCCGCTGCATAGTGCGGCGATCTAAAGCCTATAAAGTCCACGAGGGAGAGCTTTATAAGAAAAGCACAACCGGAGTCCTTCAAATGTGTATCTCCGAAGAGGAAGGGCGAAATCTTCTGGCTGAAATTCATGCCGACTAGGCGGGCACCACGCCGCAACCCGGCCCTTGTAAGCAAGGCCTTCCGCATCGATTTTATTGGCCGACGTCCCGGCAGACGCCAGACTTAGTGCAACGATCGCGTTTGCCAATTAGTCGCTAACCAAAGCCACATGTCGCCTACCGCCCTATGCACCATACCCATTACCGGACTTTTGCGGTCCGGGGCTTGACATGGTTGGACCCCTTAAAGGAGGAACCCACAAGCAAAAATATCTAGTGGTCATGGTGGACAAATTCACCAAATGGATAGAGGCCAAGCCTGTAAAGACAGCCGAATCCGGACCGGTGATAGACTTCATATCCGGGGACGTACACCGTTACGGCGTCCCCCACAACATCATAACTGACAACGGCACAAACTTCACGGCCGACAAAGTTAAACTCTGGTGCAAAAACATGGGCATTAAGCTCGACTACGCTTCAGTCTATCACCCTCAAACCAACGGTGAAGTCGAGCGAGCCAACGGTCTCATCATGAGCGGCATCAAACCTGCATTAGTGCGATCCTCAAGGAATCTAACACGACCGGGTAGAGGAGCTTGACTCCGCACTGGGGCTGCGGACCACGCCGAATCGCACTACCGGATTCACACCATTTTTAATGGTATACGGCGCAGAGGCAGTCCTGCCTCATGACATAATTCATGACTCACCTCGGCGTGCGCATGTACGAAGAAAGAGAAGCCGAGCTCGATTAAGGTGACAGCTTGGATGCATTGAGGAGGAGCGCGACGTCGCAAAAGCTCGTTCCGCATTCTATAAACTGCAGGCTCGAAGATATCAAAGCAGAGAAGTACGGGCCAAAACTTATAATATTGGCGAACTAGTTCTAGGCTTGCCGGACAAGAAAAAGGACAAACTAAAGCCCAAATGGGAGGGTCCCTTCATAATCTACCAAGTCCTGGCTGGTGGAGCGTACCGTCTGCGAAACGCATCGGACAACCGACTCGAGCCAAACCCATGGAACGCAGCACGCCTACGAAGATTCTACGCCTAGCGCCGGACTCCGTGTTCGTCTCCTTCCGTTGTTCGCACATACTTGACGCGCCTCTCGCGCTCATTATTCCTGGGGGCTTCTTTATCAGAAGTTTATATAAACGGGCCTCATGCCCAAAACATGTGTGACACTTCCGCATGAGCCTTTATACACCATTATATGCATCGATATGACTTAAGTTTTGACCAAGCTGGGTTGTCTGGCTCCTGTGCTTACCCCTACGTTCCCGTTTGTTCGGTAGGTGGTAAAGGGAGCACCTATGTGATTGTTACTGCCGGGTCAGCCGGATGTGTACCTCAGACTAGGTGAAGCCGAAAGCTAGCATTCCTAAGGGAATATTTGGTCGGTGAACTAAAAGATGATTTTTCTTGTGTATTTATCTGCCCCCAGATGCTTTTCTGTTTTTTTCTCGCAGTTCGGACATGCACTTTAGGGCATGCCTCCCAGGGAAAGGAACCCCTAACCGAACTATTCTCCCTCGAAGATGTTTCTTACTAACCATGTAATATAAAATAACTAGTTGGGCACTTGTCTGCTAAAGCACTTATGACCCCTACGCCTAGTCTCCATGCATGCCCCGGTTCTTACATAACCGAGAAGGTATTCGGACACACTCCGGACTATCAGGTCCAGAGGTTGAAGCGAAAAGGTCCGCAATGACAAACGATCTACAATCCGGCTAGAAGGCATTTTACATATCATTTTCTTTTACATAGTCAAATTGACTCGGTATATTCTTCTTCAATACCATCCAACAGGTTGTCTAATTTACAGTCATGTTGAGAATACTTGGCAGCCAGCTCTACCTGGCCATACACTAAACTGACAAGGATTTCCTGCCCATCTGGCCCCACAGGGCCGACCTTGGCCATGTGGTTTGGGTCAGCCTTCGTGTACCGAGTCTTCACCATGGCCCAGGCCTCCCTGGCACCTTGACGGCAGGCCGATATATTCCATAACCGGAAGTGCTGCCGCACTCCCTTCAGCTTCTCCGCAAGCTCTCCAAGGCCTTCGGGCATGGAGAAGGATGGCCACATAGCCTGGGCAACGCCTTGCATCGCCTGCCGAACTCGTTCGTGCAGTTGCAACAGCTCGGAAAGAAGATCCCCATCGAATCGGGCATTTCCTCCGTAGGGACGACTGTCAAAGATACCTACATGTATATAGCTCTGTCAATCGACTTTCTCGCCAACTCTTTTTCAAGATTCGCTCAAGCACTTACTAAAAATGCCGCTGTCAAGTCGCCGATTCTCCTTTACGGAATCGCATAAATTGAGCATGAACATCTTTTAGTTCCTCGCCCAGCTGGGTATTGGCGCTTGAAGTTTGTTCTTCTCTTGCCTCACCCTCGCCAACACACTCTCGCCAGCCTTTAGTTGGCGAGGAGTTGTTGCTTGTCCGGATTCACTCCGCCCTCGCTCGCATCAAGTATCGCTGTAATTGCACACATGCCGCACTTCACAACGGAATTATCTTTCAAGCATATATTACCCGGGTGGTCCCCTTGGCACTATCTCGAGCGGCCAGCGGCCTCGAGTTGGGCCTTGCACTCTTCCAAATTCCTCGACAGCTATGCGTGTTCTTTTTGTAAGATCCTGCATAACATATGATCCTTAAATCAGTTATGTTAACTGCTTCAAGTCTCGGGCCATCGACATATATAAGCATCAGATTTACTCACCCGTATGTCTTTCACATACCGCTCGTGGCTCGCTAGACCATTTTGAGCGGCACAGAGGTCCGTGATCTCCGTATTAAAGGCGCCCAACGCCTGGGAAAACATGCGCCACGAAGAACATTCCGCGACGCTGTGGTTCATGGCACTTCCACCTCTCGAATTGGTGGCGTAAAGCCCTGGCTCGCTGCCCCTTCCTCGGAGAGGAACGTCTGACGCTACGCCCCTGTGTTCGCCTCCGCTTCCGGACCCGACCTTGAAGCTTGGCCGGTGGATATAGTCCGGCGGGCTCTCTTCTTCCTGAGGAGAGCATGAGTGTTAGTGTGACTTGAGGGCTTAAACCCAAGGCGCAATTTACGCTACTGCACCATTGCGCCGTAATCTCGATCCGTCCGCACTTCTTTTTAGCCCGCTCGCTTCGGGGCCGCCCTTGTTGGCTGCCCACTGCTGGCCTCGGCTCAAGGCCTCAAGGATTCTCCCTACAAAACGAAACATTATTGGTTTACGGCATTCAAAATAAGGCATGAATGGATCCTCTTGAAAGTACTGATTTCGGTCTCGGCTACCTTTGAGGCTGGAAGTAGTCCGGATAGTCGGCCGTAATGGCCACTAAGGTATTGTCCTTACTCAGTTGATGAAACACCCCATAAATTAGCTCCACACATAAGTCCGGGTCCTCTTGGGAGTCTCGGATCGACCGCCTCCCGTCCTCGGGTTGTGGAGGAGGGCTGCTTATCTCCTTCACACCGCGCAGCCCTGCTAGAATTACTAGGCCTCGCTTATGGGAATTCGAAAACAGGTAGGCAGGTGAAAATGTTCGCTCACCCAGCTTGGAGGATTGTACATGGAGAATCCACCCCACGGGTTGACCCGGAGGAATTCCTCTTCTTCTCCCTTGTACAAAGCGGACAAAATCTTCGTTAAAGTGGCAGCCGAATCCGGCCCCTTGCGGCCGCACCGGGTGGCGTCGTCCTCCCCGTTGCAATCCCACATGGGTGGCCTTCAGACTGAAGCTGCTGCACCCCCACAGAATGCATGTGGCCATGACCTCGATCATGGTCAATCCGGAATGAGCCAACAACCTTATCCGCTCATCAGTAAAGAACGCCCCGCCCGCTTCCTCCGAGGGTTCCGTGGGCGCCACCAGCGCTTTCTTCAACGGGAGCGTTATTAAACTGTGGAGGCCGATCCGCATGTGGTCCGCAGGGACGCCATCCATATAAAACCATTCAAGGCCAGTCCTCTGACGCCTTCTTTGGGGTACCGGATAGATATCCGTCCCAATGATGCGCCATAGTTCGGCTCGCCCACTTGATAAATTGACCCTCCGAGAGCGGGCACAAGGCGTAACAATCTCTTCCACAAAGGCGAAATGGGCCTCGATACTCAAGAACAGCTCGCAGAGGGCCACGTAAGCCCGCAACATGCGAGATGGAGGCGGGCGTGAGGTTGTGTAGCCGGAGGCCGAGAACTCCAAAGAGGGCCTCAGAGAAACGGATGAATTGGAAATTCGAGTCCTCTTATTAAATAAGGAACTAGGCACACCCGCTCTCCTTGAGAGGGATTGGGGACGCTCTACGCCTGCTCTCCGCCGCTATAGGTGGCAATCCCGGATCGAACTGGGACCATATATGCTGGGGGGAGGAGCCCCTTGGTTTGAAGCACTACTAGCTTGCTATATGGGACGGAACACCGCTCCCAGTCTCCGGGCCGAGGGCTGGAGAGGTGAGAGGAGGAGCTGCTTCGGCCGGCCATGGTGGAATGGATCTCTGTCGAAAGCGCCTCGATGAATACTCATGGGGAAGGTGGTGTGAATTGATCTAAATCCCCGCCTCTTTTTTTATAAGCTGCTCATTTACGCTGTCTGGGGTAAACGAAAAAAACTCCCTGGCTTTTCGATTCGCTTGACACGTGGAAGATGGTCATTATTGGGCACAGAAGCTGAGGAGAGCACCCGGACATGATTCAAGAGCACCCAGAAATAGTACCTCTCCTCCTCGGCAGGGTGTGCATACACAATTCTACCAATTTGTGGCCTTTGTTTTCTTTTATACCATCTCTTCTTTGATGCATCCATCTAAAGTGTTCCGGAAAATCTCTGTACAGCCATTGTCATGCATAAGGATTCTTTTGATTCATTTTGAGGTACTCAGTAAGCATGGTTCTCGAAGAAGATGGCTTATCAACAACATCTTTCAGATTATCATCGGCTTTAAATGCGTACTCATGTGCATGCCTGGCAAATGAAGTTGCAACTGCAAGACTGAAGGACTAATTCCAAACATTTTAAACATTCTCACCGGACAGATGATACCACCCTCCACCATTGTTCGATTATTCTCCAAATCAGTACATGATTCCGAATTCTGCAAATGTATGGATTTTGAATCTTGATTAGCAAACAGAGAATAGTTATCACTGAAGAGCACTGAGGAAGGCCATATATAGGACGTTAGTTGGCTGTGAGCCCACTCAGATTCAGATTTGAATAATGCTCTCATGATGGATTTGCAAAGTTAAAAAAATTGATAGTGTGCAAAAAAATATCACTGATTTTCAGAGAGGGAGAACATAAAGTAGCACTTCTGAATTAAAAAACCCGAACTGTTCACATAATGCTATGTCAGTTTGTTAGGTAGATGTAACTCGGCCCCAAAGTTTGTAGAAAGCCAAGCGCAGCACACTAATACCTCTTTAATTAATATTTTCAAACTGTTATTAGTAATCACCTGCTTCCAGTTAGCACACTTCGAAACCTTTAATAATTAGTACAACACATTCTGAAAGATCTAACAATTTGAGGGAGCTAACAATGACAGTTACAATTCGGGTTGAATTTATTTTGTCAGTACCCGCACCTCCGAATTATGTTGATCGGTCCCAGTGGGATTTGATCCCCGACTGCATATCTTACGTAACATCGCCCACTTGCCCGCCGCCGGTCGTCGAATAGCCAGGGCTGTTGGAAACATCTGGCAAAAGATCAATATAGAAAATATGTTGAATCTAGAACGCTTCATCAAACAAGGAGAGAGGCGGGTTAATTGATATATTGTAGACAAGGCCGGTACTGAGAATTAGGGCCCGGGCCCTTCGAGGCTCTTAGTATAAATGTGTAATAGTAATTAACATAATGTAGGGACACGTGCTCGAGATCCAACAATGAGAGGGAAAGAAGGTTTATTTAATAAGGAAACAAATAAAAGCAGACATCTCAATGCGTATCGAGCTAACTGATCAAGATATCCAACTGTACCACTGTGACAACAGTGCTACAGGAAACAGGCATCTCTACTACTACACCGTAGTAAGTAGGAACTGCGGGCTGTAAACAGTAAGGCCGTGGCATATGCTATAGGAAATCAGCATGTACGAGCAGTTTAATTAGGATTATCATCAAGTTTGAGTAATTAACAGTACATGCGAAGGCATAGGGCGCTGGACGCGACTGCGTATGGAGACATGCTTGTACCTGTCGTCGCCGCGTAGCGTTGCAAGCCCATGTCGTCGTCGCTCCTCGGGACAAAAAGACCAGGAGAGTCAAACCAAGAGTCAAGCCGTTGAAGACGACGAACACTCAAACAGGTGAACGAAAAGAAGGAATTGACGGAACTCAAGGAACGATTGGAATGAAGGTCAGGGTCTGATCGATCATGTGATCCGCACAAACAGGAAACGAGCGATTTGGTTTCCACGTTATTCTCTGCCTACATGCGAACATGGGCCAGACCTTTTTCTTATTTCCTTCAATGTACGCAATACACAAGGCTGAGTTTAAAAAAAACATGATGGCATAGATCATGGTCATTATTGTTAATTGATATTTTCCTTCTATTTACGCAGCACACAAGGCTGAGTTTCAGAAAACAAATATATGATGGCGTAGATCATGGTAATTCTTGCTAATTGATATGATTAAAATAGGCCCAGTTTGGAGCGAGATCGTCAGAATTATGATGGCGTAGATCATATGGTAATTATTGATAATGATTATGGTAAACGATGTGATACAACATTGAGGCAATCCGGTCCATTAAGAGATGGCGGATGTATGGCTGAGATGTAATCTTTCTGCCACAACTCTATTGTTTAATAGTAGTAGAGATTTTCGGGAATTACAACACGGCGAAGTATCAAGTGAAAACTTGATTTCATTGAAAATCTGGTAACTTGGATCCCACCCCGTTGGATCTGTAGCGAACGGCATGTACTCAAGGGTGGAGCTCCCACCAGCAACTTAAATACACATTGCACAAAGAACCAACGAGGTGGGATCTAAGTTCCTCAAAAAAAGAAGTTTTCACTTGATCCTTCACCTTACAACACCGGTTCCTGGGTGGGCGCGTCTCGCTTCGTGCGAGACAGTATTTTTAGGGGTTAATGGGCCGGCCCAGCAGCCATTGGTTGGGCTGAGGTTATGATGACTGCGCAGACGTTTTTTGTTTATAGTTTCAAAATAGTAATTATGTATATTTTAAAAATAATTAAGTTGGTTATCTTAAAGTGTTATCACACATTAAAAACGCGTTCATGCAGTGTAACAAAAATGTTGGCTCAACTTTAAAAACCAAATGCTTGTACAATACAAACAAAATGTATGTGATGTTTAAAAACTATTCACACTTTTCAGAAAAATGTAAATGACATTTTTAACAAATGTTCTACAATGTAAAAAATTACTTTTCAAAAAGAAATGTATCGTACCATTAAAAATGTATATTTTTTATAAAGTTCACGCATTTCAAACTTATGTTTGTGACATTTTAAAAACATTTTTAATAAAATATAGGAAAAGTGTCCGGGTAGTTTAAATTAATGTTTTTTATCATTCAAACAGATGTTTCAAAGTGTATTTGAAAAATATTTTACACATATTCAAAATATACTCAAAACATGTATTTGAACAAATGTTTACCATGTTTGTACAAAATCTAAACATGCATACAAAATCTTTTTGATGTATACAAAAATGTACATAGTGTATGAGAAAAAGTAGACATCAAAACATGTATTTAGAAGAAAAATTTGTTAACCATGTTTTTGAAAATGTTAGAGATGTATAAAAAAGTTCCTGGTGTATACCAGAAGTGTACAACACGAACAAAATAATGTACACATGTGGTCAAAAAAAAGAGAAAACCAACGAATAACATGTGAAAACAAAGAAAGAAACAAAAAAACCAGAGAAAATTGAAATAAAGAAAAAACCAAAGAAAGTCGGAGAAGACAAAGAAACCCAGAGCAAATCTATACCTATTATTAAAGGGAGGTGATATTCTTCGTTTGGTCCCGCTTCAATTAATTTCACATACGCTATTTTGTTTAGTTACTTGCCACCCGTTTTGGCCCAACGGAGAAAGCCCGCATGTTGATGCACTATGGCCTAGGTCCGAAAAGCTGACAAAAAATAAAATTGCCCATGGGAGAGTTCGATCTCATAACCTGCCAACCGGCCACGCACCCATCTAGCGATATGAGAGGATTTCTTTTCTCCCGTTGCAACGCACGGGCCTTTTTGCTAGTAGTAAAAAAGCACAATAAATAAACCAATGGGAAAAATATGCCTGCTACGTTATTGGGCTGGCCAAATAGCCGTGACCCAGAAGTATGCCTCGTAGTAGGAGGTACATAGTTCCGGTGTCGGTTCCTCCTATACCTTTTCCATCCTTTTCCCTGGCCGGTCTCTTTTCATATGACAGACCCCTCATCGATTGGTTTGAACTGGCTCGGCCGTCTCATCAATGGTATAGAAAAACGCGACGATTTGGTGGGTCTATCCCCAGAAAAAAATGTTGGGTCTATAACTAACGGTGGCACAAGCGTTTTGTGTTATTTCTTTTTCGAGGGAATTCCATCATGGCTTAGTTTACTGAAACTCAAATAATAGTTACATCCTCCTCAAGAAAAATGAACAATGAAGCCTAGAGGTTCATCGACCCGTGCATGTGGGTTAAGATTAGCCCCCTTAGCTAAAAAATAAGCAACACTATATATACTAAACTCAGCCTTGCTAAAAGTAGCAACCAGAATGTATATATGATATAGTATGGAGCCGCCGTTGTTGAAGAAAATCCCCCTAGTATGTATACATTGGCAAACTGGAACAAGATCCCTCACATGTAGGAGATCATCTAGTATTTCACTGCCTGATCTATCTAAATGCATCGCTGAAAGTGCATTTCTTCAAAGTTTCTTCAATATTTGATTTTCCCACGAGCTCCACAAGTGTCTTTTCATCACGAAAATTTCCCCGCATCTAGCACACTCAACCATATTGTATACGAAAAAATACATTTTTTTACTATTCAATAACAGGAGGAGCAGATGAGATTGAGTCAAACGCTATTCTCCTCCTTACTATATGAGAAGGAAGAACTAGAATGCAATCATAAGCATTTGTGAGAACTTGATTGCTTTCGTCCCTGAATTGTGTAATGGCGCCATGGACGATGGTTTAACATTGGCCTTCTCCATGTATACTCGGCCGTGTCGATATGCAACCGAATTTGTGTCCAGATGCTTCACTCATCCAGAAGAAGAGCTAACATTCTGCGTGAAATCGAGATCAAGAGCCAGTTGAATGCACAGATAGCTAGCATGCTGCGTGAAGAGGAAGTGGTACCAACATTCTAACTCTCAGTTTATCCTCAAAGGTGATTGAATACTAGATATTTCCATGGAGTCGCCAATGGCAGACACTAGAAGAAAATTATTCATTCCATACAATAGGATAAGGGCACAATTGAGGGGGCATGAGCAACTTAAATCTTATATCACTAGTTATTATAAAAAAATCTGTTTGGACCCTAGAGGAAGGAAACCTCTCGATGGATGAGTCCCGAACAGATGACATCCCCCAGGTCTCTGAGGAGGAAAACAGTCTCCTAACAGCCCCATACTCCGAGAAGGAAGTTAGAAAGGCGGTTTTCCTAATGGAGCATAACAAAGCCCCGGGCGTAGATGGTTTTCCGCAGAGTTCTATCGTAACTTGGAAGTCATCAAACCGGATCTCTTACTTTTGTATAGCGACCTACATACTGGCTAACTAGAATTGTTTCGCATAAACTTTGGTGAGATTATTTTATTACCTAAGGTTAATGAGGCTGAAAGGATACAACAATATAGACCTATTTTCCTCCTTAATGTTAGTTTTAAAATATTCACAAAGGTTGTGACTATTAGGCTAAAGTCGGTTGCTGCACATGTGGTTCGTCCTTCACAGATAGCTTTCATGCAAGGCAGACACATCCTAGATGGAGTTGTTATCCTTCATGAAATAGTCCATGAATTACACTGGAAAAAGTTGAATGGGGTGGTTCTTAAAATAGACTTTGAAAAGGCCGATGACAAAGTCAAGTGGCCCTTTCTTCAACAGACTCCCGTAATGAAATGATTTTTTTTTTTTTGCATAGTGGCGTGCTATGATCCATAGCTTTGTTTCTGGAGGTAGTGTTTCCATTAGATCAATGATGACGTTGGACACTATTTCCAAACAATGAAGGGATTGCAACAAGGTGACTCATTATCGCCCATGCTATTCAATATAGTGGCGGATATGCTAGAGGTCATGATTGAGCGTGCCAAGGTTGATGGACAAATTGATGGGTCAAGAAGTCATCTAGTTGATGGTGGTCTCTATACTTCAATATGTCGACGATACGATTCTTTTCATGGATCATAACCTCAAGAAAAGGGAGAAATGTGAAACTGATTTTATCAACATTCGAGCAACTCTCGGGTCTTAAGATCAATTTTCATAAAGGTGATTTTTTTTGCTTTGAAGACGCTCAAGACAAAGTCCTGGCATCGATCAATCTTCATGGATCATTTTATTTGGCAGCTGAGGGGGGCATCGATCCGCTCCTGCTTTGCCCCTCTTGTGTCGTGGGATGGAGCCCAAGGGATGGCGCTGGTGGAGGTGTTGGGGAACGTAACAGAAATTCAAAATTTTCCACGTGTCACCAAGATCTATCTATGGAGAAACCAGCAACGAGGGGAAGGAGAGTGCATCTACATACCCTTGTAGATCGCTAAGCAAGCGTTCAAGAGAACTGGGTTGAAGGAGTCGCACTCGTCGTGATCCAAATCACCGGAGATCCTAGTGTTGAACGGACGGCACCTCCGCTGCTCAACACACGCAGACAGCCCGGTGACGTCTCCCACGCCTTGATCTAGCAAGGAGAGAGGGAGAGGTTGAGGAAGACTCCATCCAGCAGCAGCATAACGGCGTGGTGGTGGTGGTGGAGCGTGGCAATCCTGCAGGGCTTCGCCAAGCACCGCGAGAGAGGAGGAGTACTTGGGAAAGGGGGAGGGCTGCGCTGCAACATGGGTGCGGCTGCCTCCCACCCCCACATATATATAGGGGCAAGGTAGAGGGGCCGCCCCTCGGATCCAATCGAGGAGGGGCGGCGCCGGGGTTGCCTTCCCCAAGGCAAGGGGCGCCTTTAGGGTTTCCCAAGCCCTAGGCGCCTTGGGGAGGGGGGGCGCACCAGCCCACCCGGGGCTGGTCCCCTCCCACACTTGGCGCATGCAGCCCCCTGGGGCCGGTGGCCTCACTTGGTGGACCCCCGGGACCCTCCCGGTGGTCCCGGTACGTTACCGATAAAACCCAAACTTTTCCGGTGACCAAATCATGACTTCCCATATATAAATCTTTACCTCCGGACCATTCCGGAACTCCTCGTGACGTCCGGGATCTCATCCGGGACTCCTAACAACATTCGGTAACCACATACAAACTTCCTTTATAACCCTAGCGTCATCGAACCTTAAGTGTGTAGACCCTACGAGTTCGGGAATCATGCAGACATGACCGAGACGTTCTCCGGCCAATAACCAACAGCGGGATCTGGATACCCATGTTGGCTCCCATATGTTCCATGATTATCTCATCGGATGAACCATGATGTCAAGTACTCAATCGATCCCGTATACAATTCCCTTTGTCTAACGGTATTGTACTTGCCCGAGAATCGATCGTCGGTATGTCGATACCTTGTTCAATCTCGTTACCGGCAAGTCTCTTTACTCGTTCCGTAACACATCATCCCGTGATCAACCCCTTGGTCACATTGTGCACATTATGATGATGTCCTACCGACTGGGCCCAGAGATACCTCTCCGTCAACCGGAGTGACAAATCCCAGTCTCGATTCGTGCCAACCCAACAGACACTTTCGGAGATACCTGAAGAGCACCTTTATAGACACCCACATACGTTGTGACGTTTGGTACACCCAAAGCATTCCTATGGTATCCGGGAGTTGCACAATCTCATGGTCTAAGGAAAAGATACTTGACATTAGAAAAGCTTTAGCATACGAACTACACGATCTCTGTGCTAGGCTTAGGATTGGGTCTTGTTCATCACATCATTCTCCTAATGATGTGATCCCGTTATCAACGACATCCAATGTCCGTGGTCAGGAAACTGTAACCATCTATTGATCAATGAGCTAGTCAACTAGAGGCTTACTAGGGACATGGTGTTGTCTATGTACCCACACATGTATCTGAGTTTCCTATCAATACAATTATAGCATGGATAATAAACGATTATCATGAACAAGGAAATATAATAATAACTAATTTATTATTGCCTCTAGGGCATATTTCCAACTGGCTCCCACTTGCACTAGAGTCAATAATCTAGTTCACATCGCCATGTGATTAACACTCACAGGTCACATCGCCATGTGACCAACATCCAAAGAGTTTACTAGTGTCACTAAACTACTTCACATCACCATGTGATTAAGACTCAATGAGTTCTGGGGTTTGATCATGTTTTGCTTGTGAGAGAGGTTGTAGTCAACGGGTCTGCAACATTCAGATCCGTATGTACTTCGCAATTCTCTATGTCATATTGTAAATGCTGCTTCCACGCTCCACTTGGAGTTATTCCAAATGGTTGCTCCACTATACGTATCCGGTTTGCTACTCAGAGTCAATCGGATAGGTGTAAAGCTTGCATCGACGTAACCCTTTACGCCGAACTCTTTATCACCTCCATAATTGAGAAACATGTCCTTATTTACTCCAAGGACAATTTTGACCACTGTCCAATGATCCCCATTCCTGGATCATTCTTGTACCCCTTGACTGACTAATGGCAAGGTACACTTCCTAAGTCAGGTACAAAGATAGCATACTATAGAGCCTACGTCTGAAGCATAGGGGACGACCTTTCGTCCTTTCTCTCTCTTCTGCCGTGGTCGGGCTTTAAGTCTTAACTTCATACCTTACAACTCAGGCAAGAACTCCTTCTTTGACTGGTCCATCTTGAACACCTTCAAGATCATGTCAAGGTATGTGCTCATTTGAAAGTATTATTAAGCATTTTGATCTATCTTATAGATCTTGATGCTTATTGTTCAAGTAGCCTAATCCAGGTTTTCCAATGAAAAACACTTTTCAAATAAACCTATATGCTTTCTAGAAATTCTACATCATTCCTGATCAACAACATATACTCATCAGAAATTCTATAGCGCTCCCACTCACTTCTTTGGAAATACAAGTTTCTCATAAACTTTGTATAAACCCAAAATCTTTGATCATCTCATCAAAGCGTACATTCCAACTCCGAGATGCTTAGTCCAGTCCTTAGAAGGATTGCTAGAGTTTTGCATATTTGTTAGCGTTCTTCAGGATTGTCAAAACCTTCTGGTTGTATCACATACAACCTTTCCTCAAGAAAACTGTCGAGGAAACAATGTTTTGACATTCTATCTGCAAGATTTCATAAATAATGCAAGAATCGCTAATCCATTTCCAATGCACTCTTAGCATCGCCATACAGTGAGAAAGCCTCACCGTAGTCAACTCCTTGAACTTGTCAGAAAACATCTTAACGACAAGTCGAGCTTTCTTAATGGTGATTCTTACCATCATTGTTTGTCTTCCTTTTAAAATCCATCTGTACCCAACGGCCTTACGACCATCAAGTATTTCTTCCAAAGTCATGGATCCTTTATCGGATTTCATGGCCTCAAGCCATTTGTCGGAATCCAGGCCCACCATCGCTTCTCCATAGCTCGTAGGTTCATTCTTGTCTAGCAACATGACCTTCAAGACAGGATTGAGTACCACTCTGAAGTAGTACGGGTCCTTGTCGACCTACGAGGTTCGGTAGTGACTTGATTCGAAGCATCATGATCACTATCATCAGCTTCCGCTTCAATTGGTGTAGGTGCCACATGAACAACTTCCTGTGCCCTGCTACACACTGGTTGAAGTGATGGTTCAATAACCTCATCAAGTCTCCACCATCCTCCCACTCAATTCTTTCGAGAGAAACTTTTTTCGAGAAAGGACCCGTTTCTAGAAACAATTACTTTTGCTTCCGGATCTGAGATAGGAGGTATACCCAACCATTTTGGGTATCCTACGAAGATGTATTTATCCGTTTTGCTTTCGAGCTTATCACGATGAAACCTTTTCACATAAGCGTCGCAGCCCCAAACTTTTACGAAACGACAACTTAGGTTTCTCCAAACCATAGTTCAAACGGTGTCGTCTCAACGGAATTACGTGGTGCCCTATTAAAGTGAGTGCGGTTGTCTTTAATGCCTAACCCATGAACGATAGTGGTAATTCGATAAGAGACATCATGGTACGCACTATATCCAATAGGGTGCAACTATGATGTTCGGACACACCATCACACTATGGTGTTCCAAAGTGTATTAGTTGTGAAACAATTTCCACAATGTCTTGATTATGCGTACCAAAACTCGTAACTCAGATACTCACCTCTATGATCATATCATAGACATTTTATCCTCTTGTCACGATGATCTTTAACTTCACCCTGAAATTACTTGAACCATTCAATAATTCAGACTTTTGTTTCATCAAGTAAATATACTAAACATCTACTCGAATCATCTCGTGAAGTAAGAACATAACGATATTCATCAGATGCCTCGGCACTCATTGGACTACACACATCAAAATGTGTTACTTCCAACAAGTTGCTATCTTGTTCCATCTTCATCAAACCGAGGCTTTTCAGTCATCTTGCCCATGTGGTATGATTTGCATATCTCAAGTGATTCAAAATCAAGTGAGTCCAAACGATCCATCTGCATGGAGTTTCTTCATGCGTATACACCAATAGACATGGTTCACATGTCTCAAACTTTTCAAAAACGAGGTCCAAAGATCCATCAACATGGAGCTTCTTCATGCATTTTACACCAATATGACTTACATGGCAAATGCCACAAGTAAGTGGTACTATCATTACTATCTTATATCTTTTGGCATGAAAATGTGCATCACTACGATCGAGATTCAATAAACCATTCCTTTTAGGTGCAATACCATTGAAGGTATTATTCAAATAAACAGAGTAACCATTATTCTCCTTAAATGAATAATCAGATTGTGATAGACATAATCCAATCATGTCTATGCTCTACGCAAATACCAAATAACAATTATTTTAACACCAATCTCGATGGTAGAGGGAGCGTGCTATGCTTGATCACATCAACCTTGGAAACACTTCCAACACATATCGTCAGCTCACCTTTAGCTAGTCTCCGTTTATTCCGTAGCTTTTTATTTCGAGTTACTAACACTTAGCAACCGAACCGGTATCTAATACCCTGGTGCTACTAGGAGTACTAGTAAAGTACACATTAACATAATGTATATCAAATATACTTCTATCGACCTTTGCCAGCCTTCTTATCTACCAAGTATCTAGGGTGGTTACTGCTCCGATGTCCGTTCCCTCATTCTGAAGCACTTAGTCTCGGGTTTGGCTTCAACCTTGGGTTTTCACTAGAGTAGCAACTGTTTTGCCGTTTCATGAAGTATCCCTTCTTGCCCTTGCCCTTCTTGAAACTAGTGGTTTCACCAACCATCAACAATTGATGCTCCTTCTTGATTTCTACTTTCGCGGTGTTAAACATCGCGAATTCTTCAAGGATCATCATATCTATCCCTGATATGTTATAGTTCATCACGAAGCTCTAGCAGCTTGGTGGCAATGACTTTGGAGAAACATCACTATCTTATCCGGAAGATCAACTCCCACTCGATTCAAGTGATTTGTTGTACTCGGACAATCTGAGCACAAGCTCAACGATTGAGCTTTTCTCCCTTAGTTTGCAGGCTAAGAAAATAGTCGGAGGTCTTATACCTCTAGACGTGGGCACGAGCACAATCCCAATTTCAGCCCTCGAAACATCTCATATGTTCCATGACGTTTCAAAACGTCTTTGGTGCCTCAACTCTAAACCGTTTAACTGAACTATCACATAGTTATCAAAATGTGTATGTCCGATGTTACGCAACATCCACAGACGACGTTTGGGGTTTAGCACCTTGGCGGTGCATTAAGGACATAAGCTTTCTTTGTCCGCATAATCGCCATCTGTCAACTTAACACTATATTTTCTCTAGGAACATATCTAAAGCGAGTGGAACTAAAGCGCGAGCTTATGACATAATTTGCAAAGATCTTTTGACTATGTTCGGGATAATTAAGTTCATCTCATGAACTCCCACTCGAATAGACATCCCTCTAGTCATCTAAGTGATTACATGATCCGAGTCAACTAGGCCGTGTCCGATCATCACGTGAGACGGACTAGTCATCATCGGTGAACATCTTCATGTTGATCGTATCTACTATACGACTCATGCTCGACCTTTCGGTCTCTTGTGTTCCGAGGCCATGTCTGTACATGCTAGGCTCGTCAAGTTAACCTAAGTGTTTCGCGTGTGTAAATCTGGATTACACCCATTGTATGTGAACGTAAGAATCTATCACACCCGATCATCACGTGGTGCTTCGAAATGACGAACTTTCGCAACGGTGCACAGTTAGGGGAACACTTTCTTGAAATTTTAATGAGGGATCATCTTATTTACTACCGTCGTTCTAAGCAAATAAGATGCATAAACATGATAAACATCGCATGCAATCGAAAATAGTGACATGATATGGCCAATATCATTTTGCTCCTTTGATCTCCATCTTCGGGCTCCATGATCATCATTGTCACCGCATGACACCATGATCTCCATCATCATGATCTCCCATCATCGTGTTTCCATGAAGTTGTCTCGCCAACTTATTACTTCTACTACTATGGCTACCGTTAGCACTAAAGTAAAAGTAATTACATGGCGTTGTTCAATGACACGCAGGTCATACAATAAATAAAGACAACTCCTATGGCTCCTGCCGGTTGTCATACTCATCGACATGCAAGTCGTGATTCCTATTACAAGAACATGATCAATCTCATACATCACATATCATTCATCACATTCTTCTTGGCCATATCACATCACATAGCAAACCCTGCAAAAACAAGTTAGACGTCCTCTAATTGTTGTTTGCATGTTTTACGTGGCTGCTATGGGTTTCTAGCAAGAACGCTTTCTTACCTACGCAAAACCACAACGTGATATGTCAATTGCTATTTACCCTTCATAAGGAACCTTTTCATCAAATCCGTTCCGACTAAAGTGGGAGAGATCGGCACCGGCTAGCCACCTTATGCACCAAGTGCATGTCACCGGTGGAACCTGTCTCACGTAAGTGTACATGTAAGGTCGGTCCGGCCGCTTCATCCCACAATACCGTCGAAACAAGATTGGACTAGTAACGGTAAGCATATTGAACAAAATCAACGCCCACAACTACTTTGTGTTCTACCGTGCAAAGAATCTACGCAATAGACCTAGCTCATGATGCCATCATGTTGGGGAACGTGGCAGTAAATTCAAAATTTTCCTACGTGTCACCAAGATCTATCTATGGATAAACCAGCAACGAGGGAAGGAGAGTGCATCTACATACCCTTGTAGATCGCTAAGCGGAAGCGTTCAAGAGAACAGGGTTGAAGGAGTCGTGCTGCGTCGTGATCCAAATCACCGGAGATCCTAGTGCGAGCAGACGACACCTCCGCGTTCAACACACGTACAGCCCGGTGATGTCTCCGACGCCTTGATCCAGCAAGGAGAGAGGGAGAGGTTGAGGAAGACTCCATCCAGCAGCAGCACAACGGCGTGGTGGTGGTGGAGGAGCGTGGGAATCCTGCAGGGCTTCGCCAAGCACCGCGAGAGAGGAGGAGTACTTGGGAGAGGGGAGGGCTGCAACATGGGTGCGGCTGCCCTCCCACCCCCACATATATATAGGGGCAAGGTAGAGGGGCTGGCCCCTCGGATCCAATCCGAGGAGGGGCGGCGGCGGGGAGTTGCCTTGCCCCCAAGGCAAGGGGGCGCCTTTAGGGTTTCCCAAGCTCTAGGCGCCTTTGGGCCTTGGTGGGGCGCACCAGCCCACCTGGGGCTGGTCCCCTCCGCACTTGGCCCATGTAGCCCCTGGGGCCGGTCGCCCCACTTGGTGGACCCAGGACCTCCCGGTGGTCCCGGTACGTTACCGATAAAACCGAAACTTTTCCGGTGACCAAAACAGGACTTCCCATATATAAATCTTTACCTCCGGACCATTCCGGAACTCCTCGTGACGTCCGGGATCTCATCCAGGACTCCAAACAACATTCGGTAACCACATACAAACTTCCTTTATAACCCTAGCGTCATCGAACCTTAAGTGTAGACCCCACGGGTTCGGGAATCATCTTGAACATGACCGAGGCGTTCTCCGGTCAATAACCAACAGCGGTATCTGGATACCCATGTTGGCTCCCATATGTTCCACGATGATCTCATCGGATGAACCCACGATGTCAAGGACTCAATCGATCCCGTATACAATTCCCTTTGTCTAACGGTATTGTACTTGCCCGAGATTCGATCGTCGGTATGTCGATACCTTGTTCAATCTCGTTACCGGCAAGTCTCTTTACTGGATTCGTAACACATCATCCCGTGATCAACCCCTTGGTCACATTGTGCACATTATGATGATGTCCTACCGAGTGGGCCCAGAGATACCTCTCCGTTAACCGGAGTGACAAATCCTAGTCTCGATTCATGCCAACCCAACAGACACTTTCGGAGATACTTGTAGTGCACCTTTATAGCCACCCAGTTACGTTGTGACGTTTGGTACACCCAAAGCATTCCTACGGTATCCGCGAGTTGCACAATCTCATGGTCTAAGGAAAAGATACTTGACATTAGAAAAGCTTTAGCATACGAACTACACGATCTCTGTGCTAGGCTTAGGATTGGGTCTTGTCCATCACATCATTCTCCTAATGATGTGATCCCATTATCAACGACATCCAATGTCCATGGTCGTGAAACCGTAACCATCTATTGATCAACGAGCTAGTCAACTAGAGGCTTACTAGGGACATGGTGTTGTCTATGTACCCACACATGTATCTGAGTTTCCTGTCAATACAATTATAGCATGGATAATAAACGATTATCATGAACAAGGAAAATATAATAATAACTAATTTATTATTGCCTCTAGGGCATATTTCCAACAGGAGGTCTTTGGTGGTGCTGGTGCAGCGGCCTAGATTGATCCCCTCTCTATTACCGTCAGAGCTCATGCTGAACAAGGGCCTCTGTGTGTGTGGGGGGGCTCCTTTTGTACCCGGCTAGGACGCTTTCGTGGTCTGGTTGGGGGAGGTGACATCTCGCCCTCATGTGTTTGCTGCACTCGGTGGCCTACGTGAGGCGGTGAGGTCCGGGATGCGACACTTTGGGGAAGGCCTGTTGACCTTGTCGGCAGCGAAGATGATGGAGCCATTGGGTGCCTCTTTCCTTCTTGAAGGAGTCATTGTGATGTCGTCTGGCTTGTTCCTGGTGTGCTCCGAGCGAAAGCCTAAAATCCTTCCATGGATTGGATGATGGCAACATCCAGATGTCATTTCCCCCTTAGGGGCACAGTCTTGGAGCCATGGATCCGTTGTGTGTTGCTTGGTGTCTCAGTTGGAGCGTGGTTGGTTTGTTGTTTTGTTTGGTGGCACAACAGAAGTGATATGTGGCGGCGGCCTTCACCTTGGGCATCCCAGTGTTGTTGGTTAACCTCTCTCTTGGTTGCTCATGGCGGTGGTGATGACTCGGAGTTTGGTCCCCTTAGATGAAGCCTGAAGTTTTGTTCCTCGCATAGTGTTTCGATTCTCTCTATTTGTGATGGAGGCATGGTGTGGCCCAGAGGAGGTGCAGGGCTGTCTCGGCGGAACATTGCCCTTGACGCAGGTCGGTGGCTCTCGTTGTCGCGTCATGGCTATGAAGTTGGAGACCCTTCGACGGTGGTTGCGACTCTCCTAATCCTTCAACGAGCTGAGTGATCACAAAGCAGCAATAGACTTGTCCTCAGTGTCTTCTCAGTGTGCAAGTGCATTATATCGACTAGAGGGGGGGGTGAATAGGCGACTTTTACAAATTCATCACTGAGGAAATTCAACTTGAGGAATTTCCTAAGTCACAAACTATAGGCAGCGGAATAAGTACTCCAGGTGCATGCATAACAAAGCAGTAGCATAGTCATCATGATGAAATGAAACATACACAGAGCACAGGTACAGTGTAAACATGATAAGCAGGCTGAAAACAAAGGTGACTAAAGAATTAGGATTGAGGAAATTGAGAAAGTCTTCGGTTAAAGTCTTCAAATAGTAACGATAAAGTACATCAACACATGAATGAGGAAATGAAAGGTTCGAGGAAATAGAACCAGTAGCTTGGTGAAGACGATGATTTGGTACACCAATTCCAACTGCTGTGACAGTCGTACGTCTGGTTAGAGCGGCTAGGTATTTAAACCTGAGGACACACAGTCCTCACCGTATTCTCCTTGAGCTAAGATCACACAGACCTCACCCAATCACTCGTGGTAAGTCTTCAGGTGACTTCCAAACCTTCATGTACTCGATCACTCGGTGATCCACAATTCTTCTTGGATGCTCTAGACCATGACGCCTAACCGTCTGGAGGATGCACAGTCCTCAAAGGTAACAAGCGTCGGTTGCACACGGGAACAATATCTTCAGTGATGCTCAATCACTTTGGGTTTGTAGGTGTTTGGGTATGGGTTTTCCTCGCTGATGATTTTCGCTCAATGTCCTCGAAGGATGGGATGCTCTCAATGACAAGTGTCAGTTTCTCTCGGAGCTGCCAACCAACTAGTGGTTGTAGGGGATGGCTATTTATAGCCTAGGGAGCAGCCCGACAAGATAAGACATAAATGCTCTTCAATGATATGACCGTTGGGTAGGTAGATATTTTGGGACAGCTGGCGCATAGCACAGCAACGGTCAGAAATTTGAGCTCTCAAATTCCTCAGGGCTATCATGTTCCTCACTTGTACGCAATGCGCATTGGCGAATTCCTAACTCCTCAGTCAAAACAAATTCCTCATAGACCAAAAGATCTTCGTCTCTGTCACTGAAGAAATTGACTGAACTGTATGAGATTTCCAGTGACTTCACTCGAAAGGATTGGGTAGGTGTAGGATTTTAAGCTGAAAATCACTTGGAACTTTTCCTTAGTTTTACCTCGACTACCTTTAACAGTACAGTGTTTCCTATGACTCAAAAAAAAAAAGAAAATGAAATTACGAAAATAAAGTCTTCATGCTTCATAATCCTCGCATGAATATCGAAGTCTTAAAGGTCACACCAATTTCCTCACTTTCAAACTCTTCAACTGAAGTCATTCATTTTAGGGGTCAACTTTCATCGTAAATATCAAACTCCTCATAGACTTATAGAACCTGTGTACACTCACAAACACATTAGTCTCTTAATCTATAAGTCTTCAATACACCAAAATCACTAAGGGGCACTAGATGCACTTACACGGTGTTATATCTCCTTTCGTCTCATGCAACAATGCTATTCCCTGCTCTTTTTTAACCTACCCTTTGACGGTGGGTGCTACGTTCTCGGTGCTGGTTGTTTGTCGTAGCTTGCTTTCGGTCTCCTACCATTGTTCCATGTTCCTTTCTATGTGTGTTGGATGCTACTTGTTATTGTAGCCGTTGTCTTTGTATCTCGACCTTGGTTTTGAAAATGAAAATTATTCAGGCCGTCTTTTGCCCACCATAGCAGCATAAAAAAAATTAGAAGCAGAAATTATAAGTAGCCTTAACTCTTGATAACTTGAATGATATGACTACATATGCATGCCTATGAGAATGTACCAGGATGTGCAAATGATCTAGCGTAACATGTATAACAATGATGAATGGTGGCTTTGCCACAAAATATCATGTTAGTTGTATATGATCATGCAAAGCAAAATAACAATGAATGCTCAAGTCATGTGAATAGTAATGGTGGAAGTTGTATGGCAATATATCTCGAAATGGCTATGGAAATGCCATATTAGGTACGAATGGTGGTTGTTTGAGGAAGGATCTATAAGCCTTATGTGCGAAAGAGGGAGCCATGCCTTATGTGTGAAAGAGGGAGTCGTTTCACAGGATTTGGATGCACCGACTGTTGTGAAACGTAGTAGAAAACAAACAAAATCGTCCTATGATCACGGTCCAGGAACACTATGAAGATGCATATAGAGGTTTAGATCGGATCGTTACCAACTTCGAGTTGCAGCGAAAGAAGAGTTGGTGTAGATCGCTGATGAAGTCCCTCGAATCATTCACGAACGATCCCTCAAACCAAACACCGAATGTGCGGCTGCTCTTACTCTTACAAAATATTTGTATTGCAGTTAAACACTTGACACAATTTGTTTCTCTAAACCGTGTTCATTGGCATGAAGATCACAACAGGATTTATATTTAATTTAATACATTATGAATCATATCAAATAATGATTTAATAAATGCAATTCAAAGGAATACACCACAATTCATTTCAGCAAACACAACTTACGTATCCATTATTAGTTATTCGTGTGTAAACATATTTTGCATATCACCTGAGCGACAATCGATCATCATGATAGAGTATACATTCCAAGCGAACAACAATCTGTCATTGTCAATCTTCAGGAAATAGAATGCCGATATTGTGCCGTCCTCCACGTGCATGTCATGAACAACTTTAGGCATGTTCTTATGGTTCACGGATCAGCCATCCTTCGCTCTCTTGATGTACACTATATAAGTATGACAAGAGGTCTTTGGCTTATCCATAAATATCTTGTAGTCCCTTGGAAAGCACTGATCAAAAAGGAAATTATTAAATTTGTTGTATAAACATTCAATGTGCATAGCAAGATATACGAGGTAAGCTATTGTTCATACCATCATATGATTGGCGATTGTCTTCTTTATTGTGCAAGAAAAAAAGATTATTGTTTCTCAGGACTCTTTTCCTTTCCAAAATAACCTAGGAGAGAATGTCAACTTGGCGGCTAGCCAGTTCTATGTGATCTCCCATATGCAAAAACAGTTGAAGACTTGGAAACCCCTGAGATTTGGACCTACGTAAATAAGTTATTGTTAGTAAGTAGAAAGAATTGGGACATGTAAGGGGCGAAACTAACCTCGCTCGAAAATTCCAGGTTCTTCCATTGTCAACCTTATAATTACATAAAGTAGATGATAAGGTGAAATAGTAATTGACACATTACATAAATTAGTTTCATGAATAGATTATTTCTCTAGTAATCAAACATACAGTTGCTAATGAAACAGATGGTTATAAGTACAACAAAATATGTGCTTGGAAAACAGAACATTGCATGCAACTCATTTTCTACAGGGCAACATTGGCATCCCATTGCATGCAACTCATTTTCTACAGGGCAACATTGGCATCCCATTGCATAACCGAGCAACGGATTGCATTTAAGTTGGGCATCACATGAGAGTAATGAGGATGACATTTATCATTGCATAATGGAATATCACATTCATATATATAGCTCTAAATTTGAACGCCCACATGGAAAACTTAACATCACAATACATGAATCAGGATCAACATTGAACTGAGCATCACATTGCACAATTGCGGAACAACGACATATAGCCTAGTTAACATCACATTGCATAAATGGAGTAGGCACCTCAGTATGTGATGGCGGTAAACAAAACTACTAGAAAATATAACAACACATTGCATAACTGAGAATAAATATTGAATAACTGAACATATCATGTCTGACTGGACTAAACACTGCATACTTAGCTAGAACAATGGCACACTTAATTAGCTAGAACAATGACAATACTTAGATAGAACAATTTCAGACTTAGCTAGAACAATGTCTTAATTAACAATAACTCTAGTTTAATAATTAGGTAAACCGAGCTACTCCTTGTCGGAGGAGTAGATCTCAATGATGGACTCCTTCCCATTGGCAGATGTCGGGCCTACATTCCCCACTTATCAGGAACAATATAAGAGGGTTCACCATTCCACGCTTAGCTAGAACAATATATAAAGTGTCACCATTTGCCCGAACGTCGCCCCTGATAGAGAAAGAAAACCCTACATAAACTACTATCCGAGGCACCCCCGCCACTGGCCACCTGAGCGGCATTCAAGGGCTCGCCGGCGAAGCATAGAGGGGATGAACGACGTAGCCGCCGCAATGGCAAGATGGACGTCGACTATGACACTAGAGATCGCGGATGTATTATCCGTGTACGACCAGTGGATTTACCCCCTTTTTTTTTGTTATTATGAGCGAGTTAGCGGGCTGCCATATATAATTTGTTATCAATTTGTCGAGTGGTTAGTAATTCTTATTTTATTACATTGTGTTCATCCATCAAACCAATAGCCAGTAGTACAATCTTATCTAGTAATGATATATTCCAGTCCGCGTTCAGTACTGGGTGCACAGTTACTGAGGCCTCATTCGGTTTGGAGAATTTTCGTAGGAAAAACATAGGAACAAGGATTTCGGAGGAAAATTTCCTATATATGCATTTGGTTTGTAGGAAATGCGTACAGGAGTTTCGTAGGAATACTGCTCATTTCCTGTGTTTTTTGAGAAATCTACACATCCACTCAAAGCTCATTTTGCGCATAGGAACGAGGCAAGTCAATTAGTTAGGACATCCTATCAAATTCCTATACTAGTCCTAATTCCTAGGTTTTGGTTTCCTGCCAACCGAATCCACCACCAAGTCCAAGTGGGATATAGTGCCAACTCCTATGTCTGTCTAGCAAAGTCGTGCCACGAGGAAGGTGGCCGAAGGAAGATAAAAAAAAAAAAACTCACTCTGGGCCAAAGCGAAAGGCACCAGGGGCGGTAGGGTGAAGCATGCCGGAGCAGAAGGCGCAGTTGGTCGTGGACCAACGGCCTGCAAGTAGAAATCCGATCGATTTTTGTTAGTTTTTGCCATACGAGTAGCTAGAGTCAGGCAATGAGTTATGAGATATCGGCGGCAGCACTAGTTTTTCCGAATGTTGTTCATGGGATGTACAGTACTGCCTACCTGGCTGTAGGTCGATGATGCTGCACGAGACAACCGACTTGGGGGGGCCGTTGCGGCTGCCAAGAATCTCGGCGAACAAGTGCACGGAGCCGTGATCCTCCGTGTCGGCGATGAAGTTTACGTGGAAGCAGCGGCGGGTGTCACGGGGGTCGACCCACCTGCAGTCGAAGCTGTGGCTGTCGTCCGGGCAGACATTGCTCAGAGGAACACCGCGCTGGTAATCGTAATATGCATCGATCGATCAGAACAGCAAGAACAAGAAGGAGAACAACAAGGAAGAAGAAGCACGCGGAAAGAGGCTTACATTCTTTTCTTGGAAGAAATCCACGGCGAGCCTCGTGCACCGGTGGGTTTGGCTCTTGTCCAGGTTGCGCAAGTACTCCGCCTTGGACCGGTGCGACCGCTTGCGGGTGGCCCTCCAGTCCACGTGCTGCACCGCGAACCGATCCCGCAGGTCTCTCCCGTAGTCGTCGCCGCCTCTTCCGCCGCCAGGAGCGCTGGTAGACCCCGTCGTCGCGAAAGACCTCCCGTGGTAGTCGTCGGCGCCCCCGCCTCTTCCGCCGCCGCGAGCGCTAGTAGACCCAATCATCGATCCCGCAGGGAAATCGCCGCCGCGAGCGCTAGTAGACCCAACCATCGATCCCGCAGCGAAAGACCTCCCGGAGTCGTCGGCCCCGCCGCCTCTTCCTCCGCCAGGAGCGCTAGTGGGCCCCATCATCGATCCCGCGGCGAAAGACCTCCCGGAGTCGTCGGCGCCGCCGCCGCCGCAAGCGCCAGTAGACCCCATCATCGATCCCGCAGCGAAAGATCTGTGCGCCGCAACGGTTATTTGGCCTCCCTATTTATAGACGGCGGTTGGCGACTTGACCACGACTCCTCCCAACAAGTAGGACAAGTACTAGTAGTAGTAGTTCAGTCTTCCACACCCACGCCCCTCATATCCCAACTCTCATACCCATACAAACCATGCAACGCTACATAAACACAATCAACAACATGCAGTTCATCGGATCTAACTTTGCATTGTCGGACAAAAGAAACATAGTTTATTGGAGTTCAACGGCAAATCCATACTACCAACTTAAAACGTAGTTAAAATATAAACATGACAGGGAATGGCGGAGGAAATCACCACTTCCTCGCCGTCCCCTTCCCCTTCCGGTCGTCGGCGCGGCTGTGCTCCTCTTCCGTGTAGGCGTCGGTGTGCGGAGGCCCGTCGTGGTCGGGATTTTTTGTCCAAAAGGACCCTCTGGTCAACAGAATTGCCAAAAAAGACCACATGTCAAAAACATTGACAAAAAGGACCCCCTCAGCGGTGGCGGCAGGCGCGGCAGGCGACACGTGGCGCCTGCCGCCACGCCGACGAGGCGGCGGGCCCAGCCGCCACCGCCGGAGGCGGCCGCGCGGGAAATAACCGTGCTAGCACAGTGCGCCGAGCCGGGACGGAACGGCCAGGCCTGGTGGGCCATGCCGCCACCTAGCGAGGCGGCCTCTGTTGCCGCTGTCGGGCGCGGGCCGACAACTTGTGATGCTCGCGGGCCCCGCCTGTGGGCCAAGCCGCCACTGCAGGAGGCGGCGACCCTGCAGCTGCACGCGCGACAACGGCGCAGACGGCGCTGATTCCAGTGCGGCGCTGATTCCGGTGGCGCAGATTTTCACGGGCGCTGCTTTTCCCAGCTCCTTGTTTTGCCTGCCACAAGTTTCGATGATTGGATTCCCGCCTAAACTTTGCAGTACTGATTGCTACGTGGCGACACTGATTAAAGCTGTGCGCGATTCTCGCTTCCGTCTATTTCTCCGGCCCGAGCGACAGCGCTCAGCGTTGTTGTTGCTGCGTATGATGAGACACCGCGATGCTGGAATCCGATGCCGTGGTAGGTGAGTTCTGGCTTGCTCTACCGACAATACAGTGGTCCTCTTCTTTTAACGCACATCCGCGACTCCGTGCATACACTCTCTCTCGCATATCTCTGGTTGCCTCCTCTACCTCTTAGCTCTCTCTGAGCGCATACATAGACAGAAAGGAAAACTAGGTAGCCACTTTTACTCGTGATTTTGGTCGATTTGGAGTTTGATTTCGAAGATGATGAAGTTGAAGGGAAGTTAGATTAAGGTAAGATATATCCATTTTTGTTGGTTTCGTTCACATGCATGATGTTTTTGTTCTATTTGATTAGTTCCTAAGTGTGTATTCTCTGTTGTTTTAGGCATAATTTTAGCACTTGAAGGAGTCATTTGGAGTCATTTAGAAGCTTGAGGAGTAGGATTTGCGTTGCGAAAGTGTAGTACGAAGTTGAAGATCAAGGTATGAGCTTTGCAAAACATTTATTTATTTGTGCATGCAGGGTGGTAATTAGTTAGTCTTTTAGCTCGTCATTAGCTATGCAATGTTAGTGCGTAGAGTTTAGAAATAATTTCAGACGACAGATACAACATTTACAATAGTTTTTATTGCATGCGGTATGTTATTTCATGTGGTATGTTATTTTATGTGGTATGTTTATTAATAAGTCTATAGTTAGGAGACCGTGGGTCTACTTTGTTATGTCGCAATAATCTAAATTTTATATGTTCAGATTAGGTGCTAATGTACTTAATGATGTATGTAATTAGGTAAAATAATTCATCTTAGTAGCAAACAAGGAGGAGAAGACGTGATTGAAGAAATTGTGTTTCCATTTTCGCTGTCCCATTTTGAGGTGATGAACACATACATGGAAGTGCTATTTTCATACTTTTGTTAGCAGGAAGAAAAATCCGTGTGTAATATTGTTGTTAGTGTGATAATAGGTTGACGAGGTTCATATAGTACTGGCGACGGATATTTATTGGAACTATTTTGACGCTTAAATTGCATTATAAGCACATCCATATTGGAGCTAAGGTGAAAAATGACACTGTAATTTTGTTAATATTTTTTGTATTGATGTACTATTGTGAATAATGTGCATGCAGCTGCAAATATTATTATTTGTAGATAAATGATTGTTATCGTATGATGTGAAAAAAAATTATATAAAGCCGAAAGAAATTAAATGTTTTACTCATATGATATTAAAATGTTATTATCGTACTATTATGTTTACTGGTTGTTTGAATAGCGAGTAATTACCATATTATATTAAAATGTAATTATCGTACTATTATGTTATTATCGTACTATTATGTTATTACCATATTTTACTAATAGTCGTTTTTCCAGAAGCTAAGTTTTTGCATGTTACGAGAACTATTTTAGGATATTTTTGGGGTAGTTAGAGAAAAGCAAACAGAGTTTTAGTTTGTTACGCTCGTAGACAAGTTTGAGAAAAATAGATCTTTAAATACCCGTTAACCAAACAACCCCTTAAAGTCTAAGCAAATGATTCTAAAAACAAACCGAATATTTATAACGAAAATACAGTTATTATTGTAGTCGTAAGATATGTAAATGTTGTCATCGTTACTAAATGTTCAGTTACTAATTATTTGAAATGTAAACATGTATGTTGGTTAGGTACTATGGAAAATTTAGTAGTGTACTATGGGAACGTCTTACGCGACGGTCCATGCGGGGTGGATGTGTCCTTCTGCGAGTGCGACTACAGTAGTGGTGAGAGACATGGTCAACGTGGGTTACGCAGCTGTTAGAAGGTGCATCCGAGCGGTGTTTGGCCCAGGGACACCGGGAAAAAAATGACAATGGAGGCCTTCGTCGTTGACGGAGGAAATGATGGGACAGTTGCCCGTTGGGGTTTACAGCCTGTCACAGGTGATCAGTCGTGGGGGTCGTACATGAGGTTTGCAAGCAATCCCAATAACTCAATGTATGGTCAGCCGATGGTGTATGTGGAGTTCATTTCAGTCACTGATGTTGCCGGATGCAGATGGCGAGGGTGGTGAGGTCGAGTTGGCCATCACATCAGCCCCTAAGCATCGCCCATCGGAACCGACGGCGGCCAGCCTGTGTATGACACAGGATATTGGTCGTGACGTTGACATGAGCGAACACGTGGAGGGATTGCCGAGGCGCTAGATGATGATGATCATTCTTCTGCGTCTTGAGTCAAGCGGAGAAGAAGATGTTCCTCCTCGGAGGGCGGTCGGCGGCACCGCAACCTGGGTTTTCTGAGGATATGAGCATCACCAACGAATTTCACTCTGCTTGGCCTAGGAGCGGGAAGCACGGAGGTTGGGCAAGTTTTCCCGGATAAGAAGTCTGCTTACCGGGCAATGGGTAGCTATGCAATCGGCATCCACCGCCAAAGATAGAGTGAAGCGATCTGATAAAAAGAGTTGAAGGTCATATGCATCCACACCGCGAAAGGTTGCCGCTTGGAAGAGTTCTCGCTAGACTGAAGCACAGGGTATGTCGGTCATGGCATATCACAAAAATAGTGGAGCATACCAGCGAGCAAGCTGGGACTCTTTCAGATCACCGCAATGTGACAGAAAAATTTGTGGCACAGACGATGGAAACAATTGTGCAGGGAAGTCTCAACATTAGTGTTAGGGCTCTGCAAAAAGATGCAGAGGATCTAATTGGATTCCTGTTAGCTACAAAGCAAGGCTAGGCGTGCCAAGGAAAATATATTCAAGAACTTGTATGGTACCTATGAGGAGGCCTATTCTTATGCCCCCAGAATGCTTCATCAAATAGCAAGTGCTAATAGGGGGACTCAAGTTTGGCGGAGAGAACGTCCAAACCCAATGAACCCGGGTGAGCTAATCCTGGACCGCTTATTCTGGGCATTCGCCCAGACTATACAAGCCTTCAGGCACTGTCGCCCGGTATTATCAGTTGATGGTACCTTTCTCACTGGAAAGTACAAGGGCACACTATTGGTGGCGATTGCAGCGGATGCAAATAATCAGCTTCTTCCTATTGCATATGCATTGGTCGAGAGCGAGAACAAAGATAGCTGGTTGTGGTTCCCGAGCTGCGTGAAGATTGGTGTCGTGAAAGAAGCGTAAAGGTGTTTGCATCATTTCTGATCGCAACACGGATTATTAAGCGCTCTTGAAATAATTAAGGCGTCGGAAGAAGAGTGGGGCTGGCCCGATCTAGAGGAAGGTGGTGCATGAGGCATTTGGCAGCAAACTTTACTCCAAATTCAAAAACAAGGATTGGTTCAAGTTATTCAAGAGGATGTGCATGCAAAAACTGTAGCCAAAATGAATGCGATCTGGGCAGGTATCAATGGTGAGATTGACCGCGGCCTTGCCGCAGAGAGAAGACCGGAGGGTCGTGGGACGCCCATAAATTTGAGCCAAGTGGATCACCGAGAATTGCCCTCATTTGGAGAAGTGGGCGCAGCTCACGACACCGGGCTCGGTATGGAATAATGACCAGCAACATGTCGAGGTGTACAATGGTGTTCTTAAAGGAGTGCGAGCACTGCCTATCACAGCCCTAATTGAAGAAACTTGGATAGGGTCACCGTCGCCAAAGCACAAGTTGAATTGAAGAAGCCATGGTCCAAGAAGATGCAAAGACATCTGGACGAGAAAGCAAAGAAGTCCCAAAGTCATGGCTGTAGGAAAGTGGACGCACTTAGGAATAAGTGGGAGGTCAATGTGTGAGCCAACTACGTTAAGGGTCACCACAGAGGATAAAAAAAGCAAGCTGTCACCCTTGGCTCAACCTCCTGTGAGTGCACTTGTAACAAGCCCAAGCTTGAGGGCTACCCTTGCAGTCATGTGCTCCGGGCGGCTGCTGTTCAAAAAATCAGCGTCGAGCCATACATATCGCCGTACTTCAACATGTACAATCTATACAACACTTGGAACGGTGAGTTCTGGGCTTGGGGCATTGATATGAACTACAAAATGTTGTGGCCAGATGGGCCCAAATGGGTTCCGAACGCCGACTTGATGAGAACCTCAAAGGGACGACGTCAGTCTAGGCGTCATCGCAATGACATGGACCATAGCCAGATGGGAGAAACAAGGCGATGCCGCGTTTGCAGGTGTCCCGGACATTCACGCAAAGACTGCCCGTATCGAGCCAACAACAACACATGATGTTGATATATATGTACTCGCCATGTCTATTTATATTTCTACCCGTTATGTGTACTTATATTAAATTTAAATTGATTCTCTTTGTATTATTGTACTCCTATCGTATCTCTTTATATTTTTTAAGTTAATTTTGATTTGCATTTGTATTTCTGTCTTCCTCGTAATTTATATTTGTATGTTTGTGTGCAGGTTATGTGTGAAGTGCCAGTGCTTTTGCAGGGGCCCCGTGACGCCGGCCACCGTTGCCACCTATTTTTGAAACCAAATACTAAGCATGATTATCGGCCTTTCAGACTTCGAACCATAAAGAAAACATGGCCAATACACAATCATTTCCTTGCTCACCTTGACGCTTATGGACTACAAGGTTTTGCTAGGCTCACATCATGCGAGGACCAAGTAATGCGTTCGGACCCATCCCTTTTGACATCCCTCGTTGACCGGTGGAGACACTGAAACCCACACCTTTCACTTTCGTTTTGGGGAGCTTGCACCTACACTGAAAGATGTTTCTATGATCACTGCTCTACCAATTAGAGGTGAGCCGGTAGTCTCTCCACGAGTGTCTCCATCTTGGGCATTAGATATAGCAGCCCGTCTTGGGATGGAAATGCCAGAATCACAACGTTCTGGTAACCCTCGGGGCATCCCACTCGTCTGGCTTCGTGATAACTTTCTTAATTTATATAGCTTCGCCAATGAGGAGACTAGAAAAAGACATATGTTTGCGTATTTGTTGTGGCTCCTCGGGAATCTATTTCCAAATTCACATGGGGACGTTGTTGTCCCTGGTCTCATCTACATTGCAGAGAATATGGTAGATGAACCTTTACCCGAGCAGCCAAAATACAGCTTCGGTTCTGCCATGCTATCTCATACATACAGAGGCTTGTGTGATGCCACGCAAAAACCTCTTTCGCACAAAAAGCTCCATTACTTTGTATCGCCTATGAGTTTCTACAGTTGTGGTCCCGGAAATACCTCCTCAGAGGACGACCTCGTATAGTACAAACCAAAAACCCAAACGACTTTGGCGAGGGATCTAGCGCAACTATGGCCACCAGGTGGACAAAGGCACGGAAACGTTGGTCTCCAGATATTGCGAAAAATTGTTACCCTATGTACCACCAGCAGTTTGAGATACTTGATGAGGCAGAAGTCACATGGAACCCCTGGACTCAGGACCAGCTAAAATTGGTCTTTGATGCTCGACACTTCACACCAGGCATGTTGACCGATAGTGCATTCTGGCTGACTCGCTGCAACTTATTGTTCCTGTGGTGTGTTGAACCTTACAACCCAGAGCGTGTAATGAGACAGTTCGGTCTCTATCAAGAAATTCCACCACCTTTTCCCAGACGTATCGACGAGGAAACACATAAGTAAGATGTGACATTCCTAAATAGTTAGTGTCATTTTAATTTACTAAACTCACACTTTGTTACATAATTTGCAGGCTAACAAATATGGGCAGGGGTTGGAGTTTATACGATTGGAGGGAAGAGAACAGTGAATGGCTACACAAGTGGGAAAATGAAGCGCTAGCAGATATAGTGCGTCAACTTAGGTATATTTTATGTACATTATTTTTTTACGATGATCATACGATGCGTGAAGATGCTTTACTTTCATCACAACGGTTTATGTAATTATTTAATTTCGCAGACCGTACGATGGAAGTACAGATCAAGCGTACAAGTAGTGGTACTGCATGAACACACGTGCTAGCCTGGCCACCAGCCAGCTACTATACCAACACATCTCACACAAGAGGAGCAGGCGGAGACATGTTGAGCTGCATGCAGCTTACTATCGTGACCACCGGTAATCACTTGTAACTTTTTAGGTCCATCATTTCATAATCATTTGAACTAAATAACATCCAAATATTGTTCAGCTTGAAAATGTCAACGAAGTAGGGCAGATGGCTACGGATAGCATGCCGCCCAGGCCCATATCGCAAGACATTCCGGAAACTTTGCAACAATTGTGGCAAAGAAGTTCAGATGCGGTAGAGGCGACGACGTTGCGAGGTCAGCCGGACCGAAAAGCGGCACCGTCGTCTGCATCGAAAGCGAGGCGCTGCATTTAGCCATGAGCAATGGGGGAGGGTCCGAGTACTAGAACGACATTGCCACGACATGACTCATCTCTGCCGCTGCATCGCTTCTTCTTCGATGCAGCTTCGTCGGCGAACATCTCAGGACCATGGCACGGGCTTGGATTCGATGCCCGAGCAGTTTCTTTCCCTAACCCATATGCGCATACAGGATATGATGCATACACCCAAGGTGAGGGATCTCAGCCGTATCTCTCCACGCGAGGGATCCCCATGCCCGAGGAGACTCGTGTACCAGATTTAAACCAGCACCACGTACAATGGCCAGACAATATAGGAGAGGGATATGCTCAGGTAGTCATGTTGACATTTCAATGCATTTACAATGATATCATATATTATCCTCTAACAGTTTGTTTAAAATGTTTCTATGTGCAGGACACACCTGATGTTAATTGGGGCGATGAGAACACCCAACGCGGCGTCAACACAGGCCACCGGGGAGCATCACATGATCATGGCGTCAACACAGGCCTCCGGGGAGCATCACATGATCATGGCGTCAACACAGGCCTCCGGGGAGCATCACATGATCTTGGCGACACGGTTACAACATTAGTTACAGAGTTCTTCGAGGGGACGTTATTGGCCCATCTTTTATCCCCCTGAGTCACAACCATACGCCTACAATTATGCTTCAGGTTCGCAACAAGGATTCGCGACTCCACCACCTCACGCAGGACTCGCAGACACATGAAGCCGAATTGGAGTACGGCCATGATCTTCGTGTGCCCCGCCACCTAATCGCTTGTCGCCTTCGGTCGTAAGGAAAGGCCAGGTGGTCGTCAGTAAAGTAGGGTGATTCATCTATGCACGCGCGACCCATTGTATCTACATATGTGTGTATCAGACTTTTCAATTTGAACATCTATGTATGCTGAAATAAAAATGCACCAGTCAGGAACAATTTTTCCCGCCTATATCTCCCGCCATACTATCCCGCTCCACTCTTTTGCTTATGTTAGGCCGAAATGAATTTTTTTTAAAATTTTGGCTGATGAATACTGTGCAACCATTGCCCGTCTTAGACATTGAAAAAAATATATTTTCAAGCAACGCTTTCCCCTCAATATTTTCCCGCAAACGCTTTCCCTCCATATGTTCCGCCACCCGTTTCCCGCCAACCCCTTCCCGCCATATCTTCCCGCCACCCGTTTCTGTCATATGTTCCCGCCAACCCTTTTCCCTCCATACCGCAATGATCGTTCTTTCCGCCATTTTCTCCTCTTTACCTATAAAACCCCTTCAGACGGAGGTGGATAAGCATTCGAGTGTAGTGTAGTCGAGATGTCCCATTATCCTTTCGATCGTAGTTTTCACCACGGGATGAGTAGCACTCTTCCGAGGCTAGCTACCGATTTCAGGATGGACAATAGGATAGTTCCATGGGACGATCTCACCGGTAGTGACACCATAATGAATGAGTTGGCTCACCAATTACGAGGTCCTGGGTGGCCTGAAAGGACCTATAAGGAGGTAATGAAAGAACTTCTTAGGTTGGATGCAAGGTGGAAGAAGGTTGTGGAGCCGAAGAGTGAAACTTTTTAGAAGGACTGCAGAAAGCATCCATTTTTATGGATCGAGGAGAGGGAGGACGAAGATGATATCTTCATGCCGCCGCTTCCGGGTTCTCGCATCGTAAATCAAGGGCAAGAGTTCTCGCATCGTCCAAGGGCAAGAGTACTGCATCCTCGAAGGGCAAGAGTTCTTCATCGCCCAAGGATAAGAGTTCTCGCATCCTCGAAGGGCAAGAGTTCTGCATCGACGGAGGATGACGATGATGCATTCATGTAGTTTTAAGCTGTATTCCAGTTGTACCATTTAATTCAGATGTACTTGCATTATTAGTTTGTACTCTCTTATTGTAAGGCATTATGTTCTATCTTAATATCATTATATAGTTGTTGCACGATGCTCGATAATTAGTGGAGGGAAAGAAAATGCCACTACTTTATTCTAAAACTATATATTTTTTCCATCACGATAAGGTACAACTGAAAATAAGATACAACACGACAAGGTACAACTGAAAATAAGATACATCATAGAATTTAAATAAAGCTACATTTAACTACTGAAATGAAGCTACATTAAACTGCAGAAATAAAGATACAAATGATTGCGAAATTTAAAATACTACCACAGGAATCTACCGAGTCCAACGTGGATATTTTCCTTTTCCATCGCCACTTTCTTCTCGCTGCCTTGGCCTCGACGAGCCCTTTCTTTATTTCTCTGCCTCTCCGCCTCCACGAGCCTCCTTTCGCTGTCGTTCCTGCTCCTCCATGCGATTTGAGCCTCTTCCCTGTTTTTCTTTCCCATTTCCTCAAAAAAGCGGTGTTGTTCGCATAGTATTCTTTTAACTCTCTCTCTTGCTCTGCTTTCTCCTCAGCTTCCGCCTTCTCGCGTCGCTCTTCCGCAAATAAACTATTCCACGCACGGCGACTTCTTTCACGAATCTCAGTCACTGCCCAAGCCGGCTTCTCCGTGTCAATCCAACGATAGTACATGCACAGAGGCGGAGGAGACTACAACAAGAAACAAGAATGTTACTAAAGAATCAATGAAAATACCAACAATATCTATTCGTGATGGTTAAAGCATACCGGAGGCTTGTCGTACTCTGAAATAGCTACGGCAGGATCTTCCTCATAATTGGCGCACATGAAAAACTTCATGCCCAACCAATCTGAAAAATCCGTCACCTCCTTCACCTTGCAAAGATCGCCACACCAACACCGCAGGACTGCCACCCCAGGAGGCAAACTTGCAGTCTTCATTTTCCTCGGCCTAGTGCTTTGATCCGAACAAGGCAAACTCATATCGACTGAAAAAATGTGTACACACTTTGCGACCGGCGATTTCTAGGATGGCTGGACAAGAGCCTCGGTGTCTTCTTTTATAGGCTCAGACGATTAATGATGGCGAGAAAATAAGCGAGAACAGAGGAAATTAGGCGGGATATTTTAGGATCCCTGTAGTGTCGGCACTACAGAACCAAAAGCAGGCATCAGTGTCCATATCCCCGCGCGAAAATCACGCTCTTGGGTGCTGTCACCTCACCTGCGCCCGTTTACGTAGCAATCAGTACTACAAAGTTTAGGCGGGAATCCAATCATCAAAACTTGTGGCAGGCAAAACAAGGAGCTGGGAAAAGCAGCGCCCGTGAAAATCTGCGCCACCGGAATCAGCGCCGCACTGGAATCAGCGTCGTCTGCGCCGTTGTCGCGTGCAGTTGCAGGGTCGCCGCCTCCTGCAAAGGCGGCTTGGCCCATGCGGGCCCGCGAGCATCACAAGTTGTCGGCCCGCTACCGGCTGGGGCCGCAACAGAGGCCGCCTCGCTAGGTGGCGGCATGGCCCACCAGGCCTGGCCGTTCCGTCCGGCTCGGCGCCTTGTGCTAACGGTTATTTCTCCATGCGGCCGCCTCGGCGGTGGCGGCTGGCCGCCGCCTCGTCAGCGTGGCGGCGCCACGCGTATGCCTGCTGCCGCCGCCGCCACCGCTGAGGGGTCCTTTTGTCAATGTTTTTGACATGTGGTCTTTTTTGGCAATTCTGTTGACCAGAGGGTCCTTTTGGACAAAAAATCCGTGGTCGGAGCTGGAGGTGGAGCCATCCATCAGGTCCGAGTCGGAGCTGCAACTCATGCCCGACAGCCTGCGGAGCAGGCGGTCCTGCTCCTTCGCATGGCGGGCCGCCTTTGCCGCCGCCTCTTGGTTGCCTCACGCTCCGACATCTCGATGGTGAGTCGGAGCATTGTGGCATTCTTCTAGCAGAGGCGCCGCGCATCCGTCTCCGCCATCGTCATAGAGCGGCCGAGGACATACATTAGCCATAGTGAATTCAATTTTTTGCTGGGTAGCGGAAGGGCTGGTTTTCGAACGGTTTCCGAAAATCTCGGCCGAGAGAAAGAAAACCCTGAGTTGACACCCACTGTAAAACAGGAAGGGGGAAGATCATGGGATACTTAATTTGTATTATGATAACTAAATTGTTAGTTGTTGGCATAATGCATTGTGTATTTATCTATATCTGATCTTTGTTGATATATTGAAATGGTTATTTGTTCCCTTCTTCACAGTGGTTAGCTCTATTTTTTATACGAAAATATTTTTTTATTCATGAATGTGAAGTGCGGCATCATCTTGCTTATTATTTACACACTAATCATGCCCTTGCGTGAAGACATTTTACTACTTGATCCTGAAGGCGAAGTGTGTTGTTGTGAAGTACTGTCCTGTGGACTGCCTGAATTTATACATCCATCTCCAGGCCCTCGATTTCATGGGAGAGCAAATAAAAGAAGCCACCAGAGAATGCTTTAACACGGCAAGCTTATATTCTGAGACCAGAAATTTAAAATGTAACCGTGACAGTGCTTCACTGCGTTTAACATATCAAGTACTGCAACTTGACAAGTGCTTAACTCATTCCAAGTTGACATTGCGTCAATAGTTTCATATTCTCTGAATACCCTCACTGCATTCAGAGATCAACAAAAAAAACTACTAAAGGTTTCGGTGATCTATGCCAATCTTGTGTTGATCCCTATGATGTTGTACATATAAATACATAAATTTAGTGATAAAAAAGAAACTAGTTTGTGCTTATGTCTCAGTGCATAAGCCATGTGAAATCGTTATGTACACAACAGAGAGTAATCATGCTTTTATTTTTATTTTATTTTGTCATGTCTAAAATATGTTATTCTCAGTAGCATTAGACATACCTGAGACTGGGAATAAAAATGTTTCTTATATGTGTTTGCTCACTTTAGCTGCTACCTAACTGAATTTCTATCAGGTTTCACAAACGAAACAAAATTATTTCGAGATGTGTGTAATAAACAAGTAGCAATAGTTATACTAATGAACTGGTAGTTCAACAACTGTCCTTTACATTCAAATAATGCTTCAGAATCTGTCAGTGAAACAAAATTAATAATGTTCTGATTTAGTCCTAATAAAAATTATCAACCGTCAGTTGTATTTTCTTTTATGTCAAATATTCCTCGTAGATTTTTTTCAAGAATTTTCGTATGTTTTTTATTTAAATACTTGGCATTTTTCTCTTCTCTTTTCAAGTGCTACAATTTTTTGACATATTATACCCAATGGAATATTCGAAAATAGTGAATGAAATGTGGGTCAAATTCAGATATAGGTAAAACAACGTATTAGATATTGCTGATGTTAAACAGATCTCGCACAGCGAGATTAATCTTTCAGACGCATTAGATGGCAGTGTCAATTCATACCTTGGATATTTATTGCATTTCCATTTGTTTGACATAAAGGGTAAAATGACGTGGGGAAAGAAAGGGGGAATATTGTTTGTTAGTTATTGTATCTGGATGAACTTGCTCTTTGGAGCATTTCCCCGACGAATCTAGCCTACGCGAGCTAACCTAGCAGCAGCGCCACCGCCACCACACAGCAGCGCCGCTGCCAGCTGCTTCCTCCCTTCCTCTCCCCTCCGTCGTCCCCCATGCGGGCGGCTGAGGGGCCCCAACCTTAGCCGCCGGTTACTTCCCCTCCCATCCCTCCCCTCCTCCGCTGCTGGAGGAAGCCGCCAGGCTAAGCCCGGGTGGCTGACGGCGGTGCGGAGGAGCCTCTCCTTCTCGCGCGCGAGGGTGGCGTGGGGCACCCGGGCGAGCGGAAGTGCGCCCCGGATCTGAGCCTCCGCGGTGGTGGCTCACTCCCGCGGCGAGCAGTGGCAGATGGTCATGGCGCTATGGCACTCAGATCGGGCGGCGGCGTGGAGCACTAGTAGAAAAGAGGGCTTTGGTCCAGGCCGGGTTAGCCCATTAGTCCCGGTTCAGTCTAGAACCGGGACTAATGGGGGCATTAGTCTCAGTTCGTGCGCCCAGGGGCCACGTGGGCCATTTGTCCCGGTTCGTCTGGACCTTTTACTCCCGGTTGGTGCCATGAACCGGGACTAAAGGGTGTAATGCCCATTAGTACCGGTTCGTGGCACCAACCGGTACTAACGGTTAGATCTTTAGTCCTGGTTCGAGCCACCAACCGGTACTAATGGGGTTTGAGGCATTAGTACCGGTTCATGGCACGAACCGGTACTAAAGGTCCCATTTTCAAACTCCACCCCCCTGGTGGATCGCCTTTTCAGTTAAAAAATAAATAAAAGAAAATGACGAAAATGTCAAAAAAAAAGTTTCCCATGTGATATGTGGTCTAGTTGTTGGGAAAATTTGCAAATGTGAATTTCGACTTTATTTGCGAAATCTCTCTAGAATTTAGTAAAATGGGCATAACTTTTGCATACTAACTCGGATGAAAAAGTTTTTTATATGAAAAATCATCTACTCGAAAAGTTTCAAAATCCTCAAAAACCTAACAGAAAAAAAAGTTACGGGGCTTTTAAGATCTAGAGTGGAAAAAATCGAAAAAAAATTCAAACTGTGGTCAAACAATGGTCAAACTAATTATTCTACAATATTAGTGTTACTAAATAATTATTTCAGTTATTTTGAGTTTTGGTCAAATCTGGTCAAACTGTGGTCAAACAATGGTCAAACTAATTATCCAAGAAATATTAGTGTTACTAAATAATTATTGTTTTTTAACACAACAGTTTCAAAGTCAAACAGTGAAATGTGTCACTTCATGCTCAAGCAAAATTCACGAGGGTTAATAGGATTGACATCTTATTATTGTCGGAAAACAACAAGTGCGTACTTGGAAACAAGGGAGAATGGAACCCGGAAGTTAAGCGTGCTCAAAGCTTGGGGTGTGGGAGGATGGGTGACCGTTCGGGAAGTTAGATGATTTGGAATGATGAGGGTGATTAGAGATTAGAGGATAAATTGAGCAGTGATGAGGGGTGCTGATTAGAGATTAGAGGTTAAAATAATTCAGAAATTTGAAAATAAAAAATTTTCAAAAAAAATTCAAAATAATTTTCAAAAAAATAATCATAAAATTTCCTTTAATCATGGTTGGTGTTACTAAAGGTGGAGCTCCACGTGAACCGGGACAAATGCCCTGTTTTCTACTAGTGGAGGGCTTTGGTGGACTGGTCGGCTGCGGGTCTGGTTGGCCCTCTGGTCATATCTGATCTGGCCAGAGTGGCTTGTTCGCTCAGCGGCGGCGGAGATTGGTGGTGGTCCGTATGCACGATGCGAGATGGAGGTTTGTCGAGGGGATCCGGTGAAAACCTCATTCTCGCTTGTTGCCAAGACCGGCGATGGCGGCACTCTTTTGTATGCGTTACCTTCTTGAAGGCATCATCATTGAGAAGCACTGCACCTCATCCGCTACCTCCGGGGGAAACCCTAGATCAGTAGACCAGATGATGGCGGCGCTCTAGTGTCGTTTCCCCCTTGGGGGCGTCATTTTTGGAGGTGTACATGGGCTCAAGGGACCAGTGGATGGTTTCTTTGGTGGAGCGGTGCTTCATCTTACTCATTGATGGCAACGAATCTCGACGGCATGGCGCAGTGGAGAATGGACGTCCGATGTGCGAAGATGGACTCGCGCAGGAGAAGGACGCTGTCTGGCGTCATGGTGGTGTCGATGGCAGGGAGGCCTAGGAAGGTCGGTGCGTTAGTTTCTGCTCTGAAGATGAATTGATGGAAGGCAATGGCGGCGACACATGAGAGTGCGTCGGACCGGTTTGTACGCCAAACCCTGTATGTGGCTCGGTTGGGGCCTCCGACTTTAGATGTTAGGCTTTGGTGCGATGTCTGTTTGGTATTAGGCTCGGACTATCGGCACGCCTTCATCAAGTGGATAGGAGTAGCGATAGTTGTTGCTAAGATGGTGGCTTCATGCTACCTGATGTACTACTTTGTATAGTCCTTGTGAATAATTAATAAAATGACTGCATGCATTGCCTAGATGCAGAGGCCGGGGTAATCCTCCTCTTCAAAAAAAAAATACTGAATGAACTTGGACCGTAACCACCCCTCAATTTTTTTTTCCGTAACCGTGTGTTGGCTCAGTGTGTTAAATTGGTCCATCAACGTCATACTGGTTCAGAATTCTTACAAGATTTTGAGTAGATAATGCTTTTTCTTAGAAGGCAACATAGCAATGTTGCTAACTCCTCTGCTCCTGTGTCATACTCGGGGCAAAAGGATGACGGTTTAGTCGCTGCCACAGAGGAAACTGTTAGCATAATCTTGCTTGTTAGGTTTGGATAGTAGTGTTTGTGTTAGACTAAGTATTAGACGTGTAGGATTATCAGCCGTGGCTAAGTAGTACTCCTACGTACTAGTATAGTAGTCCGGCTAGGATTTGTACATTGTCTAGTACGTGTCCAAGTACGTGGATAGGAGTTTGAGTCTGGTTAGAAGTCCAAGTAGAAGCACTAGTAGGTTTCGGCGTAGCTGGTCGTGGCTTGGCTGTGTCATACATATACACAGTCAAGGCGTCAGATTGAACCGTGGGATATTGTGTGAGAAAACAAGAAAAGCAATAAAGAAGAAAGGCACGACACGTGCCTTTGGTGAAAGTTTTCGCGTGTGCCTGTGTTCATCCTGATTTTATGTGATCGATCCTGTAGGCGAATTTCCAACAGAAACGAGTAAAATCAACAATGTCCAGAGGAAGCTTTAGAAGCGTCAGCATCGGCAGACACTAGAGGCACACATTGAAGAGCAGTTCAACCGTGGAAGGTTGTTGGCCTGCATTTTGCCCCCACCCTGGTAGTGTGGCAGAGTTGATGGGCAAGGAACATGAACATAAAACGTGAATTTTGTACTGCTGCAATCTGTATGTGATCTTTATTATTTCTTATTAGCTCCCTGTCCATTTTATAGGAACATCCTATAGGGCAGTGAGCTGGAGTTCAACATGAAGAAGCTCCAGAGGAAGAAAGGGCAAGGGTGTCACAGCTACAGTTGGAAATTTTTGCGTTCACCAGCACATATGTGTTCGCGGGCTCGGCAAAGCGCGCGTAACCATCTAGTCCCCATCAAACTACCACAGGAGAGGCCCCTCTCCCCTCTCGCTCCGAACCGAGGACTGCCCCCTGCTGGTAAGCAGAAACGACGGAGAGATGGCGTCGTCACATGTAAACAACGCGCGCCCGACCCAGTTGCATGCCCATCCTCGGCCGGCAACTTGCCTTGATGCCGACCCAGTTCCATGCCCACCCTTGACCAGTGACTCATCTTGACGCCGACCCAGTTGCATGCTCATCCTCGACCGGTGACTTGCCTTGATGTCGACCCAGTTCCATGCCCACCCTCCACCCGCAACTCGCCTTGACGCCGACCCAGTTGCATGCCCACCTCGACCCTCGACCCATGACTGGCCTTGACGCCGACCTAGTTGCATGCCCACCCTCGACCCGCGACTTCCCTTCATGCCGACCCAATTGCATGCCCACCCTCGTCACGAAAGCCCGACAAATATCCTGACGTTGCGCGGCGATTTTGTGTGCCAACACAATTGGCGACTCCGCTGGGGACGAGAAGAAGAAGAGGCACACGATGAGCACCGAGTCTAGGAACGGGAGCGACATGGACCCGGAGAACATCATCGTCGATCTGTCAGAAGATGATCGGCGCGAGCTTGAACAAGAGCTGGAGAAAGAGAATGTTGAGATGCTGAAACTGAAGTTGCCTGGGTACCAGAAAACGAGGAACGACATCGTCAAAAAGGTAGTTCCGAACCCTTCCGATGCGTTCGAAACTGAGGTAAAAAAATTCATCCGATGAAACTACTCATCTAATTGATGTGTCCGTAGCTAGCTAGTTAAGTATGGTTCTGATATGGAAAATACGGCACATGCAATTACCCAAGCTGTAACCAATAGAGTTGAAGAATTTAAGGAGCGTCTTAATAAAGATCTTAAAAATAATTTACGTCAGCATGTCCGTTCATTAGGCTGGCCATAGTGGGGGTAACATAATTAGTATCATGCTTGGGACTCGCAAACATGCTTATGTGGCAGGGAATTAAAGAAGAAAGAGATAGATATAGTAACATAGGTAGATACTATAACATAATAAATGTGATGTTACTATGTGTCATGCATGGCAATAAATGAGACCACCTATGATTCTAATTTATGATACTATGCACTATAGATGTAGTATCTGTTGGAATTTTGCTAGTAGGCCTTTGGCCCAAAGCCCAACTAAAATTCTCAAATTCTCTTGGCCCATTCATGCACACATGTGAGTGGAGTGAGTGAGGCTAAAGTTTAGTCCCACCTCATAAGTTGAGAGAGAGTTGCACCTCCGTATAAGGTGAGCTCTTCTACCACTTGTATGAGCATGAGAAGAGGAGACCTACACGTGCGCTCCTCCTCCTCGCTCGCCTCGCCTCGTCACGACGCGCCACGGGTTGCGGGATTGAGCCGGGCCGAGGACAGAGCTATGCATGTTGTCTATATTTTTGCTGTTCGGGAGAAATTAATGAGTCTACGCATTAATTAATAATTAACGGACGCGTTAATTACTGAACCATTTTCCGATTCTTTTGGATTGTGACGACTAGGACGTGGGTTTACTCCCACGACCTACCCGGCCCGCACTATATAGTCAGGCAGACGTCTACCCTAGCCGCCGCCGCTTCGTATGGTTTCTCACCACCGTTCCAGATCATTGCCCCGCCAAGCAAGTCTTCTCCATCCCTCCTTACGGCGTGCACCGGGAGAAGGAACAGCAGGCCTCCGGAACCCCGCCTCTCGTGATCCCCACGGAGAGGGCGATCAGGTTTTGGGGAGCACACTCATGCCGATCGCTGGCAGCGACGACTTCGCGAACAACGACTTCTTCCCCGACCTCGGCAACCTCATCCTCAACGACATGGGCGACAACGTCAACGCCGGCGGTGCTACGCCCGCTGCACCCACTAGTAGAAAAATGACCTAATATGAGACACATTAGTGTCGGTTGGGTTATGAGCCGGCACTAATGTGTCCATTAGTGCCGGTTCCAACGGCTAGCCGGCCGTTCTCATTAGTACCGGTTCGTGGCGAACCTGTAGTACCGGTTCGTGCCACGAACCGGTACTAAAGAGGGTGGTGGCAGGGTGTTTGTCAGTCTGGGGCCCGTCCAGCACCTTTAGTACCGGTTCATGGCACGAACCGGTACTAAAGGTCGACGTACATAAACCCTTCGTCCCCCCGAGCCACTCTGTTCTTCCCCTTTCCCCTCTGTTCTTCCCCCCCTCTCTCCTCGAGCTCCTCACAAATTTTGCCCAAAATTTGTCAAGATTTGAAGGCCCCCATCCATTCAAATGATCACAAAGGTTAGCAACTTTGTCCTTTCAACTCTCATTGCTAAATTAGCTCTTGCCATGCTTTGTATAGTGATTAATTTGGGAGGAATAATTATATGTGCTAGTATTTGATTTATATGCAATTTGAGCACAAAATTAACACTTAGTTTGCATATGTAGGTGTGGTTTACTTAGTGCCTTCTAAATCGCCGTCGTAACCACCGTCGATCGCCCACTGCCCCGTCGCCGCACCACCTTCTGGTGAGGCTCTTGTTCATGAATGTTTTACATTACCAAATTGATGTTTATGTGATTTGGATATATAGTTACTCAGATAATTATCTTACCCGTCGTTGTTTGTTATACATAGTGCCATGGTTTTGATATCCGTCCCGTCAGCCCTCGTCCTTGTTATGATTCGGTTGTGGTATATTCTTTTTTAAAAATAGTTGTTGATTTTCGTGTTTATGACAAATTATGCCCATCAAGTTGACATAGATATTTTATCTAGGAGGTTTGTTAACCGTAATTTCCAACCGACCCTATTGTCGAGAGGTTAAATTTAGTTGAAAGAGAAAACGAGTATTTGAAAGAAAATTGAAAAGAATTGAGGGGGAGAAGATGGAATTGGAGTTGCATGTTGCCGATGTCGTCGATGATCACAAGATCAAGATGGAGAAAATGAGGATGAAGATTAGAAAGATTAGAAAATATGCCAATGATAGTGTGGCTTGGTATCATTATGCTGTTGGATCAATTGTTACCTTAATTGCGATCTTCATCGCATTTGTTGTTGCATTTAAATTCTTTAGCTAGAGAGTTATTTGTATGTTGCATTTAATTAAGTGTTCTCTATGAACTTTATGTATGAACTTGTATTAATTTGGTCTATTCGGTGTTGTGTAATGAAGATGAGCCGACAATGGATGTATGATGACAGATGCTCTCCCGAGTTCATTAATGGCGTGCGTACTTTTCTGCTTGCCGCTGAGGCAAACAAGCGGGCGGATGGTTTTATGCCTTGTCCATGTGCTGGCTGTAAGAATGGTCACAGTTACTCTACGTCAAGAACCATTCACGTCCACTTATTTGAGTCCGGTTTCATGCCCCACTATAATGTTTGGACCAAGCACGGAGAAATAGGGGTTATGATGGAAGACAATGAAGAAGAAGAGGACGACGACGGCTATCCTGGCCATGGGTTCCCTGAATACGATGATACAACAATGGGGGAAGAAGCTGAGCCGGCAATGCAGAAAGAAGCTGAAGAAGAGGCATCAGATGAGCCCACTGATGATCTAGGTCGGGCCATTCCGATGCAAAGAGAAACTGCGCAAGTGATCTGGAGAGGACGAAGTTGCAGTGCATGTTAGAGGATCACAAGAAATCGTTGTACCCGAATTGCGAAGCTGACAAAAAAAGTTGGGCACCACACTTGAATTGCTGCAATGGAAGGCAGAGAATGGTGTATCTGACAAGGGATTTGGAAAGTTGCTGGTAATGATAAAGAATATGCTTCCAAAGGACAACGAATTGCCCGAGAGTACGTATGAAGCAAAGAAGGATGTCTGCCCTCTAGGGTTAGAGGTGCAAAAGATACATGCATGCCCTAATGACTGCATCCACTACCGCGGTGAGTACAAGGATTTGAATGCTTGCCCGGTATGCGGTGCATTGCGTTATAAGATCAGTCGGGATGACCCTGGTGATGTCGAGGGTGAGCGCCCCAGGAAGAAGATTCCTTCCAAGGTGATGTGGTATGCTCCTATAATACCCCGGTTGAAACGTTTGTTCCAGAACAAAGAGCATGCGAAGGCGATGCGGTGGCACGCAGAAGACCGTAAGAAAGACGGAAAGTTGAGAGTACCCGATGACGGTTCGCAGTGGAGAAAAATCGAGAGAAAGTACCGGGAGGAGTTTGCAGGTGACCCAAGGAACGTATGGTTTGGTCTAAGCGCAGATGGCATTAATCCTTTTGGGGAGCAGAGCAGCAACCATAGCACGTGGCCTGTGACTCTATGTTTGTATAACCTTCCTCCTTGGTTGTGCATGAAGCGGAAGTTCATTATGATGCCGTTGCTCATCCAAGGCCCTAAGCAACCCGGCAACGACATTGATGTGTACCTAAGGCCATTAGTTGAAGAACTCTTACAACCGTGGAATGGAACAGGTGTACGTGCGTGGGATGAGCACACGGGGACGAATTTGACCTAAAGGCGTTATGTTCGTGACCATCAATGATTGGCCTGCTCTCAAGAACCTTTCGGGACAGACAAACAAGGGATACCGCGGATGCACGCATTGTTTGGATGATACCGAGATATATTTGAATAGTTGTAAGAAGAATGTGTACCTGGACATCGCCGATTTCTTCCGAGCAAGCATCCCGTAAGAAAGAAAGGCAAGCATTTCAAAGGTGAGGCGGATCACGGACGAAGCCTTGCCACCGTCATCGGTGCTGATGTACATGATATGGTCAAGGATTTGAAGGTAATCTTTGGAAAGGTCCTGGCGGACAACCTGTTCCAAGGACGCCGACGGACGCCGCACCCATGTGGAAGAAGAAATCTATATTTTGGGACCTGCCATATTGGAAAGACCTAGAGGTCCGCTCCGCAATCGACGTGATGCACGTGACGAAGAATCTTTGCGTGACCCTGCTTGGCTTTTTGGGCGTGTATGGGAAGACAAAAGATACACCAGAGGCACGGAGGACCAGCAACGTATGCACGGAAAAGACGACATACATCGAGGTCGTGCCAGCTATGCTCTTACCAAAGAAGAGAAGGAAATCTTCTTCAATGCCTGCTCAGCATGAAGGTACCATCCGCTTCGTCGAATATAAAGGGAATAATAAATATGGCGGAGAAAAAGTTCCGAACCGAAAGTCTCATGACTGCCACGTGATTATGACGCAACTCCTTCCGGTTGCATTGAGGGGCTTCTACCGAAAAACGCTCGATTGGCCATTGTGAAGCTATGTGCATTCCTCAATGCAATCTCTCGAAGGTAATCGATCCAGAAATCATACCAAGGTTACAGAATGATTTGGTGCAATGTCTTGTCGATTTGAGTTGGTGTTCCCACCATCCTTCTTCAACATCATGACGCACGCCCTAGTTCACCTTCTTGGCGAAGAGATTAACGTTTTGGGTCCTGTATTTCTACACAATATGTTCCCCTTTGAAAGGTTCATGGGAGTCTTGAAGAAATATGTTCATAACCGTGCTACGCCAGAAGGAAGCATCTCGAACGGCCATGAAAATGAGGAGGTCATTGAGTTTTGTATTGACTTTATTCCTGACCTTAAGCCGATTGGTGTTCCTGAATCGCAGCATAAGGGAAGACTCAAAGGAAAAGGCACGCTAGGAGGGCATCAAATAATATGTATGGACGGGCATTCTCTCACTGAAGCACACTACACAATTCTACAGAATTCCGCCTTGGTGGCTCCGTATATGGAGGAACACAAGAATTTTCTACAGTCCAAACACCGGAGAAGTCTCGACGATCGGATTACACGCTTGAACAAACAAGGACTTTCGCCGGTTGGTTGCGTAAACGCGATGCCTGAATGATGGCGATATTCAAAATGACCTGTACTCGATGTCCCAGTTACCATCTTCGAATATAATGACTTTCAAAGGGTACCAGATAAATGGGAATACATTTTACACGATCGCCCAAGATAAGAAGAGCACCAACCAAAACAGTGGTGTCCGCTTTGATGCAACAACCAACACGGGAAAGGAAACATATTATGGTTACATAGAGGACATATGTGAACTTAACTATGGATCGTGTGATTTGAAGGTCCCTTTGTTTCGTGCAAATGGGTCAATATGACACGAGGCGGGTAACGGAAGACCCAGTACGGAATGACAACAAAGGATCTCAACAATCTTATGCGTATGCAGACGATCCATTCGTCCTAGCCAATGATGTGGCTCAGGTTTTTTATGTGAAAGACATGTCTACCAGGCCGAGAAAAAGAAAAGATAAGGAAGCGAATGGATCATACGACGAGCCAAAGCGCCACATAGTTCTTTCAGGAAAAAAAAACATCGTGGGAGTGGATGACAAGACAGACATGTCAGAAGATTATGAGAAGTTTGATGAAATTGCTCCATTCACAGTGAATATTGACCCGAGCATCCAGTTAAATGATGAAGATTTTCCCTGGCTACGGCGCAAAGGGACACATGAGAAGAAAAAGTTTCACACCCAAAGATCTGGGATGTGATCGGCTTCACTATCATCACTTTCTTATGTGTTTCACACCCAGGAGGGAATGCCTGTAATAGTTAGGGTAGTTAATTATGTGTTTTGGCATTTGAAACGTGAAGAAATTTTATGTGCAAACAAATTCTTTTTCATGCATTTACTGATTTTTTTCCAGCTAAATGACCCTGAAATTGAAAAGCATTTGAAATGAACTCAGAAAAGGTTGAAAGTTGGCATGGTATCATAATTTCATACAAATAGCATGTGCAAAAAAGTAGAGAGGGTTACGGCAAAAACTGGATACACTTCTGGTACAAAATGGACAATCTTTTTCAAGTATCGTGGTTTCACTAAAACTGAAATGTTACAAAGGAATTTCATTTTTTAAATTAACTAAGCATTACGAAATTGAATATAATGATAAAACACACTAATATTAAACATAAGAAAAAAGAATCACTGAAAAATCTTTTTCCAAAGTTAAGTTATTCACAAACTAGTGATTCACACAAATTTCAAATAATTCAAAATTTAAACTATTCAAATTTGAAAACTACCGGCACTAACAGATCAAAGTTTGTAAATTTTTGTACCTAAAGCAAAAATATTCACAAAAAAATCTAAATACAGCAAAAAACAACTCAAAAATAAATAAAACAAATAAAAAGCAAAAAAAATTAAGAAAATAAAAAAACCCGCCCATCGGGCCAAAGCGGCCTGCATACGACTAGAAACTCAACCTTTTGTTGGGCCAGATGCAGTTCCGCAAAGGCCCAGTAGGCCCACATGACAGAATGAATTATTAGGCCCAAGAGGCCTGCTTAGGAGAGGAGCTCGAGAGAGCTACCGTGACCGGGGCTTATAAACCAGTGCGGTAGCCCTTCGACTAGCGAGGTGGGACTAAACTTGCCGCACCAAGACCACGCTACAGCACCCCTTTAGTATCGGGTGGTGGCACCAACCGGTACTAAGAGAGGGTTTTTAGTACCGTTGGAGCCACCACCCGGTACCAAAGGGGTGCGCTTCCCGCCGCTTGGTTTAGTTAAAACAGACCTTTAGTACCGTTGGTGGCTCCAACCGTACTAAAGGTCCATCCTATATATACAACAATTGAAAAAATTCAGTTTCCTCTGTTCTTCCCTATGTTTCCTCCTCCGTCGCGCCGCCTGCCCTGATCGCCGCCGCTTCGCCGCCGACTTCGCCGTCCGCGCTCGCCGCTTGCCGACGCCGCTGCCGCTGCCGCCGCCCAGCCGCCCCTCTGCCCCTGCTGCCCCTGCTCCCTGCCGCCGCTGCCGCTGCTGCCGTTGCCGCTTGCCGACGCCGCCGCCTGCGACGCCGCCGCCCCCCGTCCCCGTCGTCCTTGTCGTCCCCTGCCGCCCGCCCGCCCGTTGCCGCCGCTTCGTCGCCGCCGCTGCCCGCCGCCGCCGCCGCCGCCCTGCCGCTTCTGCCGCCGCCTGCCCTGCCGCTTCTTCGCCGCCGCCTGTTGCCGCCGCTGTGAGCTTCGCCGCCACCAATGTCCACACACACACAGGACTACACACACACACACACTACACAAATTAGTGTGTTTGTTATAAATTTTTCTGTTTTTAGTTATAGAAATGTTAGAAATTATTCTGTTTTTAGTTATATAAATATTAGGAATGTTAGTTTTATAGAAATGTTATAAATGTTTTCTGTTTTTTAGTTATAGAAATATTTATAGAAATGTTAGCAATTTTTCTGTTTTTTAGTTATATAAATATTAGAATTGTTATGGAAATGTTAGTTATATAATCATGAAATTTTAGAATTAGTTTTAGTTCGATGAATTAGATTAATGTCAAATTGTTAGAATTTGCATATATATAGAATTTTAGTTATCACAATCCAATCATTTAAAAATGTTACTTTTTTTGCGGGCATATAGTATTTGTTCTCGACGATATGCCCGGCCCGCATCCTCGCCGTCGAATTCGCTCATGACGACGCCATGCTTCAGGGACCCAAGTCCGGACCTGGCTCCGCTGGCTGGCACCGGAGGTGCTACACGGAGGGGCGCGCTTGGTGAGGAACCCAACCTCGGGTCCCGTCGTCGACCCTGATCTTCTTTGGTGGCGTTCGCGTGGGCCACATTCAGTGCAGAGGCAGCCGGCCCCGCCAGAGGTGGTGTGTCGCCGTGTCAGGGAGGAAGATGAGCACGTCCATCGCTACAAGGCTGCTATGGACGATGTCAGGTTCTCCACTACTTGGCGGGTTCTTTGGGCAGCTGAGCGGAGATATGATCCTGTGATGGTTCCTTCTCTTTGGGTGTGCACCGCCCGCGCCCCAGGTACCGCGAGTGGCGCCCTAGATTCTTCTGTAGTACTCGATCTTTATTAGGTACCTAGCCAGTGATGTATTCGATATATAGTATTCGAGACGATGTATTCGAGATTATATATATTAAGACGATGATGTATTCGAGATTATATATTCGAGAGGATGTATTCGAGATTCAGATTTTCCTTATTGATTAATTGCATCCATGCATTGTAATTTGAATACTAAATTGTTTTATATTTCTTCTGTATTATTAGTAAAGTAAAAGCTATGGCGGACAATACCGACAGAGAGAGAGAAGAGGAATTGTTCGACATCATACGCAGTCCTCACAGGCTAGAAGATCTGAATGAATCAGATGACGGCTCCCAATATCCTAACAATACCGGAGAGGGTGATGAAAAGATATTCGATCTCGACGACAGGGCTGATGAAGTCATGAACTATGATTATGATTATGACATAGACAATGTTTGTGATGACACAGACAATGCTGATCTTCAAATAACAAACACTATCGGCGAGGTATATTTATATAAGCATTCATCATGGTGATCATCACATATTTTTATATTGAAGATATATTAACGAATCGATCTTTCTTCTTTCAGCCCTCCGGATCGAGCAAATCTGCTTCTACAGACAGCAACACAAAGCGAGGCCCGGGCAGATTGTTGAAGGATGGTGTAAAGTACCACATCGAATCCATCAAACCTAGTGGCGAACCCCTCACACCTAAGAACATTGCGAACAAGTGGACTCGTCAGTGCGGAGTTCTTGTGAAGGACAAACTCCCGATCTCCATTCAAGAATGGAAAGAGCCACAGACTAAACGTCCAGGGGTGACTTGGGTCGATGGCAGAGCCCAAGAAGACCCGTGAAATCTCCGATGGAACATTTCACCCTACCAGATCATTTCACTAAAGCATATGTGGACAAAGTCAAGGCCGCTGCTCTTAAGAAGATGGCAATTGCATTCAACACCCACAAGAAAACGGTATGGGCCAACTACCTCGCTAATGAAAGGAAGACTCCAGATTTCAAGGGAACACTGGAGAAGCAAAGAGAACATTGAGATGATTTCGTGACCTTCAAGGATTCAGAAATATCTAAGGAACGGTCGATGAAAAACAAGGCAAATGCCGCAAGAAAGACGCAGTTCCATAGGCTGGGTCCAGGTGGCTACGCGGTGGCATTGCCTAAGTGGGATAAGTCTGAGCAAGAGATGGAGGATGCAGGGTCACTCCGTTACCAAGATCGCCCCTGTGCGTAACTTGGTTCTATGCGCATGGGGAGCGTTGGACCCAAGACAGTGAGTTTCGCGGAAGGCAAGTCTTAAAGGAGCCGAACAAAAGATAATTGACGCAATAGATGAAGCTCGAAGGGGGGTGTTCACGCCCAACAGAGAGAACGACGAGCTTACGCGCGCCCTGGGAAATCCTGAACACCCGGGAAGAACACGAGGCATGGGCGTTATTCCCTGGTATGAGGGCTTTTCAGAATGGAACGAGGACTACAGGAGCCGTGCAAGAAGGAAGATGGAGGAGGAGAAGAAAAGGAAGCTGGAGGAGGAGCAGAGGAAGCAGGACGCAGAACGCCTTCAAGGCCTAGAAGCAAGGCACGCGGACCTGGCACTCAAATTCCAGCAGCAGCAATGCAGATCGACTCACTTAGCTGTGAAAGGGGGTCTCAAAGAATGGCAAAGCAAGCAGATGATCGCCCGGCATTGGATAGCACCGTCCCATCCATGCCGAGAAGCAGCGTTGGTTCTGCCCCGGGCGACACACTGCTGGATAAATACCCTGTGGATGACATCATAGAGAACACTAACTGCGAGCTACACTCCAAAATGAAGAACATATCCATGAAGGTGGCGGACGGCGTTGCTTTTCCAGTTACCCCCGAAGCAACCTACCATTGCATCCCGATTCCAGAGGGCTATGCTCGTGTCATGGTTGATGAAGTGGTGGACCCATATTCGGGGCTAACGCTTGACATTCCTGGAGGTGAAGACGAGCGCACACTGGGAGAGGCCATACATCGTATCATCCTATGGAGAAAGGATTGCATCATCTTTCGAAGTCCACCGACACCGCGTCGTCTGCCGACTCCTCGAAGTCCGCCACCGAGTCAGCAGACTCCCGCTCCTCCAAGTCCACAAACGCGTGAGACGACTCCTGCTCGAAGTCCGCCACCTCCTCCAAGTCCCCAAACGCGTGAGCTGACTCCTCCGGTTTCAAGCCCGGCATAGCGTCATGCCACTTCTTCGGTTGCAAGTCTGGCACCGTGTCAGGCCACACCTCTTGCTACAAGTCCGGCACATCGTCAGGCCACTTCTCCTGGTCCAACTCCACGTCAGCCATCTCCGCCGTCTCAGCAATCGCAGAAGAGACATCCCGCAGCTTTGGTGCGTAGCGGTACGACTCGAGGTAGTTCAGGAAGTACAGGCGAAGGCAAGCGATATAAATATGGTTGTCGGTGTCAAAACCGGCGGATCTCGGGTAGGGGGTCCTGAACTGTGCGTCTAGGCGGATGGTAACAGGAGACAAGGGACACGATGTTTTACCCAGGTTCGGGCCCTCTTGATGGAGGTAAAACCCTACGTCCTGCTTGATTGATATTGATGATGTGAGTATTACAAGAGTAGATCTACCACGAGATCAAGGAGGCTAAACCCTAGAAGCTAGCCTATGGTATGATTGTTGTTCGTCCTATGGACTAAAGCCATCCGGTTTATATAGACACCGGAGAGGGCTAGGGTTACAGTAGTCGGTTATAATAGTAGGAGATCTACATATCCAGATCGCCAAGCTTGCCTTCCACGCCAAGGAAAGTCCCATCCGGACACGGGACGAAGTCTTCAATCTTGTATCTTCATAGTCTTGGAGTCCGCCGATGATGATAGTTCGGCTATCCGGACACCCCCTAGTCCAGACTCCTCAAGAGTCTCTCGAACCAGGCTTCAATGACGACGAGTCCGGCGCCCATATTGTCTTTCGCATTGCAAGGCGGGTTCCTCCTTTGAATAATTTATAGAAGATTGTGAACACCAGGATAGTGTCCGCTCGCAAAATAAATTCCACATACCATCAGAGAGAGAATAATATTTACACAAGTTCAATCTGGCCGACGTATTTTGTGGCGTGACGTCACACCACAACCAAGCCGTTACTCGAATTGTTTTTATTGTAGCACCTCAGCGCGTTTAGCGAAGCGGTTTCGTTGGCACGTCTTGTCGAAGCAGAGATCGTGTTCCCCTTATCCCGGGATTCCCATCATTACGGACGTGGGTAACCCAACCGTGCCATTGATTGCGGCGCTTGGGAGATAAGCGAGTTTTATCAGGCCGGTGGGGACGCATGGTTTCGTCCGCCCATATAAGGGGATAAAGATCCACCCTTTTACCTACGCCTTCTTCCTCCTTTGCTTATCCATCTCCGCGAACTCGAGCTCCAGCGCCCAAGTCCGCACATCTCACCTCAACCTTCTCCAACTATGTCCGGAGCGGGAGGCAAGTGGATGGCCTCCTCCGTTACGGAGGGGCACATCCAGAAGCTGCGCGGCGCCGGATATCTGTCCAGCGACATCGCGCACCGGCTCCCCGACGAGGGGGAGCTCGTCCCCACCCCCAGGCCCATGAGAGGGTAGTATTCCTTTCCCATTTCCTTCGCGGACTGGGCTTCCCACTCCATCCCTTTGTCCGGGGGCTCATATTCTACTACAACCTGGATTTCCATGATCTGGCCCTGAATTTCATCCTCAACATCTCGGCGTTTATCGTCGTGTGCGAGGCCTTCCTCTGCATCCAGCCCCACTTCGGCTTGTGGCTCAAGACCTTCAGTGTCAAGCCGAAGGTTGTGAAGGGTAGCCAAGCGGAGTGCGGAGGCACCATGGTGGGCAAGATGCCCAGCGTTACTTGGCTTGAGGGCACCTTCGTGGAAACCATTAAGGGGTGGAAATCGGGGTGGTTCTACATCACCGAGCCGCGTGACCCTGAATGGGCGGCGGCCCCCGAATTTAGATCTCGCATCCCCATACGGCTCACCTCCTGGAAAGAGAGACATGGGGTGATTCGGAGGAGCTGACCAGACTCCAAGCCTGCATCCAAAAGCTAGTGGACAAGAAGCTCAAGCTTGTCAACGTAGTCCAGGTCATGCTCATCCACCGGATTCTCCCGTGCCAACAACGGGACTTCAAAATGTGGGAGTTCGATCCAGCGCAGCACCATACTTTGAGCGGGTTCTTCGACACTACGTGCAAAGAGGCCTGGAAGGTGCTGTTTAAGGGCGCCGAGGCTCCCGCATCCGCTATCGAAGATCGTGGATTCAGCTCGCAGTGTCCGGCTAGCGAGGTAAGTGATTTTACCCTTTACGGGACACTTGTTTTCCATAGTTTGACTCTATGCGGGATCTAAACTCCCTCTTCTTTGACAGGACTGGCTGAGGAAGGCCGAGCAGACTAACTCTCCGGCCCCTTTGCCAGAAGACCCAGCGGACGCCCGCTTAACGGGGCTGCTGGTTCCGGCACCCCTCGTGGTGCCGGAGAAGAAGGCCAAGAAGAAGGCCACGGGCACTCGAAAGAGTTCCCGTTTTCAGGTGTCATCGGACTTATCGTCCGGTGGCTCCGAGGCGGACTCCTCCCACGAAGGCGAGGAGGAGAATAAAGAGGCCTCTTCCCTAGCGGGGGGAGGGAAGAAAAGGAAGGCCTCCCCAACGAGGGAGGCCGAAGGGTCCAAGAAGGGAAGGACTCTTCCCCCGGACTGCTCTGCCAACGCTGGCGATGACGACGAGGATTGGCCTCCAAGGGCCAAGCCCCTGGCGAGATTGTAAGTATCCGGACTCCCGAATAATTTCATGATTTTTTCTTTTCGCCCCATGGTGTCTTTCTAATGCCGCATACAACGCTGCAGTCTGCCCAAGGATGATCTTCCCGCTTCGTCGAGCGGGTCCTTGGGTGCGTCGGATATGGATTCCCTTCCGACCGCCTCCACCCCCCGTGATACGGACGATGCCGAGGTGGGATACCGGGAAGGGACCCGCCAGGAGGAGGAGGCCCGGGAGGTGCCGTAGGGCAACCTCCCGGACTTTGTCCGCACCGAAACCTGTAGTGGCTCCGGAGTCCGGCGGGCGGCCCCCTCGTAAGCAGGGCAAGACCGTGACGCCGGCGGCCTCCGTCCAACCGGAGGCGCCGGATAGCTTGCTGGAGGCGCTCAACGGCGCTTCCATCAAAGAGGAACACCGCACCGTCATGAGTGCGGTGATTCAGAAGGTTCAGCTCGCCAAGAGCGGGCTGACCGAAGCCTGCAGGAGCCTTCTAACAGGCTTTGAGGTAAGAGTTTTGATATATCTAAAATAGTACCGCATAGACAGTAGCCCCTGATGCTCGGTTTGGTGTTCGGAAAGAAAAGCCGGACTGAGGATCTAAAAAGATATACGCAGGAGTCATAAAAAATATGTCAATATGGGATTGCAGGCTGCGCTGCTGACCTCTGCCGCACTGACTGCGGAGGTCAATACTTTGAAAGAAAGCCTCGAGCGGTCCGAGAACGAGCTCGGCCGTGCCAAGAAGCAGCTCGAGGACAAGGAAGGTGAGTAACACCTTATTAAAATTGTACCTTACAGAAAAGGATTTGGTTGCAAGAAGAATGACAAGGATAACGTGGGTATTGTAGGGGCCAGGAACAAGGTGGCGACCCTGAAGGAGGCGGTGTCCGCGGCCGAACGTAATGCGGTCGCGGAGCACACCGAGCGAGAGAAGCAGGAGGCGCGGGTGGCGGAGGTACAGCAAGAGCTCCAGGCTCTCGTGGAAAAACATGAGAGTTTGGAGCGCGACTCGAAGACTCGAGAGTCCGAGCTTGCATCGGCTCTTGAGAGTGCCAAAGCCGCTAAGGCCGAAGCCTACAAGTCCCTCTAGGAAATCGAGGCATTGAAGAAAATAGCGGCGGGTAAGGCATTTTTCATGCAAAGTAAGCATGTGAGTGTGAATTACCTATCACTTACCCGAATTCGGAGCTCTCCAGGAGCGTTCGCAGATCTGCCCCGCAGCGTGTCCGATGCTGCCGCTTTCTATAGGGCCGAGGAGGGGAGCTCGACGGAGAAGGTCTTCTGGTCTCAGTATGCTGAGGCCGGACATCGGGTGCTTTTAGCGACCAGCTGAAGCAGCTGGTCGAGCTCCACAAGGTGGCCGAACAGGCCATGAAGGGCCTCATAGTTCGGCTGTGGCCCAAGGAGGCCATGCCTGGGAGCTACTTCGGCCTGGTGCGGCGGCTGGTGGATGCGTGTCCATGGGTTGAAGTCATCAAGCACTCCGCCTGTATTGAAGGTGCCCGTCAGGCCCTTGCCCGCGCATAGGTGCAATGGGGCAAGATGGATGCTGAGAAGCTTGTGACGGACGCGCCACCGCCGGGCAAGGAGTATCGCACGCCCGAGATGTATTATAAGGGTGTCCTGAAGGGTGCCCGCATTATTGCGGGTGAGTGCTCCAAAGATGTAATATTTGAGTAGACTCGCATTTTGTTATCCTGTGCGCTGAAAACTTTGTTCATATGCACTAAGCAACGCTTGTTAATTTAAAATATTACCTTCTATGCGGCCGTTTATCAAATCTGAGAGATGGCAAGTCGTTGGCTTGAGCCCCCATGCCACGAGTGCTGGGGTGTTCGGGATAAATTTGAGCACTCTTGTTCCCATTTTTGGGTCCATCTAGGGTGGCGCTCAACACAACGAACGAGGCAACCGGACTTATAATGCTTGAACACTCTGACTTAGCCATAGAATTCTATAATTTTAAATTTCGGCGAAGCCCCTAGTTTTCGGAAGGTCAATTTGGGGCGCTTATCCACGCCTGGCCGGACAAAGCCGGTTCCTCGCTTCTAAGCGGCATAAGTCTTTAGGGACTCGAAAAAGACCTCTCGAACAGCGACCAGCTCTCGCCTCATCATGACGGTCAGTTTTAGCTTTCTCCACTGAGGCGCTCGCCCAGCTCAACCGGGGGGCAATCGCATTGGTTCTCCCAGTGCTACCTTAGCCGATACAACGGAACGTAAGGTACCAAAACATGGGAGCCGGGCAAACCCAACTATTGACCCAAGACATGATTCGGAGCCGATGCATATAATGCTATAAGTTCGGGGTGCCGCACTTGTGAAAGTGTTCGAACTTATCACACCATGATGCGGGAAACATAAGCCCCTGGTGTATTTAGCCGTACCAAAGTGTACGAATGCAACATGTCATAAATGAACATATGTATAAGAAAGAAATGCAATTATAAGCAAAAAAGTGCTGGATTGTTTATTCAAGAGATACTGCTGTGAATGCAGAACGATACAAATAGTGCGATAAGCAAGTGATGGGACTGTTAAACATGTCCCCCTCCAGGGGTAGGCTGCGGAATGGTGTATAAAACAGATTTAATGCTCGTAATGGAGACGACCTGGATATTCGTCGTAGCCTTTCTCCTTCCCTGGCTGTTGCATCGTGAGTTCGGCAGGTCTACTGCCGGACAGCGCCTCTGATGAACGGAGTCCTGTGGGTAAAAAAAAGAAAAAGAGAAAAAAAAGAACGACACACTTGAGAGCCCCTGGTGTGGTTAAGCCACATTGTGGGCCTATCGTGGTCGTGCCCCTCCCCCTATGCCCATGGTATCTCCAGAGTGTAATGATGTACGCGAAGGACCAGTCTTGCAATTTTGCAGGGGCAGGGGTTGGGGCCGCATTGCTACGCGTGCTCGGAACGTTCCAGGTGGTCTTGTTGTAGGATACTCCGGGCGCGTTTAGCCGTGTCCGGTCGCTTAATGGCCGGACTCGAGAATTGCCTTAAGAGGCTGTATCAGATTTCGCCATGGAGCGTCAGATGTTCCTCCGCTCGGAGAGAGCGTTCGGTGTTTCCGCTGACCGTGATGACTCCTCGAGGGCCTGGCATCTTGAGCTTGAGGTATATGAAAAGCGGCACCGCATTGAACTTTCCAAACGCTGCACGTCCGAGCAGAGCATGATAGTCGCCATGAACGGAACTATGTCGAAGATTAACTCCTCGCTTCGAAGTTATCCGGGATCCAAGACCACTTCCAGTAATCGAGCCTGCATAATTGGCCTCTACACTGGTATGACGCCTTTAAAGGTCGCTCTTTGTAGGTTTAATCTTGAGGGGTCTATGCCCATTTTGCGCACTATATCCCGATAAAGCAGGTTCAGGTTGCTACCGCCGCCCATCGTGACTCGGTGAGGTGAAACCCATCGACGATTGGGTCTAAAACCAACGCGGCGAATCCGCCATGGCGGATGCTGGTGGGGTGGTCCCTTCGATCAAAAGTGATCGGGCAGGAGGACCATGGGTTGAACTTTGGGGCGACTGGCTCCATCGCTGTGATACATCCCTCGAGTGCACGCTCGCCTCCCTTTTGGGTATGTGGGTTGCGTATATCATGTTCACCGTCCGCACTTGTGGGGGGAACCCCTTCTGTCCTCTATTGTTCGGCGGTCGGGTCTCTTCCTTGTCATCGCTATGCAGCCCCTTGTCGTTGTTTTTGGCAATTAGCTTGCCTGCCTGCTTGAGTACCCAACAGTCCCTGTTGGTGTGGTTAGCTGGCTTTTCGGGGGTGCCGTGTATCCGCACGAAAGTGATCGAGTATTCGGTCCAAATTGGACGGACCCGGAGTAGTTCTTTTGAATGGCTTTTTCTCACGACCGGTTTAGAGCCCCTGAATCCGCATTGACCGTCAGATCCTCACTATTGTCGCCAGCACGCGGCGTTTGTTCTTGTTGCGACGGGACCTGCCATTGCGGTCCTTGATATCCGGACTGCCAGAATTTTTGCTGAGGTTGTTGCTGCGGGCTAGCCAGCTGTCCTCTCCCGCGCAGAAGCGGGTCATGAGTGATGTGAGGACTGCCATGGATTTCGGCTTTTCCTGTCCTGTGTGCCGGGCAAGCCACTCGTCATGGATGTTATGTTTGAAGGTCACAGGGCCTCCGCATCCGGACCGTCGCGATTTGATTTTTCTTAGTTAAGAACCGTGTCCAGAATTGTCTGGCCGATTCGTCTGGCTGCTGAATTATATGGCTTAGGTCGTCAGCGTCTGGTGGTCGCATACACGCGTCTCGAAGTTATCAAGGAATGCGGCTTCCAGGTCCTCCCAACTCCCAATTGATTCTGCAGGCAAGCTGTTAAGCCAATGCCGAGCTGGTCCTTTAAGCTTGAGAGGGAGGTATTTGATGGCGTGAAGATCATCACCGCGGGCCATGTTGATATGAAGAAGATAGTCTTCGATCCAAACCGCGGGGTCTGTTGTGCCATCATAAGATTCAATATTCACGGGTTTAAACCCTTCGGGGATTTGATGATCCATTACTTCATCTGTGAAGCATAGTGGGTGTGCGGCGCCTCTGTATTGGGCTATATCACGACGAAGCTCAAAAGAGCTTTGTCTACTGTGTTCGGCCCGGCCGGACTTGCTGTGTCCGGCGCGACGGTTGTCGTCACGTATCATGGGGCGCCCACGCGATCCGTAGATTGATCTCGATTGTCCTGCCTTATCCTCCAATATATCTCGCAAGTCCAGAGCGTTCCCCTGTGGCCTTGTGCTTTTCGAGCGATGCCGGGGTACGGTTCTAGTGGAGGGCCTAGAGGCCTCTCTGTCGCGGCCACGGGGTGGTCGGTCAGCCGTATTGTGCGCTGGTGATGCAGGTTTATATGCCTCCTCCTCTAATCGGGGGAGCAGCTTGCGTTTGGGGTAGCTTTTGGAGGGGCGTTTGAGCTCATGCTCTTCGGCCGCAAGGACTTCAGTCCATCTGTCGGCTAGAATATCTTGATCAGCTCTAAGTTGTTGCTGCTTTTTCTTGAGGCTCTTTGCCGTGGCCATAAGCCTGCGTTTAAAACGCTCTTGTTCGACGGGATCCTCAGCACGACCATTTAATTGGCCATCGCCGAGGCTTGCCTCGCCTCCGGAGGGAGGCATGTAATCCTCTACCTCTTCGTCCCGCCGCTCTCTCATGAGGGCTGGCGCCTCCGTCCTCCCTGTCTTTGAATCTTGTGGAGAGGGTTGTCTTCGACATCGCCCTGGGTGTTATTATCTCCGGTGCCGGGATCTCCATTCTTGCTGTGGCGGGATTTAGAGCGGCGCCGCTGACGCCGGTGCTTGGGCTGTTTCTTGGAGGTGTCATCCTCCGCTGTTCCTTCGCCATTCCCATCCTTTGGGATATCCACCATGTATATGTCATATGATGAGGTGGCTTTCCAAAGTGCCCAAGAGGGCGCTGGTTCTTGGTCGTCTCCGGCATCGTCGTCCATATCGTCGATGTCTTCGGAGTCAAAGTCTAGCATGTCGGTTAGATCGTCGACAGTGGCTACTATGTGGGTGGTGGGTGGGCTTTGAATTTCTTCGTCGTCCGCATCCCAACCGTCCTGACCGCAGTCTGGCCAGGGCTCTCCTGATAACGAGAGATACTTTAGCGAACTCAAGATGTCGCCGAAAGGTGAGTGTTGAAAGATGTCCGCAGCGGTGAACTCCATGATCGGCGCCCAATCGGATTCGATTGGAAGGGGCGCGGGAGGTTCGGAGTCCGGTACCTCGGAGTCACGAGCTTCACGAGGGACAAGGTCCCCCGAGGCGGTGTCTAGCCACCCGTCCTCGATCTGCGCAGCCGGCTCCTAATTGAGGGTCGGAGCGGACTCGTGTGCGGCCTCCAGGGCATTGTCCGGCTGCAGAGCTAAATCATGCCCATCGTGACAGTGCGGCGCGCTCGGCTGTGAAGTTCAAACTTCCAAATCTGACCTGATGGTCAGGGGCGTAGCTTTCGATCTGCTCCAGATGGCTGCTTAATTGGCCCGCAAAGGTAAAGCCGCCGAATACAAAGATCTGTCCGGGGAGAAAAGTCTCACCCTGGACTGCGTCATTGTTGATGATCGAAGAAGCCATCCAGCCTATCGGTGACGACACAGAGGAACTCTCAATGAAAGCACCAATGTAGGTGTCCAAACCGGCGGATCTCGGGTAGGGGGTCCCGAATCGTATGCGTCTAGGCGGATGGTAACAGGAGACAAGGGACACGATGTTTTACCCAGGTTCGGGCCCTCTTGATGGAGGTAAAACCCTACGTCTTGCTTGATTGATATTGATGATGTGAGTATTACAAGAGTAGATCTACCACGAGATCAAGGAGGCTAAACCCTAGAAGCTAGCCTAAGGTATGATTGTTGTTCGTCCTATGGACTAAAGCCATCCGGTTTATATAGACACCGGAGAGGGCTAGGGTTACATAGAGTCGGTTATAATAGTAGGAGATCTACATATCCAGACGCCAAGCTTGCCTTCCACGCCAAGGAAAGTCCCATCCGGACACGGGACGAAGTCTTCAATCTTGTATCTTCATAGTCTTGGAGTCCGCCGATGATGATAGTTCGCTATCCGGACACCCCCTAGTCCAGGACTCCCTCAATGGTCCAAGCCTCGCTCCTCTTCCTCAGAGGCCTTACGACATGAATAAGGAGCAAAACACAGCCATAGTGCAAGCCCAAGTGGACGCCCATTTTGGACCGAAACCGGCACCGCCGCCAAAGGAGAAAGTGCCCGAGAAAGTAATTGACCACTTCATTCAGATGGCTAGAGAACCAGCTCCCAAGCCTGTTGACTCGGACTATGAGCGCCAAATCAGGAAGGCACATCGAGCACGACTACATGTATGAAGCGAGCTCAAGCTCGAGCCAACAAGCAGCTGGCAAAAATGCGGGAAAACCGCTCCCAGTTGGGAGAAACAGCGGCGCAAGCGATCCCCCGCTTGTTGTGCCAACAACACATGAGAGGAGTAGTACGCTACGCCAAATATTATTGTGGGCAAACCGTTAGCGTTCCCCAAAGATGGTGATGTGGTAATAACAGAGGATCATATAATGCAGGCTCAAATGCTCAATATCTCTGTTGGACAACTCCTTGAAATCGAGCCCATGCCTACGCTTAAAGAATCGGAAATAGCATGGCAATATGTCCGGGGAAAACCTTTGGTCCATCCAGACAAGGTCAAGGACCTCCCAACGAGAATGTATCAATTGCATCAATGGTACATGAACATTACCAGGATTTCCAATCGAGAGTCCGTCATGGTGAATGTCAAGCATGAGCATTATTACCATGAGAAAGCTCTGGCCACTGAGTATCCAGAACTATTTCAGTTATTTAATCAAGATGCACTCGACAAGTCTATCGTCATTTGCTATTGTCTGTAAGTGATTTCTTTCTGTAATTTAAGTCTCAAGCTAGTTATGTAGTGATAATTTTGATCAATCATTACATGTAATTATCCTCACTATATTCTTTTTCTGTGGTATTATATGCAGGATGAAGATGTATGAAATGAAAAAAGCTGGACGCTATGGCGTTGGGTTCATTGACCCAAATACCATTAATTAGGACATATGGGAGATTGAATATTGTAAAGCTGCTGTAGAGGAAAGCATGCTAGAGTTCTTGAAGCGCCTCAATACCTTCGAAGATATACTACTTCCTTACAACTTCCCGTGAGTCACACTGTCTTGTACTACAAATTCTGTTTTTGCTTACTAGCTAGATAGATGTTAATAATTAAGTGTATATGGCTTACGGTAGTTGATTAATTTTATGCACATGCCCGCTTAATTAAGACATGCAAGCGTTAATGCGTGTATGCAGTTGGCACTGGGTCTTGATAGACATTAAAGTTGAGAAAGGAAAAGTTGAATTGCTGGACTCACTAACTAAAGAAGATAAAGACTACACCAACGTGAAGGGGATAGTCAACAGGTAATTTCAATCATTATTAACTATTAGTTCCTGATATGAACTATTTAATAACCCCTTTATTAATTTTCTTTGCCGGCAGGCAGGGCATGGGCAAAGTTCATCGCGGTGACTCCAGGAGAATGGCCAAAAAAATTGTTTTGGCATCGACCCAAGGTAAGTAATTAAGTAGTACTAGCTAGCTAGCTTTAATTCTTGTTTCAATATCATTAATTAATTATTATGCTTGATTAATTATTATCTGATTCAATTCCATTCTTGTAAAGGCCCTGAGGCAGGCGAAAGGGAATAATCTGTGTGCATACTACGTTTGTGAGAACATTCGCATGATGACGTGCGAAAGGAGCAGATCTGATAGACATGACCGGGTACGTTTTTGTCAGAACACTATTCACACTATTATCGATATCTAGTCACACAACTAACACACATGCATATTGATCTCCTTCTTAACAGTTCAGATTGGTGCGGGATAAGCTCCTACCATCGGACCGCATACAAGCACTTCAAGAGGAAATAGCCGGATGTTTGCTCGACCAGGTCATAGATCCGAAAGGAGAATACAATTACCCGCCACGCCCCCATGAACCACTTGTCATCGTGTTCAAGGCACCAAGGCAACATGTAGTAGAAATTGTATATGTATATACATGTGTATATGTGTGAATAGTTAATGGTGTTGGCTGTGAGACATTCGATGATATATATTATATATATATATATATATATGTATATATATATATGTGTGTGTGTATATATATATATATATGTATATATATATGCGGTTCTACGTACGAGAAAATCTATTTAATATATATGCATAACGTGTACAATTTGTAGTATCGTGAAATACCAGCAAACAAAAAAGAATTAAATGGAAAATAAAGCCAAATTGAAAACACAAAATTAAAGCAAAAATTAAAAAAACACCCAAACATTTAGTACCGGTTGGTGTTACCAACCGGTACTAATGTCCTACACGCACACGGGCCTGGCTCGTGCCACGTGTTTGCACTTTAGCGCCGGTTCGTGACGAACCGGTACTAAAGGGGGGGGGGCTTTAGTCCCCACTCTTTAGTGCCGGTTCGCCAACCGGCACTAAAGGCCGTCACGAACCGGCACTAAAGCCCGGTTCTGCACTAGTGACCGTATGTGATTCTATCCTACTTGTTCGAGATCGTGGTAAAATTCATGTTTCTAGTATGTGCCGTAGATGTGATCTGTTCATCTACTCTGCTAGTTCGCATGATTAGTTTAATCTCTGCCAATGCTGTCATGATCTATTTCCTATTTATTCGAATTAAATCTCGTAGTAATTTTCTCATATTTCCAACAATCCAAAAACCTGATGATAGGCAATTTACTCCGAGTGGTTTTGCTGCGCATCTGAAGCCACCTGCCTTTAAGGGGGCGCAATATAAGAGGTGGCGCACGAGAGCAGTCTACTGGTTTCAGACCATGGGCTGCTATGACGCCACCAAGGGCAAGCCTGAGGGCAATCTTAATCCAGCACAGCTGGAACCTTTTGACAAGATCAATACCCTCTTTAAAGGCGCTCTTCTAAGTGTTCTTGATGACTCCATTGTGGATTTGTATATGTCGTTTGGAAACGACAAGGACATGTGGGTTGTGCTCGAGGCCAAGTTTGGTGCCTCGGACGCCGGCAGCGAGTTGTACGCCATGGAGCAATTCTATGACTACAAGATGAATGATGAGCGCGCTGTTGTACAACAGGCTCATGAGATACGGTCGCTCGCAAAACAACTTGAGTAGTTCAAGTGTGTGTTGCCAGACAAATATGTTGCCGGAGGCATCATTGCCAAGCTTCCACCTTCGTGGAACAATTTTGCTACTTCCCTGAAACACAAGAGACATGAGTTTTCCGTTGCGGATCTCATTGGTACTCTTGATGTTGAAGAGAAGGCGAGAGCAAAGGACACACATGCTCGAGTTTCTGAGGAGGTTCTAGTGCCCACATGGTACACAAGAAGAACTTCCAGCCCAACAAGTTCAAAAACAACAAGAACAAAACTCAGGGCAAAGGAAAGTTTGATACAAAGAACAAGCCATCACATTCTACCAACTTCAAGAAGAATTATCATAAGAAGGGGAAGGGACTTTGCCATGTCTGCGGTGACCCTAATCACTGGGCTCCGAAGTGTCCTAACCACTTTGAGGAGCGCGAACATGAGAAGAGCGGCAAGTCCGCTAATGTTGTCATCGGTGATACTGATATGAAGGAATCAAGGTACGGTATTTTTTCTACCATCCTTTCAGTATTTCAATCCCCTGATTGGTTAATTGACACCGGTGCCAATGTACATGTTTGTGCTGACGCCTCCATGTTTTCTTCTTACCAGGCCACTGGGACTTCTCTCGTGCTGATGGGGAATGGGTCACATGCCATCGTTTGAGGTGTTGGTACGGTCGATCTGAAGTTTACTTCGGGGAAGACCGTGCGTCAAGAACGCTCATCATGTGCCGCCCATCAATAAAAATCTCAAGAAGCGGTTCCCGTTTATGTCGAGATGGTTTTAAGTGGATTTTCGAATCCAATAAAGTTGTAATTTCTAAGTATGGACAATTTGTTGGAAAGGCTATGAGAGTGGAGGCTTGTTCCGCCTGTCTTCGTCAGATATTTGCACTAAAGTTTTTAATAATGTTTGCCACAAAATTGAGTCTGATATTTGGCATTCACGACTTTGTCACATTAACTTTGGTTGCATGACGCGACTAGCCAATATGAATTTAATTTCGAAAATCTCTACTGTCAAAGGCTCTAAGTGCCAAGTATGTGTGCAAGCTAAGCAACCTCGCAAGTCCCATAAGACTGCAGAGGCAAGAGACCTGGCGCCACTAGAGCTTATACATTCTGATCTTTGTGAGATGAATAGCGTGTTGACAAAAGGTGAAAAGAGATACTTCATGACGTTGATTGATGACTCCACTAGATATTGTTATGTGTATCTTCTGAAATTAAAAGATGAGGCTTTAACTTTCACTAGTAGAAAACAGGGCTTTCGTCCAGGCCAGTTCAGCCCATTAGTTCCGGTTCAATCCAGAACTGGGACCAATGGAGCTATTTGCCCTGGTTCGTGAGCCCAGGGGGCCGGCCGGGCCACGTGGGCCATTGGTCCTGCTCGTCTGGACCTTTTGGTCCCGATTGGTGGACGAACTCTGGGACCAATGGTCCTGGCTCCTTGCCCACCACTATTGGTCCCGTTGGTGGCATGAACTGGGACCAAAGGCTTCCCTTTAGTCCCGGTTCATGCCACCAACCGGGTCTAATGGTGCTGCCTATATATAGCCCCTCACAAGAAGAGCAGAGCACACCGCCTGCTTTTTTCCGGCCGAGGGGAGAGGGCTTTGTAGTGCTCTAGCTCACCTCCTATGCACACAAGGTGTTCATGGAATGCCCGAGCCACACTACTTAAGGTTTCTCCTCTCCAAGCTCGACCGCCAAGCTCCATTTTCCTCAATATTTATCTAGGTTTAGCGGTCCGTCACGCCTGCCCCGCCTTCATCATCGCCGATCACCCGCCGATTTCATCGCCGGCACCACCGTGGTGTGCCTCTTGTTCTTATCTTCGCTCGAAAGGAATAATATTATTACTTGTTTGTTTAGATAGATACTTGTATTATTTTCTTACTTTTATTATTGCATCTTATATAGTGCGATGGTTTTGGTATCCGCCGCCGGCCCTCGGCCCCTGTCTATGATTCGGATGTGGTATATATATTCTCTTTTCATAACTATTGGTTCATTTATTGTTTATGAAAATTATGCCGACCAACGTGACATAGATTTTATTTATCTAGGAGGTTGTTGAACCGAAATTCCAACCGACCCTATTGTCGAGAGGTTAAATTTAGTTGAAGAAGAAAACAATTTCTTGAAGGAAAAAATAAAAAACTTGAGGAGGAGAAGATGATATTGGAGTTGCATGTTGCGGATGTCGCCGATGATCACAAGATCAAGATGGATGCAATGCACTTGAAGATGAGAAAGATTAGAAAATATGCCATTCATACCGAGGCTTGGTATCATTATGCCGTTGGATCAGTTGTTACCTTGGTTGCGATTATGATCGCATTTCTTTTCGCATTGAAATGTTTTACATAGTTTTAGTGTATGGTTTAATTAATTTAGATGCTCTGCAGAGCTTTATGTTGTTAGATGAGAACTATGTATGTACTTTGGTTTTAATGTGATGATGAACTTCTATTAATTTGGTCACTTAATTATCTATTCATGATGTTCTGAAATGATTTTTGACACACTTAATTATATATAATGCACGCAGATGAACCGGCAATGGATGTACGGTGACGCATACACACCTCCCAAAGACATTAAGGGCGTATGATTTTCTCGAAGTGGCTGAGGCAAACAAGCAGAATGGTTTTATGTGTTGTCCATGCCCTATATGTGGGAATACGAAGTCTTACTCTGACCGGAAAAATCCTTCACACCCACCTGCTTTACAAGGGTTTCATGCCACACTATAATGTTTGGACGAGGCACGGAGAAATAGGGGTTATGATGGAAGACGGCGAGGAAGAAGAGTACGATGACAACTATGTGCCCCTGAATACGGTGATGCTATCGAACATCAAGATGCACTGACGATGTGCACGATGGTGCTGGAAACGGGCGAAGCTGCTGAAGATCAAGAGGAACCAGATGATGTGCCCGATGATGATGATCTCCGCCGGTCATTGTCGATGCAAGGACACAATGCGAAAGTCATAATGAGAAGCTGAAGTTCGATCGCATGTTAGAGGATCACAAAAAGGGTTGTACCCCAATTGCGAAGATGGCAACACAAAGCTCGGTACCAGACTCGAATTGCTGCAAGGAAGGCAGAGAATGTCGTGCTCGATAAAGGATTTGAGAAGCTACTGAAAATAATGAAGAAGAAGCTTCCAAAGGATAACGAATTGCCCGACAGTACATACGCAGCAAAGAAGGTCGTATGCCCTCTAGGATTGGAGGTGGAGAAGATACAAGCATGCCCTAATGACTGCATCCTCTACCGTGGTGCCTACAAGGATCTGAACGCATGCCCGTATGCGGTGCATTGCGTATAAGATCGCACGAGATGACCTCGGTGATGTTGACGGCGAGCCTCCCGTGAAGAGGGTTCCCAAGGTGATGTGGTATGCTCCTATAATACCACGGTTGAAACGTCTGTTCGTAAACGGAGAGCATGCCAAGTTGATGCGATGGCACAGTGAGGACCGTAAGAAAGACAGAAGTTGAGAGCACCACGACGGGTCGCAGTGGAGAAAAATCGAGAGAAAGTATCGATGAGTTTGCAAAGGACCCAAGGAACGTATGGTTTGCTTTAAGCGCGGATGGCATTAATCCTTTCGGGAGCAGAGCAGCAATCACAGCACTCGCCCGTGACTCTATGTATGTATAACCTTCCTATTTGGATGTGGATGAAGCGGAAGTTCATTATGATGCCAGTTCTCATCCGAGGCCCTAAGCAACCCAAGAACGACATTGATGTGTACCTAAGGCCATTAGTTGAAGAACTTTACAGCTGTGGAATGGAAACGGTGTACGACGCGTGGATGAGCACAAAAAGGAGGAATTTGACCTAAAGGCGTTGTTGTTCAGGACCATCAACGATTGGCCCGCCTCAAGAACCTTCGTGACGGACAAACAAGGGATACCACGCATGCACGCACCGCTTACTTGACAACCGATAGTATATACCGAAGCTGCGTAAAGAATGTGTACCGGGCCATCGCCGATTTCTTCCGACCAACCATCAATGTCGAAAGAAAGGCAAGCATTTCAAAGGCGAGGCAGATCACCGGAAGAAGCCCGCCATGCGCATCGGTGATCACGCATTTGCTATGGTCAATGATTTACACGCATCTTTGGAAAGGGTCCCGGGACTAGCTGTTCAATGACGCCGAGAATCACGCACCCATGTGGAAGAAGAAATCTATATTTTGGGACCTACCCTCATCGAAAGACCTAGAGGTCCGCTCTTCGATCGACGTGATGCACGTGACGAAGAACCTTTGTGTGAACCTGCTAGGCTTCTTGGGCATGTATGGGAAGATAAAAGATACACCGAGGCACGAGAGGACCTGCAACGCTTGCACGAAAAAGAGGGCATGCCTCCGGCAAAGATGAAGGTCCTGCCAGCTACGCCTTACGAAAAGAAGAGAAAGAAATATTCTTTCAATGCCTGCCAAGATGAAGGTCCCGAATCGCTTCTCGTCAATATAAAGGGAGTAATAAATATGCCGTAGAAAAAGTTTCGTAACCTAAAGTCTCATGATCACACGTGATTATGACGCAATCGCTTTCCGTTGCATTGAGGGGGCTTCTACCGAAAACGTCCGATTAGCCATTGTAAAGCTATGTGCATTCCTCAATGCAATATCTCGTAAGGTGATCGATCCAGAAATCGTACTCAACGCTAAGGAGTGATGTGGGCGCAATGTCTTGTCGGGCTTTTGAGCTGGTGTTCCCACCATCCTTCTTCAATATCATGACGCACGCCCTAGTTCATCTAGTCGATTTAGATTGTCATTCGGGGCCCAGATTTCTACACAATATGTACCCCTTTGAGAGGTTCATGGGAGTCCTAAAGAAATATGTTCAGAATCGCATAGGGCCGTATGAAGCATCTCCATGGGCCATCAAACAGAGGATGTCATCGGGTTTTGTGTTGACTTCATTCCTCGCCTTAATAAGATAGGTCTCCCTAAATCGCTGTATGAGGGGAGACCGACCGAAAAGGCACGCTTGGAAGAGACTCAATAATATGCAGGACGGATATTCTTGGTCTCAAGCACACTACACAGCTTCTACAGAACTCTACCTTGGTGACCCAGTATGTCGATGAACACAAGAACAGTCTGGGCCCAAACACCCTGAGCAAAGGCGGACGATCGGATTACATGTGAACACATCAGACTTCCAAAGCGCTTGGTTGGAAACATCGCCTCGAGGTGACAAAGACTGCTTGTGATGAGCTGTACTTGTTGTCCAGGGACCATCTTCGATTGTAATGATTTGGAAAGGATACGAGATAAATGGGAATACATTTTTACACGATTGACCAAGATGAAAAGAGCACCAACCAAAACAGATGCAGCAACCGACAAGGGAAATGACACATATTATGGTTACATAGTAGACATATGGGAACTTGACTACGGAGTAGATTTTAAGGTCCCTTTGTTTAAGTGCAAGTGGGTCAATCTGTCAGAGGCGGTATGTGTAGACCCACAAGATGGAATGACAACAAAGGATCTGAAAAATCTTGGGTACACCGACGAACTGCTCGTCCTAGCCAATGATGTGGCACAGGTTATCTATGTGAAGGACATGTCTACTGCATCGAGGAAAAGAAAAGATAAGGAAGCGAATACATCATGCAATGAGCCAAAGCGCCCACATAGTTCTTTTTCAGAAAAGGGACATCCTCGGGAGTGGAGGGCAAGATGACATGTCTCAAGAGTATGAAAAGTTTCATGAAATTCCCCTTCAAAGTCAAGGCTGACCCAAGCATCCCGATAAACGATGAAGATTATCCATGGTTACTACAAGAATAAGCAAACAACACAAGCGAAGAAAAAGTGAAGACTTTCTCCCGCAACTATTATGACGATACCATGCCAACTTTGTATCACACGAGTATGATACCATTGTCCGTTTTGTTCATGAAAATGCTATGCCAACTTTTTTCGTAGTTCATTTGAAAACTATGAATTTGAAAACCTCGCTAACCAAGGGCGCCACACCGTTTATAAGCCCGCCCCCACGCCTTTGTTAAGCTCACAAACTTGTGATTCACACAAATTTCAAAGAATTCAAATTTTATAAAACTAATGGCACAAACAGAAAGTTTATAATTGTTCTAAAACAAATGGCACTAACAGAAAGTTTATAATTTTGCTGACTTAAAAGCAAAAAGAATTAAAAAATAAAGCAAAAAACCAAAAGAAAATAAATAATGCAGGATACAAAACAAAAACTTGAAAATAAAAATAAAAATAGCAACAATAAGCATTTTGTTGTAAGTAGAAACAAAATAAAATAAATAAAGCAACAAAGAAAACAAAAAAGTGTTTTCAATTTTAAAACTAATGGCACTAATGTAAAGTTTATATTTTTCTAAAACTAAAAGCACTAACAGAAAGTTTATAATTTTGCTGACCTAAAAGCAAAAAGAATTAAAAAATAAAGCAAAAAACCAAAAGAAAATAAATAATGCAGAAAACAAAACAAAAAAACTTGAAAAAAGCGAATTATCCTATCTGGGACTCCGTTCCAAAACAACTTTGGAGAGCTTCGTACCATCATGCACCTGTTACTTTCGCCTAATGATGAAGACATGGTTTTGTTTGAATCCTTTGACACTTGACCCCTTAACGACCCTCGACCCCTCGGCGATCCCGACCCCTCGGCGATCTTCGACCCTTGAACCCTCGATCCGGGCGATCCACGACCCTTCTACCCTACATCATGCGCCGATGCCCACGCCACTTGTGGGACATAGATGTACTGCTCAACGCCGACCCCTCCCGATAGCTTCAACACGTGGGGGGTCGAAATTACCCCTCCTAGCTTGAAGCTGCCTTCGAGGCCACCCCTAACCCTTGAAGCGTTGTCGAGGCCACCCCAAACCCTAGAGAAGCAGCGCCGAGGCCACTAATATGATTCCTTATTGTGATTAGCTAGCTAGTTCTACGCTTGCCACTAATATATCCATATCTGTCATGTTTGAATAATAATTGCCATGTTGTAAATATTTGTAGAAACTATGGACACCCCCGAGACGGTTATTAAGAAGTGTTGTTGAGGGACATAATCGCACAAGGACGTGATGCCTCTCGCCGATGATGTTTCTCAACGACAACGATGGTCTGGAAGGAGAGGGTGAAGAAGCAGCGCTATGATTTACATGGTCTATGACCCAATGCCGGTGCAAGAAGGAGAGGGTGAAGAAGTAGACCGTGAGGACGGCTCCGTGATCACCAAACTGAGTCCGCCAGGTATATATATTAGTTAAGCTCAGGCCGACTAGCTCGCCTTTGTTTTGGTATATATGTACACATATTAATTAACTCGCTCTTTGTTCTTTTTCTAGCTCCTCCGAATCGAAAGCACAACTTCGGTAAAGAGACGAGGCCCAAGAAAAAGTTGAGCTCCGATGAAAAGTTTGAGATCATACAAATCGCTACATGACGGCCAACCGATTGAACCCTACCGGACAAAGAAGGCATTTGTTGCTCAAAGGCGGGGTTCTCGTTAGGGACAAGATCCCGATCAGCATCCACCAATGGTATAAGCCTAAGAACGAAGACCCCGAGGTGTCTTGTGTCAATGATATGCAGAAAATGATCTTTGACCGAGCTGAAGTCAAATTTTACCCTACCGCTAGAGGATGATCCGGAGAAGCCAGAATAGAGCCATTAATCAAGTCTTTTGCTCTTAAGAAGATGGCAGAACTATTCAGGAATTGGAAGAAAGAACTCAATACGTATGTCGAAAAAATGAGACACCAGAATTCAAGGGCAAATATGAGAAGATCAGAGATGACTGGCCCGCATTTGTGGCCTACAAGACATCGGAAAAGAGTAAAAAGATGTCAGCGACAAACAAGAGAAATGCTGCGAAGAAGAAGCTTCACCATCGCGACGGGGTCGTGGTTACCTCGTAGCCCAGCCTAAGTGGGCCAAGGCTGAGAATGATCTCGCTTGATAAAGGGATCGAACCCGAGACAATGAACTGGCTGCACTGCTGTCGGACTTGGTTCTTCGGGGTCAAGGATCCTTGGACCCTATAATGTGGAAGTGCATTTGGACGGACGAACAATTGGACATACCACCAAGAGGCTTCAGATTATATCGAAGCAGCGCAGCAGAAGGGACGTTCGCTCCAGACAGTGGAGAAGGACGAGCTCACAATGGCCCTCGGGAATCTCGAGCACCTCGGACGGACACGAGGCACGCCAGTTCAAGCTTCGTGGAAGGCTGGATTTTGACGCAGGGGTTACAAAACCCATGAGAAGAGGAAGAAATCGAAGCAGAGCCTCAATGCAAAGCGCCGCATCTAAAGGGTAATGGGGCTAGAGGAACGAGAAACAGCAGATCACAACAAACGACTCCGCCAAGCTTCCCCGGTTACCCCGCCATCTCAGCGGAGAAGCAGCGTGGCTTCCACCAAGCTGCTTCAGCCAGAGCAGCATGCCTTGACGGGCTCCTTCCAGCCTATCCCGTGGATGCTATCACGAATGCTGAACATTGCCACCTTATGGCGCAATGGAGCAATTTGAAGGTCAAGGCGGTTGTTGGCTCTGTTATCCTACTAAACCCGACTCAACTTTTCACTACCGCCGATTCCGTATGATATGCTAAGGTGATGGTCGATGAAATAACGGAGGGATTTGAGGACCTCCGCTTGACCACCCTACCGGTGAAGGGGAGTATCGGCTGGGTTCTCGCTCAAGACTCCATGCCTATGGCGGAAGGATCTCATCAACCTTCCGAACTGGACGCCTCCGCCTCCTCCTCCTCCCGGCGAAGTCGTGGCACTCCGCCTCCTCCTCCGGGCGAAAGTGACGATCAGGCACTCGGCCGCTCCTTCTCCGGCGCTGGCGGCACTGCCTCCTTCTCCGGGCTTCTCACCGGCGCGCCCTGAGCAGCCAGCCTCCTCCTTCTCCGCCTGCGTCGGCCAAAGGGCGGAAGAGACCGCCGCCCGCCCGGTTGCTCCGGCAAGATCGTAGTCCTTCTCCTCCGCCTCGTAAGCAAGGAAAGAAGACATCCGCCCGGCTCGCTCTGCCGCCGCCTAGCAAGACAGCCAAAGGCGGAGGAGATATAGATTCGGTCCTTCTCAAGACTCTGCAGAAGTTACCGTGACGAGAGGAGCGAGGAGGAAAACGCGAAGATCGCGCAGCATCAAGTGGATGACTGGTTTCAAGGGTTGAAAGCAAAGAGACATCCACCTCCCGGAGGAGAAGGTAGATCCGGCCAAAGCGGTTGCACTCTGGCTGGCCTGACAAAACCACCCATGTCTCCGCCGAAAGGCAACTATGAGCGCATTATTGGAAAGGCATTTGCCGAAGCGGAGAGGTCGGGAAGTACAGTCAGTGATCAAAGGATGAAAGAACGACGAGCTGGGAAACAAATTGCCCAGCTCGGCGAACAAGCGAAGCAATCGTGCCCCCCGCTCAAGGTGCTCAAGAAGCGACATCGTCGATCCGAGGATGGTGCCCGGTTATGGCAATGCTGCAGATTACCTGCCCGACGATGTACATTATGATTTCTTGGAGGTGCAGATACAAAGATACGAGTACGGGAAGCCTCTCGTCAAAGATGAAAGCTCTCTATCAACGATGATGCAAAGATTGCATGATTGGTACAATGAAACCTGCAAAGAGTCTGAGGGGAGGAGTACTTTGTATTTGAGAGTTAAAAAGGAGCATGACCTCCTTGGAATTGAACTGTTGCCTATTCCATTTGAGGAGTTCTATCAGTTTTTCAATCAATTGGCCCTCGATAAAACAACGGTCACCTGCTATCGTCTGTAAGTAGTACTACTTCGCTATTAAGTATCTCTATATAACTCAGCCCTTTCATTGCATGTATTTATAAATATCCTCACTATATTATGCAGATTGAAGATCGCTCAATTGAAGAAAAGACAAGTGGGTGATATTGGGTTCATTAACACATATCTCATAGATGCAACTGAGGTTGAATTTCGTACAAAGATACCGAGGCCAACTTGCTACAATCGTTGGTAATAAATGAACACAAAGATATAATACTCTTTCCTTACAACTTCAAGTGAGTGTTACTGTCTTGTGGCATATTCGGTGTCCTTATTAGTCCAGGTTATAGTAATGTAATATTGATGAGTTATGCATGTGTGCTAGCTACCACTATATTCTCCTAGAGATTAAGCTTGAGAAGGGAGTAGTAACTGTCTTTGACTCCAAGCTTAAAAGATCTCAAGGAGTATGCGGACATGACCTGAAATGCTCGAGAAGTAAGTTAAATCGATCATTATCCACCATATCAGCAACTTTGTTCATTTCTGATATCAAGTAATTGTTTTCTTTGTATGGCAGGGCTTGGGAAAATTCACCAAAAAGCTCCGGACTACCAAGAAGCTGCAATTTAGACAATCTAAAGTAAGTAATATATAGTAGCATATTCCACGCGCATCTCCTAGTGATTCAAGCACTAGTTTCATCAATACCAATTAGCATGCTTGCTAATTATCAGTTTGATTGACCTCTGTTTCTTGTAAAGTGGTTGTGGCAGGAACAAGGGAATGATTTCTGTGGATACTACGCTTATGCGAGTCCATCCGCCACACGACCTGTGAGAGGGGCTACTCCGACAAACAATATGAAGTGCGTAAATAAAATATTCACAATTTTATTTTATTACCATCATTTGTGTTGAGTTTCATTCATTCATATATATATATATATATATATATATATATATATATATATATATATATATATATATATGTATTGACCCCTTTCTTAAAATTAGATGTCTCGAAAGCGGGATGAACTCCTAGCACCAGATCACATGCGAGCAATTCAAGAGGAATTGGCGGCATTCTTTCTTGACCACGTGATCGCTGAAGACGGAGAATACTATGTGGACCACGCGTTCGTATTGTAAAAGATAACTATTGTATATATGTAGCCGGTAGTGTCGGATAGATATACGAGAACTTGTTGTTCGACCAATCTCTCAGAGAAGGAGAGGTGGTCGATATCACTTCTCTCTATATGCATATATATATGTTCATGACGATCTTCTGTTTGCTTAATTACTAGCTAGCTAGCGTGTCTAGCTAGTCCTCTCTATAGGTATGTATAGTACGTAGCGTCGACCAAGCACGGACAAAAGAGAGGACACTTTTCTCTATTAATTAGCTAGCTATAGCACAATATATGAAACACCTAAATTAACCCCCCAAAACCCCCCAAACCCCCCCTTTCAAAAATATAAATAAAAACCACAGCCATAGAAATGTCGACGCTGCGGATGTTTATTGGTCCCGGTTGGTGCCACCAACCGGGACCAAAAAGTCCTCCTCGCTTGGGCTCACGGACAGGCCACGTGGAGGCCCATTAGTCCCTACCTGGATTGAACCTGGACTAAAGGGCCAGGGTATTAGTACCGACCCTTTAGTCCCGGTTCATGAACCGGGACTAAAGGCCCTCACCAACTGGGTCAACAGGCCCTTTTTCTACTAGTGTTTCTTCAAAAACTATAAACCTGAGGCAGAGAACCAACTTGATCGGAAAATTAAACGGCTTAGGTCCGATCATGGTGGAGAGTATTTTCCCAATGAATTTGATCTTTTTTGTGTGGAACATGGTATTATCCATGAGAGGACGCCTCCCTACTCACCTCAGTCAAATGGGGTAGCCGAAAGAAAGAACCAAACTCTAACTGATATGGTTAACACTATGTTAGACACATCGGGTCTCTCTAAGGAATGGTGGGGGGAGGGGCTAATGACTGCGTGTCATGTCCTAAACCAAGTTCCCACAAAGCATAAGACCATGTCTCCATTTGAGGAATGGGAAAGGAAAATATTGAAACTCTCTTACCTACGTACTTGGGGTTGTTTGTAGAAAGTCAATATACCACTTCCCGAGAAGTGCAAGCTTGGACCAAAAACCGTGGATTGTGTTCTTCTGGGCTATGCTTTTCATAGCGTTGGCTATAGATTTTTGATAATAAAATCTGAGGTATCCGACATGCATGTTGGTACGATTATGGAGTCGAATGATGCGACTTTCTTTGAGGACATATTTCCTATGAAGGATATGTCGAGTTCATCAAACCAGGAGATACCTACTCCATCTAGTGAGGAATTCGCTGTAATTCCTGAACCCACCATTGCGATGGAACACGTTGAGAATCCTATTGAGGGTGACAATGGAACTCCCGTGAGGAGTAAGAGACAGAGGACTGCAAAGTCCTTCGGTGATGATTTCATTGTGTACCTTGTGGATGACACACCTGTGACTATTTCGAAGCCTATGCATCTCCTCGATGCCGACCATCGGACTAAGTCGTTTCAGAGCTTAAATGGATTCCATCTTAGCTAACGGAACCTTGGAGATCACTGACCGTCCTTATGGGTGCAAACCTGTAGGATGTAAGTGGGTGTTCAAGAAGAAGCTTAGACCTGATGGTACGATTGAAAAGTACAAGGCACGGCTTGTGACTAAGGGTTATACCCAGAAAGAAGGTGAAGACTTGTTTGATACTTACTCACCGTGGCGGGCCCGACCACAATTGGTGTTGCTATCATCGGTTGCCTCACATGGTCTTCTCGCTCATCAAATGGACGTTAAGACGGCTTTCCTCAATTGAGAGTTGAAGGAGGAAATTTACATGGATCAGCCAGATAGTTTTGTAGTACCTGGTCAGGAAGGAAAGGTGTGCAAGTTATTAAAGTCTTTATATGGCCTTAAACAAGTTCCTAAAGAACATTAACTGATGCTGGCTTGGTAGTAAACGATGGTGCCAAGTGTGTGTACTATCGCTATGGTGGGGGCGAAGGAGTTATTCTTTGTCTGTATGTTGACGACATATTGATCTTTGGAACCAAACTTGATTTAATCAAGGAGGTTAAGGATTTCTTATCTCGCTGTTTTGCGATGAAGGATCTAGGAGTAGCTGATGTTATCTTAAACATAAAGCTGTTGAGAGATGAGAATGGTGGGATCATACTACTTCAGTCTCACTATGTGGAAAAGGTCTTGAGTCGTTTTGGGTATAGCGACTGCACACCTTCTCCAACTCCATATGATGCTAGTGTGTTGCTTCGAAAGAATCGACGGATTGCTAGAGATCAACTGAGGTATTCTCAGATTATTAGCTCGTTTATGTATTTGGCGAGTGCCATGAGGCCTGACATCTCTTTTGCTGTGAGCAAGCTGAGTCGGTTTGTGTCAAAACTGGGAGATGATCATTGGCATGCGCTTGAGAGAGTTATGCGCTATTTGAAAGGCACCGGGAGCTATGGGATTCACTACACCGGGTATCCAAGGGTACTAGAGGGTTATAGTGACTCAAACTGGATATCTGATGCTGATGAGATTAAGGCCACAAGTGGTTATGTTCTTACATTTGGTGGTGGCGCTGTTTCCAGGAAGTCTTGCAAGCAGACCATCTTAACGAGGTCAACTATGGAAGTGGAACTCACATCATTAGACACTGCCACTGTTGAAGCAGAGTGGCTTCGCGAACTCTTAATGGACTTACCTATGGTTGAAAAACCAATACCGCCTATCCTGATGAACTGTGATAATCAAACTGTGATCGTCAAGATAAACAGTTCGAAGGACAATATGAAGTCCTCAAGGCATGTGAAGAGGATACTAACATCTGTCAGAAAATTGAGGAACTCCGGAGTTATTACGTTGGATTATATCCAAACATCGAAAAACTTGGCAGATCCCTTCACAAAGGGTCTATCACGTAATGTGATAGATAATGCATCGATGGAGATGGGTCTAAGAAACACCGTATTAGTTGTCCATAGTGGTACCCACTCTATGTGATCGGAGATCCCGGTAAGTAGAAGTGGGAGACAAGCTATTGGTCAGCTGAGAGGAGAGTATCCTATTTTAATTATCCCACTCCTTGAAGATGCACTACTCTCCTGATCTTCATGGCAGGTTGATACTTATCTTAATGTGTTCCAAGTGGCTTATTCGGGAAAGCAGAGATGTTGTCCTGCAGAGCATCTCCTGAGGAACACACATATATGAATTTGACTGTTAACGTTGCAGTCTGTGAGAATTGGGTGTTCTTTAATAAATTCATGAAAAGGCCCTGGAGTACGACGTATACCCTCCACCCGCGGGGAAGCCTTGTGGCAGCCCAGTATCGGTCATGAATTTGTGTGAAACAAGTCTCGCAGAAAACTTGTAGTTCAACTGTTCAAGGCATAGTCCACTATTCAAGTTGTGATCTAGTGTAGCATAAATCTCTATGTGGAAGTTCAACTTCACAGTCTCCACTAAGCACCGATATATAAACAAACTAAATGATGAGATGTGCCAATGAGACTTTGTGGGGGATTGTTGGAATTTTGCTAGTAGGCCTTTGGCCCAAAGCCCAGCTAAAATTCTGAAATTCATGCACACATGTGAGTGGAGTGAGTGAGGCTAAAGTTTAGTCCCACCTCATAAGTTGAGAGAGAGTTGCACCTCTTTATAAGGTGAGCTCTTCTACCACTTGTAGGAGCATCAGAAGAGGAGACCTACACGCCAGCTCCTCCTCCTCGCCGCCGTCACGACGTGCAGCGCCTTGGGTTGCGGGATTGTGCCGAGCCGAGGACAGAGCTATGCACGCTGTCTATATTTTTGCTCGCTTTCAGAAAAATTAATGAGTCATTAATTAATAATTAACGGACGCGTTAATTACTGAACCATTTTCCGATTCTTTTGGATCGTGACGACTCGGATGTGGGTTTACTCCCACGACCTACCCGGTCCGATTCTTTTGGATCGTGACGACTCGGACGTGGGTTTACTCCCACGACCTACCCGGCCCGGACTATATATTCAGGCAGACGTCTACCCTAGCCGCCGCCGCTTCGTATGGTTTCTCACCACCATTCCAGATCATTGAGCCGCCAAGCAAGTCTTCTCCATCCCTACTTTCGGCGTGCACCGGGAGAAGGGACAGGAGGCCTCCGGAACCCCGCCTCTCATGATCCTGTACGGGAGAGGGACGATCAGGTTTTTGGGGAGCGCACTCGCGTGACTGCTGGCAGCGACGACTTCGTGAACCACAACTTCTTCCCCGACCTCGGCAACCTCATCCTCGATGACATGGGCAACAACGTCAACGCCCGCGGTGCTACGCCCGCTGCACCGTATGTGATTCTATCCTACTTGTTCGAGATCGTGGTAGAATTCATGTTTCTAGTATGTGCCCTAGATGTGATCTGTTCATCTACTATGCTAGTTCGCATGATTAGTTTAATCTCTGCCAATGCTGTCATGATCTATTTCCTATTTGTTTGGATTAAATCTCGTAGTAATTTGCTCATATTTCCAACAGTATCATACACTAGTATCATATGCATGATACTAGTATACGATACTCCTCACTATGACCAGCCTTAGTGTTGCAAATGAATTATGAATATTCTGACAAAAAGCCGATTCATTAATTTGCCTAGTAATATATATACACGTGGTGCATCGGCTAATATTGTGCAGACTCATGTTCATTTATAATGTTCAAAGTGGCCAAAACTATGGCAGCAGTTCGGCCAACAAATTTTTACCTAGCCATGCTTCTTCTATTGTTTCAACCTCGGTTCCACAAAATTACAACAGCAATAACCGAAGCCTCGGCTTAAATTCTAATTTGCACCAACCTATTTATCAAGAAGTAGCATATAATATACCACCGTTGCTACCTGCACTAGTAGAAAACAGGGTATTTGTCCCTGCTCAGAGGGTTTTAGTCCCGGCTCGAACCGAGACTAATGGGTCGTTACTAATACCTCCCCTTTAGTCCCGGGTTCTTACATCTAACCGGACAGATGGGCATCCACGTGGTCGCTAAGGGCAGCCCAGTGGGGGCCTTTGGTCCCGCTGGTGACATAAACCGAGACCAAAAGGCTTCCACGCTACGCCAAATTTGGCCGAGCTGAGGTTTTTCTTTTTCTTTTTAAAAAGTGGTTGGTTTAGGGTTTTGGGGTTATTTTAGGTTGTTATTAGCTAGCTAATAGAGAGAAGTGTCCTCTCTTATATCTTCGCCTTGGTTTACCAACGCCATCGCTATGTTCATTTCACCCGCAGATATATAATAACTCATGCATGCTTGCATCATACATCATCATATATAATAACAAGTCCAACTAATCATGCATCATCATACAACTTCTACTTGTTATTAATAATAAGTCATACGATCATCATCCTCATAGTCATCGAACCCAACCCTACATAATTGTTCTTAGCACATGATCATCAAGATCGTAGGACCTAAACACCCTTAAGGTAAAATAGCATAAAACAATATAGACCCTCGACTCTCCATTATGAAGAATGGAGATCATCCTGTTTCAATTCTTGCGTCGCTTCCTTTTGCTTCCAAGAAGCTCCTTACGACTATCCATACATTTTTTCCATTCTTTGATTGTCATGTCTCCACTTCTTTAGAAATACGGTATGGACAAAGTTGAGATTCAGAGGACGACCTGGTTGTATGTTCAAAACATGAAGGCTACCGTATGTATACATCGATGAGGCACACAATCATTCGGGATTACCTGTTGGAAAACATAGTAATAACTTCGTAGTTAGCAATGATGTACTAGTTTTAGAAGTATGCAAAAAGATGCACGGATGTCGTAATAGTAAAAAATCTTACCAGCGTATCTCCATGGTAGTTACCGTAAAAAATCTTACCAGCGTATCTCCACGGATGCACTAGTGGCACGTATTGACCATAATGTTCAGGAGTTCGATTGTAGACATTGTAATTCTCAAGATCAGTACAAAAGGCGATCAGATGATTTTTCTCCTTATAAGTTAATTCAGAGCCATCGGTGTAGTGGGTTTTGTGTACCATCTTCCGCACATTCTTTGAAGAATGAAAATAAGCTGTCAATGGAAATAAGCTGTCAACTATTTTGAAATAAACAATATAAATTACTTAATAACTATGTTAAGCTCACATGGGGAAGAATTGAGGTGTATCCACAAGGACCCAAATCTCCATATTGTCTTGCTCGATTGTAGGATCACCAAGATCCATGGTGACAAGCATACCCTCATCAAAACCATACATCTTGCAAAGTGCTTCCCAATTTTTGCAACCAAAATGTGGGTTACACTCTCAGCATTGTACAGCTTTTTACTTGAAAGTCCACACCATGATGGGTCCTTAGGAGAATTGTTTTGGTTTCCATACTTTCATGGTCTTCAAAACCCATCCTCTCCAAGACATAGCATCTTGCATAGCATGGGATAAGCTAGTCGAATTGGAAAAGATGAAAGTTACACGTTAAAATAGTTAAAGTTGTGCTTAATTACGAAAAAAAACTATTGTCGTCGTTACGTACCGTATGTACATCGAAGGTCTCCTCGAGCTTAATGCTGAAGCGCCGATCTTCGTCCAGCTCAATGAACCTGTCGCACATACCTCGGTCGTCGTGGCACCAGTCGTACTCCTCGGTCAAGCTGGTCGTCCGAGTACTACATTTCCGCCCCACGCTCATAATTCAAATATTAAACTTATACAATTAAATATATGTACTAAAAAACCTAAATTAGATCATTATTATTAATCACGGGTTGACTATCGGTGATGGTACGTAGCTCCTCCTTTCATTCCCAAGTGCATTATTACACCAAATTGTCTAGCACACGGGAAGGAAGGAGAAGCTACCCCCACGACGGCTTGGATGATGGAGGTGGCTCCTAGATTTCTGCATAGTGCTCTCCAATTTTAGCATTCAAAGTAGGAGTACTTTTCCAATATGAGCATTCAATAAGCAAAACCAAATCATAAAATAAAGTATTATTCAAATTAGCATGCATTCAATTATAAGCAAAAGTACATCATCTCTTGTGTCCGTACATCGTCAAATATTATCACTAATACTCCTCGAATACTATGATACATATAGCATCACTAATACAGTTAGAACCGTAGCGCCCGACGGGTATCGTCGTGAGCGGTGGACACCCAAAGATAAGGAACCATCACATGATCATAGCTCCAGTGAGATCCCTGAAGAACCTGCCAGGTATTGTCGAACCTGCCCTCCAATGCAACCATGTAGCTAAGGACGTGCTCGCCCTCCTCGCCGACACGGGTGACGTACCACCTCCGCGCGGTGTCCCAAGCCTCGGCACCGCCATCGCCCAAAGCGACCGCCACCAAACAAGGATTGGGTTAACAACGGTCTGCCTCCTCACCAACCTACATCCCCCGAAGGTAGCACTTCCCAATACCAACCCGGTGGAGCCCAGTCCCGAACATGGCCCTGATCAAGCAGGCCTCCACCGCCGGTATAGGCATCGCCAACATCGATGCGGGCACTACTTCTATATATAGTTAAATAAAGTAGTTTATTAAATCAACTAGCTAGTTCAACTATATATGAAGCACTTACTATAAATAAAATAAAGTAGTACTGACTAAAAATAAACTAGTTTAACTATAGTTCTATTATTTTTCTAACTAATTATATTAAACATTTTCTCTTCTTATTTTTTTCTTTTTCCTCTATTCTAAATATGAACATATTCATAAATGACTTATATCATTCACAATTTTCCTATACATACACAAGAAATTGACAAAGAAAATACTATGAACAAAAAAATCATTAAAATTCTATGAACAAAATTACAACTGAAAAAAATCATAAAAATTCTATGAACAGAAAAAAATTTATAAAAATTTGACATCTAAATTACTTACACAATATGAAAAAAAATTGACATCTAAATTACAACAGAAAAAAATCATAAAAATTTGACATCTAAATTACAACAGAAAAAATCATAAAAAAATCATAAAAATTCTATTAACAGAAAAAAAAAATCTATTACAATATGAACAAATTAATTGTACAATATGAAAAAAATCTAACAGAAAAATCTATGAACTACACATCTAAATTACTACACATCTAACAAAAAATCTAAAAAATCTAACAAAATCTAACTCAGTTAACTACACATCTAAATTAACTACTACTAACATCAAATTAAATTAGTTACAGACACGATTTGAGACGGCAGACTACGATGGCGATAACGACGGCGAGTAGGTGCGGTTGTGGGCGGGCGATGGCGCGTTGTGGGCAAGGCGCGGGCGGCGCGGGCGACGGGTGGGGACGGCGTCATGAGCTGAGGCGGCAAGGCGACGACAGCGGAGACGGACGGCAGTTCAAGAAGATCGAGCGCGTGGGAAGAACGAACTGAACCAAATTTTCACGAGTGCCACTTATATAGGCAGAGCATTGGTCCCGGTTCATGGCACCAACCGGGACCAATGCACCCCTTTATTCCCGGTTGGTAGCACCAACCGGGACCAAAGGCCTCTTTTCAAAGAGCCCAAAGGGCGGAACATAGATTTTGGTCCCGGTTGGTGCCACAAACCGGGACAAAAGAGAGGCATTGGTCCCGGTTGGTGCCACCAACCGGGACCAATGCACCCTTTAGTCCCGGTTGGTGCCACCAACCGGGACCAAAGGTCGTGTGCTGGAACTGGTGCGGTGTGGTGCTATGTTTAGTCCCACCTCACTAGCCGAGAGGGGCTCGGGGTGGTTTATAAGCCCTGCCGAGCCAACCACTTCGAGCTCCTCTCTACTACAGGCTTACGGGCCTAAAATCACTCTGTGTGCTTGTGGGCCTATTGGGCCTACTGCGGGCTTGCATCCTGGTCCTAGTATGGGTTTCTAGTCGTATGCAGGCCGTGGTGGCCTTGTAGGTGGCACTTTTTTTTTAATTTTTCCCCAGTTTTTTTTCTTTCTTTTTTGTTTCTAATTACTTATTTATTTTCTTTTATGATAAGGATTAGTAGTTCTTTTTCGAAATCGATTTCGAAAAAGAATGGATTCGGTCTTATACATACGCGAGGAAGGTAATCAAAAAAGAGAGAAGACGAGTTCTTCTTTCTTTTATCACTTTGGAGCCGTCGCGAGATGAAAGTCTCATGCACGGTTTTGCTTTAGAGAAAGATGCGAGGAATGCTCTTTTCGACTCTGTCTCCCGCGTGGTTCTTCATCCAAGACCACTAGCGGTACAAGAAGAAGGGGTCCCGGCTCGGGGGCGGGGGTATCTTACTTCTTTTCCTCTGCGTTCGTGACAAGCTAGTAGGCACTCTTGTGTGGGGCCAGTTGGTTTGCTTCTCTCGAAGTATGGGAGATTTTCCAATCTTCGAAAGACGCTCGTACTTTCTTGATCTTATGAAGAAGGGGCTTTCCTTAGCTGCGGACTTTGGGATC